>OZ026528.1:32423019-33023019 GCA_964019695.1 Loripinus fragilis
GATCAATTTTGGTAGAAGGCACCATGCGGAACATTTCTGTGAAACAATGTTGAATTTGGAACAGAGGTTCAAGAGGAAATGTTGTTTAAAGACATTTCTTATCTAGAGCTGTGATGGCCCCTTTCTTCAGTAGAGCAGAACCATTTGTGCAATTTTAGTAGATAGCATCATGAGGGACAATTTTGTGAAATCATTTGAAAATTAGACCAGTAGATCAGGAGATGTCGTTTAAAGAAATTTCATATCCAGAGCTCTGGTGACACCTTTGTTCGGCGGAGTGGAACGATTTGTTCAATTTTGGCTGAATGCTTCATGATGAATAATTCTGTGAAATTAATTCGAATTTCGAACAGTCGTTCAGGAGGAAATGTTGTTTAAAGATATTTCTTATCTAGAACTCTGGTAGCCCTTTTGTTCAGTGGAGCGGAACCATTTATGTGATTATAGTACAGGGTATTATGAGAAACAATTCTGTGAAATTATTTTTAATTTAGACCAGTGGTTAAGGAGGAAATGCCATTCAAAGATATTTCTTATTTAGAGCTCTGGCAGCCCTTTTGTTCAGCTGAGTGAAACCATTTGTGCAATTTTGGTAGGCGGTGTTATGAGGAACAATTCTGTGAAATTATTTTGAATTTGGACCAGTGGTTCAGGAAAAGATGTTGTTTAAAGTTATTTCTTATATGGAGCTCTGGTTGTCGTTTTGTTCAGTGAAGTGGAACCATTTGTGCAAGGACCTCTGACACTTTGATAGGGTATCTGCCGATTTTTCAGATGCTTCCCAAAACTTCCCTATGCACAAGATATCATTGGTATTCTTTTGAATAGGACGCTTGATGTATTAGGAACAAATTAAGGTTATAATTAGACAGGCAGACCCCTACGATAACACAGGAGACGCTACCAAAGGGGGTAGGGGTTACAAAATTTGAATTCACTAAAATATTTAGAAATCAATTATTTTCACGTGTAAGGGCTTTATATCATCAATACTCGATTACAAATCACAATGAAAGTATTTTAAAGTCCTAAATCATGAGTATTTAATGATTATTTTTGCTGTTTTTTTCTATCTGATTTGTTAGGAAATATTTTGAGGTGCAACTGTAGTCCATATTCAACCTTTGTGACAATGTATATACCTGGTGCATCATTATGCAGCAATGTACTATAACCATTCATCCATGCATAAAGTACACCTAGTCAAGGGCCATGTAGTTCATGTGTATTGGATAGATACAGTATATGTGCAAAATAATCTACCAACTAAATTTAGTAAAAGGGCAATTTCCATTATCTGAAGAACAATATGCGTAAAACGTTGTAATATTTCATGACTAAGGGGTTATGAAAAGGAAAATTATTTGTACCAATTATTTCATTATACTGGAAAAAAAGATTTTTAAGAGAGCACACCAAAAATCCAAAAGCTAATGTTTGGGCTCGCCCAGACGGTACATTTTGAGCTGTGGGATATCATTCCCCCCCCCCCCCCGAGTCCCAACTAGCTTTTCACATATGTTATGTAAAATATGAGAACACACTTATGTGCAAAAGGATTAGTTGGGACTCGGGGGGGAATGATGTTTTAAAAATAGTTTTCTATTTCCTATATGTATAATGCAAAAAGTGACCATTTTAGCCCCAAAATAAAGCAGTACATTCATGGAAATAGGAAATTAAATGCAAAATCATAAAATAGAGACCAACAGCGAGCTTATATATGAATATGGAAGCATCTGATAGACTTTAATTTTTATCAAAATAATAGGCAGCCATACACTGTGATTCCCATTACCACCGTCAGAGGTCCTTTTAGTAGACGGCATTATAAGGAACATCTGTGAATTTATTTTGAATTTGGGCCAGTGGTTCAGGGGATGTCCTTAAAAAGATGTCTTATCTGGAGCTCTGTCGGCCCTCCTATTCAGTGGAGCAGAACCATTTATGCAATTTTGAAAGAGGGCATCATGGGGAACATTCATGTGAAGTTATAAGAAATTTGGACCAATGGTTCAGGAGGAGATGTTGTTTAAAGATGATTTGTTTCTTATCTGGAGCTCTGGTGGCCCTTTTATTGAGCGGAGGGGAAGCATTTGTGCAATTTCTGAAGAGAGTATTATGATTAACAATTCTGTGAAATAATTTTGAATTTTGACCAGTGGTTCAAGAGAAGATGTCTTTTAAAGATATTTCTTATATGGAGGCCCTTTTGTTCAGCGGCTCAGAACCATTTCGACAATTTTGGTAGAGGGCATAATGAGGAACAATTTTGTGATATAATTTTGAATATGGACCAGTGGTTCGGGAGATGTTATTTAAAAATATTTCTATCTGGAGCTCTGGCCGCCCTTTTGTTCAGCAAAGCAGAACCATTTGTGCAATTTAAGTAGAGGGTATTTTGAGGAAGAATCCTGTGAATTTTTTTGAGTTTTGACCAGTGGTTAAAGAGGACGGAGACGCCTTTAGAAGATATTTCTTATCTGGAGCTCTGGTGGCCCTATTATACAGCGCAGCGGAAGCAATTTTGGCATAGGATATTATGAAGAACAATTCTGTGAAATAATTTTGAATTTGGACCAGTGGTTCAGGAGATGTCCTTTTAAGATATTTCTTATCTGGAGCTCTGGCCACCCTTGTGTTCAGCGAACGGAACCATTTGTGCAATTTTCCTAGAGGGATTATGAGGAACAAATCTGTGAAATTATTTTGAATTTGACCAGTGGTTCAAGGAAATGGCTTTTAAAAATATTTCTTATCTGGAGCTCTTGTGGCCCTTTTGTTCAGCAGAGCAGAACCATTTGTGCAATTTTGGTAGAAGGCATCAAGAGGAACAATGCTGTGAAATAATTTTGAATTTGGACCAGTGGTTCAAGAGAAGATGTTGTTTAAAGTGTTACTTAACTGTAGCTCTGGCAGCCCTTTTATTCAGCACAGCGGAACCATTTAAGCAATTTTGGTAGAGGGCATTATGAGGAACAATTCTGTGACATAATTTTGAACCAGTTGTTCAGGAGATATCGTTTAAAGAGATTTCTTATCTGGAGCTCTGGCTGCCCTTTTGTTCTGCAGACCGGAACCATTTATGCAATTTTGGTAGAGGTCATTATGAGGAACGATTCTGTGAATTTATTTTGAATTTGGGCCAGTGGTTCAGGAGATGTTGTTTAAAAGATTTCTTATCTGGAGCTCTGGCGGCCCTCCTGTTCAGTGGAGTGGAAACAATTATGCAATTTTGAAACAGGGCATCATGGGGAACATTCATGTAAAGTTATATGAAATTTGGACCAGTGGTTCAGGAGGAAAAGTCGTTTCAAGAAAAAAATTACGGACGACAGACTGGACGAAGACTGATCACAATAACTCACATTGAGCCTTCGGCTCAGGTGAGCGAAAAAGTCAGCAGACAGAAAAAAATTAATGAAACAAATTCCCAGATGCAACAAGTTTATAATAATCTACGATAACTTTCTTTAGCAAAAAATATTTTAGGTTTTTGCCTACCGATTCTGTCTGCTGATAAGGCCAAATAAAATAATAGGTGTGGTTCAGGTTACCCGACCGTCCCTAATTTTTTACCCCCTACCCTAAACTTTTTTTCTCCAAATTTTGAAGTTGAAAAAAATATCAGAAAAAATGTATCAAAATGCTCATGAATGAAAAACTAAATTTCTATGCATTCATTCTTAAGTATTTGAAATAGAGGGACTCTTTTATAGCACCTTTGAGTTATTAAAGCTGCATAATCTGTAACTTTTGATATTTTCATTTTAAAAATAATGTTTCTATTTTTCAAGAACACATTAAAAATACTAAAATTCAGGTATACATTTTACCTTTTTCGTAGTAATAAACAAATTATTAGTGCCAAAACAACAGCATTTATGTTAAAAATTACCTGTCTAGAATTATTGGAGGGACGCAAATAATTACAAACAAGAGAAAATACACCTGTTTTTATAAGATAATTCACTTTTCCATGCAGTTTTCAGCTGTAGATGATGATGATGATGAGTTGGAGTTTAACGACGCATCAACCCTTTTGGGTCATTAGCGTCATCAAGGTTAGGTAAGAGAAGTATTACTGAACATTAAAACTATAATAGATAAGCTAAAATATTAACAATTTGACACATAAAACATATGAGTATAGCAAAGACGATAAAATAGTAATCATTTTACAGCGAAGATCATGTACAATATCTGACAACAACATAGGCTAATCAGATGACTATACATGATCTTCTCCTGCAAAAAAGAAAATGATATGATGAAAGTAAGTTTAAATAAGTAAACAGTTCAAAGGAAAATAATATCTACAATTTGTTAAAAAGATTAATCTCTTTTAAGAATAAAAAGACATTATCAATAGGTACATCATTAAACAATTGTTTGATTGTATCAACATGAAAGTATTTGTTTCTTATATGTGAAAAATCACCACATTCAAGTAGAAAATGGCGGACTGTAAAGAGTGTATCACATCCAAAACAATACGGTGGCTCCTCTCGTTTTAAAAGATATGAGTGTGTGATCCTTGTATGACCAATACGTAGACGAGCAAGGACGACTTCTTCTTGTCTGACATTCCGTACTACTGGTTGAGATTGTCCAAGGACAGGTTTAATCTCAAAGAGTTTATTACCAACACTGTTATTCCATAGAATTTGCCATTTGTCTAAAATGTACCTATTGATAAAAGATTTAAAATTTGCATAAGGTATTGAAAAGTTTGTTGGGTGTAAATTCAATGAATCTTTTGCTTTTTGATCCACACTTTCATTGCCGGCAATGCCAATGTGGCTAGGGATCCAACAGTAAACTATTTCATTTAATTCTGATAATTCATGATGTTTTTCAAGTAGTTTTTGAATTTGGGGATTTTTTGAAGATGTATGATCTAAAGATTTTAATACTGATAGGGAGTCTGAAAATATAATAAATTTGTTAGAAGTTTCACAGTCGGCAATAAGATCTAATGCTAAATCTATAGCTTTTGCTTCTGCTGTAAAAATTGAGGACCCATCTGGAATTCGCATAGTTTTAGAGAAGTCATCAGATACTACTGCGCATCCTACTTTCATATCATCTTTTGAACCATCTGTATAAATGTGCTTATAGTCCATGTAATGTGATTTTAGCTCCTGGAAATTAGATTTCATGATAATTGGACTTGTTTCTGATTTCTTACCAGAGTGTAAATCGAAAATAAGTTTTGGTTTATTTATACACCATGCTGGTACATTTGGTGTAAAAGATTTATCTATGTTTTCAAAGTTTATGTTTGCAGATTCCAGGACTGGTAAAGTTCTGACGCCAAAAGATTTAATAAAATTTGGTTTGCTTTCATAAAGTTCTGTGTATTTCGGCTGAAAGGTCACATCATGAGCTGGATTTGAATTATTTTCAGCAATTCTAATAGCATATTGTAAAGAAAGTTTTTCTCTACGTGTATTTAAAGATGGCTCATCTGCCTCAACATAAAGACTTGCAGTAGGTGATGTTCTATATGCTCCTAAGGCTAATCTAAGACCTTGATGATGGATAGGGTCAAGCATAGCTAAATAAGATTTTCTTGCCGATCCATAAACAATGGATCCATAGTCTAATTTTGAACGTATCAAAGATCGATATAATTGTAACAGTGTTGTTCGATCCGCACCCCAAGTAGTGTGAGATAAAACTTTCAATATGTTCAAGGATTTAAGGCACTTTGCCTTCAAGTATTTAATATGCGGGATAAAACTCAGCTTTTTGTCAAATATCAAACCAAGATATTTGTATTCCTGTACAACAGGAATTGGCGATCCATATAATGTAAGAACTGGATCATCATGTTGCTTTCGCAACTGACAGAAATGTACACACTGTGTTTTTGACTTGGAAAATTTAAAGCCATTATTAGTGGCCCAATGTTCTATCTTGTTTAAGTTTTGCTGTAGATGCCTTTCAATTGTTCGCATACTTTTTGATCGAAAGCAAATACAAAAATCATCAACATAGAGAGAGCAATCTGTTAAATTATCTAGGCATTTAACAATATCATTGATTTTAATATTAAAAAGAGTTGTAGATAATACACCACCCTGTGGGACCCCCTGCTCCTGATCATATAAATCAGAAAGAGTGGATCCCACCCTCACTTGCATTGCGCGATCAGCAAGGAAGCTTTCAATAAAAATAGGTAGTCTACCTCTTAGTCCTAGTTTATGAATATCTTTCATAATGCCGTATCTCCATGTGGTATCGTATGCTTTTTCCAAGTCAAAAAAGACAGCTACAACGTGTTCCTTTTTAACAAAGGCATCACGTATGAAAGTTTCCAATTTAACTAAATTATCATTTGTACTACGGCCAGCTCGGAAACCCGACTGATACCGTGATAAAAGATTGTTGGATTCTAAATACCAAATCAACCTTTTATTAATCATCCTTTCCAACGTTTTACAAAGACAACTTGTAAGAGCTATAGGTCTATAATTGGTTGGCTCAGCATGATCTTTCCCTGGTTTGGGTATAGGTATTACAGTGGCTAATCGCCAGTCTTCAGGAAAATCACCAGTAGTCCATATATGATTAAATATACCTAAAAGAGCTTGGAGGGAACTCTCTGGAAGATGTTTAAGCATTTGATAATGTATTTCATCCGGTCCAGTTGCAGAATCATGTGATTGTTTAATTGCATCCAAAAGTTCATCAAAATTAAAAAGATTATTATATTCCTCAGTATTTGCAGACTTGAAATTAAGTTTAATTTTTTCTTGTTCTGCTTTAACTTTTTGAAATTTTTCAGAGTAATTTCTTGAACATGAATTGTTTAAAAATGTTTCTCCTAAGGTTTCAGCTATATCAAATTTACTTGTTGCTTTTGTTTCTGTAACGGGATGATTTAAATGGGTGTAACTGGGTGATTTTGTCTTACCAGATATTTTTCTTATCATATCCCAAACTTTTTTTATAGGGGTTTTGTGATTAATTTTTGAAACGTAAGAACGCCATGACTTTCGTTTCGATATCTTAATTGTTCTGCGAGCCTTTGCTCTAAATACTTTAACATCATTTAAATTGTCCTTAGTTGGATATTTTTTGAATTTATTTAGAGCTTTTTTCCTCGTTTTAATAGCTTCTTTACATTCATCATTGTACCATGGATTACTTTTTGTTGGATTTGTCGAGGTCTTAGGTATACATTTGGAAGATATATCAATAAGGGAAGAGGTGAAATCAGACAAAGGGTCTGAAGAATCTTTGAAATTTTCAGTTGATATTTTATCTGAGCATAAACAGTGAAATAATTCCCAATTGGCTTTATTCAATTTCCATTTGGGATTATGATCCTCTATTGTGGTAGTATTACTTTCAATAAGGATAGGAAAATGATCACTATGGTGTTGATCTTTACATACAGACCAATTAAAGTCAAGAAAAAGTGATGGATGGCATAAGGAAAGATCTATAGAAGAGAAAGAGCCTGTTGGATCGTGCATATATGTGTAGGACTTGTCATTCATAAGACATATATCATTGTTTGTAATAAAATTTTCAATGAGTTCGCCTCTGGAATTATTTTCTTTATTACCCCAGAGAATATTATGACCATTAAAGTCACCTAAGAGTAGATATGGAGAAGGAAGTTGCTTTAATAAAGAATCAAGATGTTCAATTTTCAAAGAAAAAGAAGGGGGGATATAAACAGAACATATAGTTATTTCTTTATCTAACGTAACAGAAACAGCTGTTGCTTGCAATTCTGTTGTTAGCTCTATATGTCGTTGAGGAAATGAAGATTCAACAAATATAGAACTACCACCTGAGGGTTTTTGACATTCAGAGTGTATGTGATTATATATAGAAAAGCCTTTAAGGGTTATTTTGTCATCAGGTTTTAAAAAAGTCTCTTGAAGACAAAAAACAGATGGTTTTTGTTGTGTAACTAAAAGTGATATTTCATCAAATTTGGGTTTTAGACCTCGACAATTCCATTGAATGATCTTGTGTTTAAAATCCATAGTTGGTAAAACAAGGAAAAGAACTAATAAATGTAAAAGATTGGAAACTTCCATATTATATTTATGTATTTGGTGGAAGATCTTCTTCCATCTCTTCTAACCCATTATACATATTTGTGACTTTAACTGATTCACTCTGGACTCTAGTAAGTCTAACTGGTTTGGCTCTAGGAGACTTACTTTTGCTCCTGTTTTGAGCCCCTGACTTTGAAACTGATCTGGACTCTCTACTACCTTTTTCAGTTGATTGTGGTTTATTTGATTTGGCTTGTGAGTTTGAAGGAGCTGGTTTTGAAGTTGATGCTGTTGCTTTTGGCTGTGGCTTTGTACTAGATGTTGATGTTTGAGATGTACTTTTATTGTGTTTTTTAGTCCTGGGTTCAATTAACTTTGTGCTGGCTGTTATAACAGTATCATTATCCTCAATTTGTGTACCTGTAGTTTTTGTTTCAGGTTTTGTTGCTACTGCAGACTGTACTATTCGAGAAAAAGTTATCTCAGGGGTCTGTTCAAATTCTTTTTTGGCTTCAAAGTATGTTATATTTTTAGTCACTTTAATTCTCATAATTTCCTTCTCTTTTTTCCAAATTTCACAGTCACTAGATCTAGATAAATGATTTTGGCCACAGTTTACACATTGGATGGGATTTGGACATTTACTTGGAATATGACTATAGTTTCCTTCACCACACTTGTCACATACTGAACCTATATCTACTGGGCAATTATTTTCATGATGTGCAAATCTCTGACAGTTGAAACAACGTAGAGGATTTGGCACATATATTTCAACTGGAATAATCCGGTAAAATATTCTCAGAGACTTAGGTACAGTAACCATATTAAAGGTAAGTAAAATGGTGTTTGTCTCGACTGTTTCATGGTCTTTATTAATCTTGAATCTCTTTGCGGCAACAACTCCTTGGTTTTTCAGGTAGTCTACTATGCTTTGTTCACTTTCTCCTTTTAAAGCCCGATCTCTGATTATTCCTTTTGAAGTATTTAATGTGGTATGCTCTGAAACTGTTACTTGTAAGTTGAAGAACTGTTTAACTTTAAGTAGGTGTTCGGTTTGTGTCTTTCTTGTGGTTTCAACAAGTAACGTTTTGTTTTTCAATTTTTTAACTGTTTTTGGTGTGCCAATGAGGGCTTCTATCTGTTTTTCAATGATAAAAGGAGACAGAGATGTTATTGGTTGTTCTACATTGTCCGATTTGATGACCAAAAATTTTGCAAAATTGTCAGAGGGCTTATACATAAAGGAGGTATCTATTTCATCATCCGAGTCCGATCGTAGTCTTTTCTGTGTAGTTCTTGATAGATTAGGATAGTTTTCCTGTGATAATACAGGATTGGGAGTCAAACCCAAGCCTAGGCCTGGGGAAGAAGGGGGGACCATGGTAGAAAAAATTTCAGCATGATCCATGATGTTTGGATTAAGAATTCGATAGCTATGCTCTTCACCCACCGTGGAGCCCAACAAGGGAACGTAATATGGAAATGGTTCTCCTATTTCCTACGTTAAAGCTACATACCTACTATACTCCGGTTCATATTTTCCAGTAGTTCGTCCGGCTTAAGATTAACGTCCAATACATATCAAATACTGATTCCCTTAAGAAAAAGATTTAGTATTTATTGAACGTCCCCACCCAAAATTTTGACGACCCCCCTCACCGCTCTCAGAAGCCTTTTTAACGCTGGTCTATATGCCCCAAGATTAGCCCATGAGCAGTCACTCTTGAAACCAAATAGTAAGATAAAGAAGAAAATTGAACCCGGTTATGTACCTTAAAGATACTTTTATAAAGACAGAAGGAAGAAAGAATAAGATGGTTTCTAGAGATGGACCACCCAGCCGATTGATCCAGCGCCGGACCTAGCACTGGACTCACGTCTAGCTGAATCCGAGACCAAAACAATGTGTTGGAAAGCTGGAGATCCCTGGGCTTTCCTCAATTGCCAGGATTCTCTTCTCCCATTCACGCGTCGCAAACCCACGGCAAACAGGCAGCACACTGTTTTAATAAGGGTTTTCACCTTATCTACTACAGCAGTAAAGCAATCTGTATATTTTAACCCTACAGACACGGTATAAGCCCGGTTGTGATGTACAGTTAAGAAAATAAACAGTGATAGATTATTTAAAAAGTTTGAAATTGAAATTATTGTAATAGACTCGGTCAATTAAAGTCTGTTTGAGTTTTAATGCTGATAATGAAAAAGACACAAATTATATTAGAGAAATAAATGAATTTGAGACAGAAAGAACTACAGTATGTTCTTTTGAATAAGATATTGGAATTTAGCAAAGATTTTTCACAGGTAAATTGCTCTTCAAATTAAATCTGAAGATATCCCTACTATAGAGAATTTTAAAGCTTTACAATATAGAACTTTAAAAAATATAAGAGCAAGAATGCAATTTAGGTACTGGACAGTTAATCATGAAAACTGTCATATAGACAAAGCAAGAGTTTAAAAACAAATGTTCAACAAGACATAGAACTCAATAATTAAGACGATAGCAGCCATAAAAACCGCTACACTCGACCCCTATCTTCTTTACAGTTTTACTAGTGTAAGACAATTTTGATAAACCTAAGCTTTTGGTTACTTATGAAAACAAGTTGATATAGTTGCGTTTTTACTGACAGTTACCACTGGTTTGCGTGAGGACTTTAACCCCAACCTGTCACCTCTCAAGTCTGCAAAACAAGAGACGCAAACAGGCCTGCTTAAGTACGAAGGTACATACAGTCTGTCCCCAGTGGTGCCGGACAGCCATCCATATTTCTAGGGCGCCAGAGGGCGAGCGCCTGGCTTACCTTTAGCTTTAAGCAGAGGGGACAGTTATTCAAAAATAAAGTCCCCCGTGCGAATTAAGCCCCCGAACCACGGCAAGGCGGTAAGCGAACTCGGGGGATTTCAGCTGTAGAAATTAGATTTATTGTGACAACATAACTTTATTCTACTTTTACAAATGATTTAAAAAGAAAATATTTTTTTCGAAAAATGTTCATAGTTACAGAGTATGCAGCTTTAAATACATTTCAAAACAGATCTAAACACTCCAAGAAAAAAAAGTTTAAAAAAAAAGTTGCCTACCTACCTACCTACCCTAATTTTTTTCAAGGTGTAACCTGAACCACACATATTTTTTTTTATTTGTCCTACTCTTTGCAAACTCTCTGGTTCGCCAAAACACAGGGGCTAATCTGGATCCAAACTGTTTTAAATTGCTGGTATTCCTGCAAGAATTTTTCCAAGGTGTTGATTATAAAAACATCAGCAGATGACAAAAAAGCATAAAAAAATGCCCGAAACAACTCTGAAATTAAGTTAAAATAATTGTCAGAGCTCTTCATACTTGTTTGTAATAGTTGAAAACACAGAAGAACTGACCTCACCTTCTAACAATTAATTAAACTGATCAATACTTCCATGATATGTATCGTGATATGTATCGCGATACGGTGATTCTGTTGGCGATATATCGCTATACGATTTCATTGGGGATACCCATCCCTACAAATTAGCCATTTTCCCCATAAACTCCTTTAACATCGATCAGGGTATTATCAGACCATGGTGCTGTCGAACAAGTTCAATCAATCATTGACTCCCAGCACCTAATAAAGCTCAGGGTCACAATCACTGTGGATAGGTACGGGTCAATCTTTCCCACCATTAGAAGCATCACCGTGGTGGCCGATAGAGCATGCTAAAATTGCTGAAAAACTAAATATATCCGGTAGAAAACATTCAATCCTTTGAATTTACTATTTTTCATTTACGTAATATATTTCTTCTTATTCTTTAAGAGATTAGTTTTCTAAGCTATGTTTCCACATATTCCCTAGCCCCGTATGCATTGACAAATGCCATTTATTCATTGATTGCTTGATTTTGTGTGTCGGAATCATTAGGGAACTGAAAGAACCCAGTTATAGATGTGAGTTATCGGACAGCGTAGCTAGGATTGCCGTATATCCGTGTGTGGGTGTCCATATGACGAAAACTTCATGTTCGGATTGCAAAGTATACTTGTCACATCCGTTTAAAATGAAAATATCTATATTTGGACTATATAAATATTGCTTCTGATGAATTCAGTAGCTAGATGCATGAATTAAATTGGAAAAAATTATATTATGAGCTGTATAACTTGCTTTATTGCTGTTTTTTAATGGCATGACTTTGTCCGAAAACTTATTACATGTAACTATCGCAGAGGTCTGATCAATTGGCGATAATTACCCAATTTGGGTCACCTTTCAAAAAACTGGGCTATTCAGTTTTCAAAGGAAAAAGAGCTCAATTTGTATTGACAAGTTGCAGCCTTGAAAGACACTAAACTAACTGGAGGTATCGTTAAAATGTGCAAGGCAGTAAAGGTTATTGTTCGAAATTATTTAGGTGAAAAACTGTTGTTGTTTTTTGACAGACCATACCACGAATTACATAACCTACACTGCACTAGTTCGCACCAGTCCAGAGAACAAGAAATTGGAATGGTTTTGAGGTGCTGTCTTATTCCTGGACTGTGGGATGGGATATTTACAAATTCACTGACCCGGGGCTTGTCCATGGGATTTCCCCCATTTGTTTATCTAATTCCCTTGTGTCAGGATACTTGCAGATTATTTATTTGTTTTAAAAAAGAATAAATATAACTCGCCATTGGAAGTATTCTCACTTCGTGAATACAACAGGGCTACAGATTAACTCGGCCAAGATAACAACACCTTCTTGAAGTCTGTGATCACTAACGTTATTCAGTCAACTTGAACCAAAGTATTATCCACTTGCTTACGGTAGTTGTAACTATCTATATACAACTGAGGTCTCCATGCACCGGGACCACCACGTATTTCCAAAATTGATTTTTCATAGAAGACAAAACTTAGTCTTGTAAACCTGGTAAAACTAAATTTCGCAAAATTTCAAAGACTACTGTCGTACTCGTAGGGCCTTATAGCCCTTTCACACATTGAGCCTCAGCTAGATGAAGCCATGAAATAAATTCACGGACTTTGAAGCATCATAGGGCATAAATATAAATAAGAGATTGCAGAATAAAGTCCTGTTTTCTTTACCGCGTTCAACAAATTTAAGGCCAGTAACTCGTACAATTATCTGGTAAATTATAACTTCAACTGCAATTAATCGGTGCAATTTATCGCCCCAACAGTGCGTAAAAAGTAGGTTTTTGTCTGATTTTCTCCTTTTCTAAGTTGCATTTGACCGATATTATTGGGCTATATGATAGGAAAAGGACCGCGAAGGACGAAAACTCGATAAAGACGCCATGACAGTGTTTGTGTTTGTTTTTTATTTAGAATAAAAACACAAGAGTAAGGAATATTAAATATTCATTTTATTAATCCAATCATGTGCCGTTTCTGAGTACGAAACTCTAGAGCTGTCATTCGTTTGGTTCCAGGTTTTTACTAAGCAACAAAGAATAGCGCTCAAACTTGGAAAACCAGTTACGGTGGACACTCAAATTTTTTGCATAGTATACCACTTACTCGCGTTATCTATAGTACGAGCTTCGCTCCGCCACCTGCTTCGCAGGTGGCTTCGCTGCGCTCGTTATTATATATCTGTCTGGATCTCACATTTGAAGAAGTTATAACATTTAAGTAAAATGCTGTCAATATATGTTTTTACAGCTTTGATTAATATTTGTTGATTAAATCAAGTAAATGCACTTTTACTTAACTCCAAATATTATTGGAGCGGTTCAATCCTGCGATTTATCATATGGGAAAACAGAAATAAAAAGACACCCCAGTCAACGTAACATAATATGTTACATTAATGGTCAAATCCAATATAAAAGCAGGATTGTTAAATAGAATATCATTATGATGTGAAATCTTATTGATGCATGCAGTGAGTTGGAGGTGCTGGAAGCCAACTCTTTGTGAAATATTTAAAAATTCACATATTTTATCTGTAATTATTTGTAATTTTAATCTAGATCTGATGCGGATTGATGTATCAAAGTTGCTAATTTTCTATGATCTTATAATACTTATAAGAAAATGAATAAAAAATACGTGGGCCAAGGAAACATCACATCAGATGAGCTCATATTGTAGTAGCATGAACTCAACCCTTATATTTGAGAATGTTCTTAAATCTTTCAGAACATCTTGGTAGCGATACTGATGAGTTTCCCTCAGTTCCATGGACATTTGGCTGGATCCAGATGAGGTATGAGGGTGAACCCATGGCTCAAATTAAATGAAAATATCACTCTAACGATACTGATGAGTTTCCTATAGTTCCATGGACTTTTTGCTTGATGCAGATGAGGTATGGGGGTGAACCCATGGCTCAAATTTATTGAAAATATTACCGTAGCGATACTGATGAGTTTCCTTGAGTTCCATGGACTTTTGGCTGGATCTAGATGAGGTATGAGGGTGAACCCATGGCTCAAATTAAATGAAAATATCACGGTCACGATACTGATGAGTTTCCTATAGTTCCATGGACTTTTGGCTGGATCCAGATGAGGTATGGGGGTGAACCCATGGCTCAAATTTAATGAAAATATCACGGTAACGATACTGATGAGTTTCCTTGAGTTCCATGGACATTTGTCTGGATCCAGATGAGATATGAGGGTGAACCCATGGCTCAAATGTATTGAAAATATTACCGTAGCGATACTGATGAGTTTCCTTGAGTTCCATGGACTTTTGGCTGGATCCAGATGAGGTATGAGGGTGAACCCATGGCTCAAATTTATTGAAAATATTACCGTAGCGATACTGATGAGTTTCCTTGAGTTCCCTGGACTTTTGGCTTGATGCAGATGAGGTATGAGGGTGAACCCATGGCTCAAATTAAATGAAAATATCACGGTAACGATACTGATGAGTTTCCTATAGTTCCCTGGACTTTTGGCTGGATCCAGATGAGGTATGGGGGTGAACCCATGGCTCAAATCAAGCCAAATGTCCATGGAACTATAGTAAACTCATCAGTATCGTTCACAGCACTTGCATATGTCCTAGCTTGGTAAAATTGTTTGTTTGTTTGTTTGTTTGGTGCTTCACGACGCATCAACCCTTGTGGGTCATTAGCGTCAAACAGTATTAAACTAAACATGATGTGAATGGAAATAGTAAAAATTTGTATGAAATAAAAGAAATGATGATGAGTTTGTATAATGAAAATAAGTTATAATATGGTTGTTGACAGGAGAGACCACGTACAATATCTGACAGTTTCAAAGAGCTATTCAGATAACTGTACATGTTCTTTGACTGAACAAAGTATAACTTTAACTAGTCTGTATTATGGTCTGATACAAATGTAAAACAAATCATGATTTTAAAAATACTTATTAGATTTTGTTAAAAAGATTTATTTGTCTTAAAAAAGTCATAATACTATCAATATGTATATCTTGAAATAACTGTTTCATGTTATCAACATGGAAGCAATTATTTCTTACTTGTGCAAAATCGCCACAATCCAAAAGAAAGTGACGTACAGTGAATGGTGCATCGCAACCAACACAGTGTGGTTGCTCTTCACCTAGTAGTAAGTATGAATGTGTGACTCTTGTATGACCTAAACGGAGTCGAGCCAAAACGACTTCTTCTTTTCTAATGTTTCGAACAACTGATTGTTGTTCACCAATAGTTGGTTTTATGTCTAGAAGTTTATTACCAATGCTGTTATTCCATGAAGTTTGCCATTCTTCCAAGATATACTTATTGATAGATGGCTTAAAATTAGAAAATGGAATCTTAAAAGAAGTTGGTTCTAATGAAAGCGATGTTTTTGCTTGCTTATCTACCATCTCATTCCCTTGGATACCTATATGACTAGGAATCCAACAGAGAACAATTTCTTTATAAGCTAAAAGCTCATGACATTTTTCTAAAAGTTTCTGAATCTGTGGATTCTTTGAACTGGTATGATTCATTGCTTTCAATACAGAAAGCGAGTCAGAAAATATAATAAATTTATTGTTAGCATCACAAGTGCTAATAAAATCTAAAGCTAGATCAATTGCTTTGGCTTCAGCAGTGAAAATTGATGAATCGTCAGGTATACGTTGCATATTACTATGGTTGTCTGATATAACAGCACAACCAACCTTTGAGTCTTCCTTTGACCCATCAGTATAAATTTGTTGGTAATTCTTATAACGACTTTACATTTTTCTGAAATCATCTTTTAATATGTGTGGATTTGATTCAGATTTTTTCCCAGAATGTAGATCAAAAAGTATTTCAGGTGGTTTCATGCACCAAGCTGGAATATTTGGTGTAAAATGTTTTTCAATATTTTGTGGTTTGATATTGGCAGATTCTAAGAGTGGTGAAATTCTGATGCCAAATGATTTAATAGCTTTAGGTTTTTGTTCATATAAATTAACATAATTTGGTGGGAATGTAACTTCATGAGCAGGATTTGATGGGTTAGCAGCAAGTCTTATAGCATATTGCAAAGAGAGTTTCTCTCTTCGTGAGTATAGTGATGGTTCATCTGCTTCCACATAGAGACTAGCAACAGGAGAAGTTCTAAAAGCCCCTAGAGCTAATCTAAGTCCTTGGTTATGTATAGGATCAAGCATTTGAAGATATGATTTTCGTGCAGAGCCATATATAATACATCCATAGTCTAATTTTGACCGGACTAGAGACCGATACAGCTTGAGAAGTGTAGTTCGGTCTGCACCCCAAGAAGTATGGGAAAGTACTTTTAAAAGATTCAATGCTTTTAAACATTTAGCTTTGAGATATTTAATATGGGGTATAAAACTGAGTTTTCTATCAAATAAAATGCCAAGGAATTTAGATTCCTCAACAACTGGAATAGGTGATCCATATAAATGTAAAACCGGATCATCATGTTGCTTGCGCAACTGACAGAAATGTACACACTGTGTTTTTGATTTGGAAAACTTAAAACCATTGCTTGTTGCCCAATTTTCAATCTTATTTAAATTTTGTTGCAGTTGGCGTTCAATCGTCGCCATGCTTTTTGAGCGATAACAGATACAGAAGTCATCAACATATAATGAGCAATCGGTAAGATTACCTAAACATTTCACAATATCGTTAATTTTTATGCTAAAAAGTGTTGTTGATAGAACACCTCCTTGAGGTACACCTTGCTCCTGGTCATAATAGTCAGACATAGAGGAGCCAACTCGGACTTGCATGATGCGGTCTGCAAGGAAGTTTTCAATGAATGTAGGAAGTCTACCTCTTAATCCTAATTTGTGGATATCTTTTAAAATGCCATATCTGCATGTGGTATCATAAGCTTTTTCCAAATCAAAAAACACAGCAACTACATGTTCCTTTTTAATAAAGGCATCACGTATGAAGGTTTCCAATCTAACTAAATTATCAGTTGTACTGCGGTCAGATCTGAAACCAGACTGGAACCGCGATATATGATTATTGGATTCTAAAAACCAAGTAAGTCTTTTATTTATCATTCTTTCAAGTGTTTTACATAGACAACTTGTTAAAGCTATAGGTCTATAATTATTAGGTTCCGCAGGATCTTTCCCAGGTTTGGGAATTGGGATTATGGTTGCTAAGGTCCAATCTTCTGGAAATTTACCAGTTTGTTTGTTTGTTTGTTTGTTTGTTTGGTTCTTTACGACGCATCAACCCTTGTGGGTCATTAGCGTCAGACGGTATTAAACTAAACATGATGAAGATGGGAAAAAGTAAAAATTTATAAGATAAAATAAAACGGATGATAATGATGAGTTTGTATAATGATAATTAGTTGCAATACAATTGTTGACAGGAGAGACCACGTACAATATCTGACAGTTTCAAAGAGCTATTCAGATAACTGTACATGTTCTTTAACTGAACAGAATACAACATTAAAATCTGTAATATAGTCTAATACAAATGTAAAACAAAACATGATTTTAAAAATAGCAATTAGATTTTGTTAAAAAGATTTATTTGTCTTAAAAATGTCATAATACTATCAATATGTATATCTTGAAATAATTCTTTCATGTTATCAACATGGAAGCAATTATTTCTTACTTGTGCAAAATCGCCACATTCCAAGAGGAAGTGACGTACGGTGAATGGTGCGTCGCAACCAACACATTGTGGGTGCTCTTCACCTTGTAGTAAGTATGAATGAGTGACTCTTGTATGACCTAAGCGGAGTCGAGCTAAAACTACTTCTTCTCTTCTAATGTTTCGAACAACTGATTGATGTTCACCAATAGTTGGTTTGATGTCAAGAAGTTTATTACCAATGCTGTTATTCCATGAAGTTTGCCATTCTTCCAAGATATATTTATTGATAGACGGCTTAAAATTTGAAAATGGAATTTTAAAAGAAGTTGGTTCTAATGAAAGCGATGTTTTTGCTTGCTTATCTACCATCTCATTCCCTTGGATACCTATATGACTAGGAATCCAACAGAGAGCAATTTCTTTATAAACTAAAAGCTCATGACATTTTTCTAAAAGTTTCTGAATCTGTGGATTCTTTGAACTGGTATGATTCATTGCTTTCAATACAGAAAGCGAGTCAGAAAATATAATAAATTTATTGTTAGCATCACAAGTGCTAATGAAATCTAAAGCTAGATCAATTGCTTTGGCTTCAGCAGTGAAAATTGATGAGTCGTCAGGTATACGTTGCATATTACTATGGTTGTCTGATATAACAGCACAACCAACCTTTGAGTCTTCCTTTGACCCATCAGTATAAATTTGTTGGTAATTCTTATAACGACTTTGCATTTTTCTGAAATCATCTTTTAATATGTGTGGATTTGATTCAGATTTTTTCCCGGAATGTAAATCAAAAAGTATTTCAGGTGGTTTCATGCACCAAGCTGGAATATTTGGTGTAAAATGTTTTTCAATATTTTGTGGTTTGATATTGGCAGATTCTAAAAGTGGGGAAATTCTGATGCCAAATGATTTAATAGCTTTAGGTTTTTGTTCATACAAATTAACATAATTTGGTGGGAATGTAACTTCATGAGCAGGATTTGATGGGTTAGCAGCAAGTCTTATAGCATATTGCAAAGAGAGTTTCTCTCTTCGTGAGTATAGTGATGGTTCATCTGCTTCCACATAGAGACTAGCAACAGGAGAAGTTCTTAAAGCCCCTAAAGCTAATCTAAGTCCTTGGTTATGTATAGGATCAAGCATTTGAAGATATGATTTTCGTGCAGAGCCATATATAATACAGCCATAGTCTAATTTTGACCGTACTAGAGACCGATAAAGCTTGAGAAGTGTAGTTCGGTCTGCACCCCAAGACGTATGGGAGAGCACTTTTAAAAGATTCAATGCTTTTAAACATTTAACTTTGAGATATTTAATATGGGGTATAAAACTGAGTTTTCTATCAAATAAAATGCCAAGGAATTTAGATTCCTCAACAACTGGAATAGGTGATCCATATAAATGTAAAACTGGATCATCATGTTGCTTGCGCAACTGACAGAAATGTACACACTGTGTTTTTGATTTGGAAAACTTAAAACCATTGCTTGTTGCCCAATTTTCAATCTTATTTAAATTTTGTTGCAGTTGACGTTCAATCGTCGCCATGCTTTTTGAGCGATAACAGATACAGAAGTCATCGACATATAATGAGCAATCAGTAAGATTACCTAAACATTTCACAATATCATTAATTTTAATGCTAAAAAGTGTTGTAGATAGAACGCCTCCTTGAGGTACACCTTGCTCCTGGTCATAATAGTCAGACAGAGAGGAGCCAACTCGGACTTGCATGGTGCGGTCTGCAAGGAAGTTTTCAATGAATGTAGGAAGTCTACCTCTTAATCCTAATTTGTGGATATCTTTTAAAATGCCATATCTCCACGTGGTATCATAAGCTTTTTCCAAATCAAAAAAAACAGCAACTACATGTTCCTTTTTAATAAAGGCATCACGTATGAAGGTTTCCAATCTAACTAAATTATCAGTTGTACTGCGGTCACATCTGAAACCAGACTGGAACCGCGATATATGATTATTGGATTCTAAAAACCAAGTAAGTCTTTTATTTATCATTCTTTCAAGTGTTTTACATAGACAACTTGTTAAAGCTATAGGTCTATAATTATTAGGTTCCGCAGGATCTTTCCCAGGTTTGGGAATTGGGATTATGGTTGCTAAGGTCCAATCTTCTGGAAATTTACCAGTAGTCCAAATGTAATTAAATATATTCAAAAGGGTTTCAAGAGAATTCTCTGGGAGATGTTTAAGCATTTGATAGTGGATCTCATCAGGACCCGTGGCTGAGTCATGTGATAGTTGAATAGCTTCAACTAATTCATCTAAATTAAAATCTTTGTTATAAATTTCATTATTTTGTGATTTAAAATTCAATTTAACTTTTTCTTGTTCGGTTTTAATCTTTCTGAAGGATTCAGAGTATTTGAATGATGAGGAATTGTGACAAAAAGTTTCTCCTAAAGTGTCAGCAATGTCTGTTTTTGAAGTTGCTTTGCTGTCAGTACCCACCATGTTTAGATGTGTGTAACTGGGGGATTTGTTTTTTCCAGAGATTTTTCTTATCATATCCCAAACCTTTTTAATAGGTGTTTTATTATTGATTTTCGAAACATAAGATCTCCATGATTTACGCTTCGAAAGTTTAATTGTTCTACGGGCTTTAGCTCTAAATACTTTGATGTCATTGAAATTGTTGGTATTTGGAGATCTTTTGAATTTAGATAGAGCTTGCTTGCGCTGTTTAATTGCTTTTTTACAGTCGTCATTGTACCATGGATTACTTTTAGTTGGATTTGTCGAAGTTTGAGGAATACATTCTTTAGATATTTCGATAAGAGAAGAGGTAAAATCAGCTATAGGATCAGAAGATTCTTTGAAGTTTTCTGGTACCAATTTACCAGTGCACAGAGTATTAAATAGATCCCAGTTGGCTCTATTTAATTTCCACTTTGGATTGTGATCCTCAGTGGAATAAGTGTTCTGTTCAATGATGATAGGGAAGTGATCACTATTGTGTTGGTCTTCACATACAGACCAATTATAATCAAGAAACAGTGATGGATGACATAAGGAAAGATCAATAGATGTAAAAGACTTTGTACTTGGAGAATGATAAGTGTAAGACTTATCATTCATAATACAAATGTCGTTCTTTGTAATGAAATTTTCGATAAGTTCACCTCTGGAATCATTGTTTTGACCACCCCAGAGAATATTGTGACCATTGAAGTCACCTAATAAAATATAAGGAGAAGGAAGTTGTTGCAGTAAATTGTCCAAATGTTGGGAGTTAAGAGAAAACGAAGGAGGAATATATACAGAACATATGGTTATTTCTCTGTCTAAAGTGACAGAAACAGCAGTTGCTTGTAGTTGTGTTTGTAAATCAATCTTTCTTTGTGGGAAAGATGATTTTACAAATATTGAGGCACCACCAGAGGGCCTCAAACAGTCAGTATGAACATAGTTGTATACATTAAAACCTTTTAATGATATGTTATCATCTGGTTTAAGAAATGTCTCTTGAAAACAAAATACAGATGGGTTATATTCAGAAATCAATAATGATACTTCATTATAATTAGGTTTCAAACCTCGACAATTCCATTGTATAATTTTATGTTTAAAATCCATACTTGAAAATAATATTAAAATGGGTAATAAAATAATGGTTAGATTGAAACCCTCCATTACTTAAGCTAATGGTAATCGTGATAGTGTGCCTTTAGGGAGGTGATCACTGGAAGATGGCTCTGTGAAAACCACAGACTCATCTTCCATGACCTCCTCGCCATCTTTTTCAGCAAACACAGAATATGGATTCATTTCAGCTTGTTTTGCTTTTTCCATTTGTTCTTTTTCTTTCTGTGCTTGTTCTTTTTGCCATTGCTGTTTTCTTTCTTCTTTTTGTTGTTTTTTAAGTTTGTCTTTCTCTTCTTTTTTCTTCCTCTCCTCCTCCTTCTTCATCATTTCCAGGGTTGCTGGCTTAAGTGCTGGCCCTGGACGAGGAGATGAAGCATTTTTGTCTTGTTTTCCCTTAGGTGTTTCTTTGGTTGTTTTTTCTGATGTTGATTTTTCTTGTTTTTTTAAGTATTCGTCAAAGCTGTCGTCTGTCTGTGTGGTTTTGTTTTCAGTTTGTGTTGATTTGTTGCAAGTGCCTGGTTTTACAGCACTTGCATATGATCTAGTATCATAAAATTGCTCATATTGTTTTCGAGCTTCTGGGAACGAGATGTTCTGTTCACATTTTATCTTAAGTATTTTCTTCTCTTTCTCCCAAGCTGGGCACTGTTTAGAGTTGGCAGGGTGTTCCCCTGAGCAGTTTACACACTTGGCTGGTCTTTGACACTGGCCAACTGGGCAATGCTCAGGCATACTGCAGTTGACGCATATAGCCTGTCTGCCACACTTGTTCTCGTGGTGGCCAAACACTTGACATTGATAACAACGAAGTGGATTTGGTATATATACGTCAACTTTGACTTGCATAAAACCTATTTTTACTACTGATGGTAAAACTGGTGAATTGAACGTGAATACAAATGTGTTTGTCGGTTTCTTTGCTCCATCACGGAAGACACTGATTCTACGAACATCTGTGACACCCTGTTCTCCCATGAACTCCAGAATATGCTCACAAGTCTGCCTGTTCAAGGCAGGACAGCGAACAATACCCTTGGATATGTTCAAGGAAGAATGTGGGGTCACTTTGCATTTCAGTCCGCAGAAGTTCTTCAAATTAAGAAGAGTTGTCTCATGTTTTTCCTTCGCACACTGTATCAGAAGGTCACCAGACCGTAGATTTTTTATGCTTTTGGGTTCACCTGTCAAACTCATTATAGTTTTATGTACAAGGAATGGAGAAAGAGAAGAAATACTTTCATCTTCCTTTTCTGAATGAATTATTAAAAATCTGGGTACATAAGGTTTTTTGTTTGAGGTAGACGAACTTGAAGTAGTTGGTTGAGAAGCTGGGTACGAGTTTTCAGAGTCAGTATCTGAATTTGCTATGTGACGTTTTTTTGCTTTTTGTTTAGCCATGTAGTTTGTTTGTTTGATTCATCCTCCATGCTCTCCACCCACCGTGGAGCCCAACAAGGGAGCACTTTAATGGAGTGGCTTTCCGACCTCCAGTGCTAGAGTTACATAGAAGGTATACTTGCACAAATAGAATCTGCACAATTGACCCGTTAAGCCACTGCCTTCCAGGATTATTTTATAAAAGAAAGAAAGTTTAAGATAATGGACACATGGTTGGCATCAGAACGATACTATAGAACGATTGTTTGTTTGTTTGTTTGTTTGGTTCTTAACGACGCATCAACCCTTGTGGGTCATTAGCGTCAGACGGTATTAAACTAAACATGATGAAGATGGAAAAATTAAAAATTTATAAGATAAAATAAAAGGAAAGATGATGATGAGTTTGTACAATGATAATTAGTTGCAATACGATTGTTGATAGGAGAGACCACGTACAATATCTGACAGTTTCAAAGAGCTATTCAGATAACTGTACATGTTCTTTAACTGAACAGAATACAACATTAAAAAATCTGTATTATGGTCTGATACAAATGTAAAACAAAACATGATTTTAGAAATAGCAATTAGATTTTGTTAAAAAGATTTATTTGTCTTAAAAATGTCATAATACTATCAATATGTATATCTTGAAATAATTCTTTCATGTTATCAACATGGAAGCAATTATTTCTTACTTGTGTAAAATCGCCACACTCCAAAAGGAAGTGACGTACAGTGAATGGTGCATCGCAACCAACACATTGTGGCGGCTCTTCACCTTGTAGTAAGTATGAATGAGTGACTCTTGTATGACCTAAGCGGAGTCGAGCTAAAACTACTTCTTCTCTTCTAATGTTTCGAACAACTGATTGATATTCACCAATAGTTGGTTTGATGTCAAGAAGTTTATTTCCAATGCTGTTATTCCATGAAGTTTGCCATTCTTGCAAGATATATTTATTGATAGATGGCTTAAAATTGGAAAATGGAATTTTAAAAGAAGTTGGTTCTAATGAAAGCGATGTTTTTGCTTGCTTATCTACCATCTCATTCCCTTGGATACCTATATGACTAGGAATCCAACAGAGAGCAATTTCTTTATAAGCTAAAAGCTCATGACATTTTTCTAAAAGTTTCTGAATCTGTGGATTCTTTGAACTGGTATGGTTCATTGCTTTCAATACAGAAAGCGAGTCAGAAAATATAATAAATTTATTGTTAGCATCACAAGTGCTAATGAAATCTAAAGCTAGATCAATTGCTTTGGCTTCAGCAGTGAAAATTGATGAATCGTCAGGTATACGTTGCATATTACTTTGGTTGTCTGATATAACAGCACAACCAACCTTTGAGTCTTCCTTTGACCCATCAGTATAAATTTGTTGGTAATTCTTATAACGACTTTGTATTTTTCTGAAATCATCTTTTAATATGTGTGGATTTGATTCAGATTTTTTCCCGGAATGTAAATCAAAAAGTATTTCAGGTGGTTTCATACACCAAGCTGGAATATTTGGTGTAAAATGTTTTTCAATATTTTGTGGTTTGATATTGGCAGATTCTAAGAGTGGTGAAATTCTGATGCCAAATGATTTAATAGCTTTAGGTTTTTGTTCATATAAATTAACATAGTTTGGTGGGAATGTAACTTCATGAGCAGGATTTGATGGGTTAGCAGCGAGTCTTATAGCATATTGCAAAGAGAGTTTTTCTCTTCGTGAGTATAGTGATGGTTCATCTGCTTCCACATAGAGACTAGCAACAGGAGAAGTTCTAAAAGCCCCTAAAGCTAATCTAAGTCCTTGGTTATGTATAGGATCAAGCATTTGAAGATATGATTTTCGTGCAGAGCCATATATAATACAGCCATAGTCTAATTTTGACCGGACTAGAGACCGATACAACTTGAGAAGTGTTGTTCGGTCTGCACCCCAAGAAGTATGGGAAAGCACTTTTAAAAGATTCAATGCTTTTAAACATTTAGCTTTGAGATATTTAATATGGGGTATAAAACTGAGTTTTCTATCAAATAAAATGCCAAGGAATTTAGATTCCTCAACAACTGGAATGGGTGATCCATATAAATGTAAAACCGGATCATCATGTTGCTTGCGCAACTGACAGAAATGTACACACTGTGTTTTTGATTTGGAAAACTTAAAACCATTGCTTGTTGCCCAATTTTCAATCTTATTTAAATTTTGTTGCAGTTGGCGTTCAATCGTCGCCATGCTTTTTGAGCGATAACAGATACAGAAGTCATCAACATATAATGAGCAATCAGTAAGATTACCTAAACATTTCACAATATCATTAATTTTAATGCTAAAAAGTGTTGTTGATAGAACGCCTCCTTGAGGTACACCTTGCTCCTGGTCGTAATAGTCAGACAGAGAGGAGCCAACTCGGACTTGCATGGCGCGATCTGCAAGGAAGTTTTCAATGAATGTAGGAAGTCTACCTCTTAATCCTAGTTTGTGGATATCTTTTAAAATGCCATATCTCCACGTGGTATCATAAGCTTTTTCCAAATCAAAAAACACAGCAACTACATGTTCCTTTTTAATAAAGGCATCACGTATGAAGGTTTCCAATCTAACTAAATTATCAGTTGTACTGCGGTCAGATCTGAAACCAGACTGAAACCGCGATATATGATTATTGGATTCTAAAAACCAAGTAAGTCTTTTATTTATCATTCTTTCAAGTGTTTTACATAGACAACTTGTTAAAGCTATAGGTCTATAGTTATTAGGTTCCGCAGGATCTTTCCCAGGTTTGGGAATTGGGATTATGGTTGCTAAGATCCAATCTTCTGGAAATTTACCAGTAGTCCAAATGTAATTAAATATATTCAAAAGAGTTTCAAGAGAAGTATCTGGGAGATGTTTAAGCATTTGATAGTGGATCTCATCAGGACCCGTGGCTGAGTCATGTGATAGTTGAATAGCTTCAACTAATTCATCTAAATTAAAATCTTTGTTGTAAATTTCATTATTTTGTGATTTAAAATTCAATTTGACTTTCTCTTGTTCGGTTTTAATCTTTCTGAAGGATTCAGAGTAATTGAATGATGATGAATTGTGACAAAAAGTTTCTCCTAAAGTGTCAGCAATGTCTGTTTTTGAAGTTGCTTTGCTGTCAGTACCCACCATGTTTAGATGTGTGTAACTGGGGGATTTGTTTTTTCCTGAGATTTTTCTTATCATATCCCAAACCTTTTTAATAGGTGTTTTATGATTTATTTTCGAAACATAAGATCTCCATGACTTACGCTTCGAAAGTTTAATTGTTCTACGGGCTTTAGCTCTAAATACTTTGATGTCATTGAAATTGTTGGTATTTGGAGATCTTTTGAATTTAGATAGAGCTTGCTTGCGCTGTTTAATTGCTTCTTTACAGTCGTCATTGTACCATGGATTACTTTTAGTTGGATTTGTCGAAGTTTGAGGAATACATTCTTTAGATATTTCGATGAGAGCAGAGGTAAAATCAGCTATAGGATCAGAAGATTCTTTGAAGTTTTCTGGCACCAATTTACCAGTGCACAGAGTATTAAATAGATCCCAGTTGGCTCTATTTAATTTCCACTTTGGATTGTGATCCTCAGTGGAAAAAGTGTTCTGTTCAATGATGATAGGGAAGTGATCACTATTGTGTTGGTCTTCACATACAGACCAATTATAATCAAGAAACAGTGATGGATGACAGAAGGAAAGATCAATAGATGTAAAAGACTTTGTACTTGGTGAATGATAAGTATAAGACTTATCATTCATAATACAAATGTCATTCTTTGTAATGAAATTTTCGATAAGTTCACCTCTGGAATCATTGTTTTGACCACCCCAGAGGATATTGTGACCATTGAAGTCACCTAATAAGATATACGGAGAAGGAAGTTGTTGCAGTAAATTGTCCAAGTGTTGGGAGTTGAGAGAAAAGGATGGAGGAATATATACAGAACAGATGGTTATTTCTCTGTCTAGAGTGACAGAAACAGCAGTTGCTTGTTTGTTTGTTTGTTTGTTTGTTTGGTTCTTAACGACGCATCAACCCTTGTGGGTCATTAGCGTCAGACGATATTAAACAAAACATGATGAAGATGGAAAAAGTAAAAATTTATAAGATAAAATAAAAGGAATGATGTTGATGAGATTGTATAATGATAATTAGTTGAAATACGATTGTTGACAGGAGAGACCACGTACAATATCTGACAGTTTCAAAGAGCTATTCAGATAACTGTACATGTTCTTTGACTGAACAAAGTATAACTTTAACTAGTCTGTATTATGGTCTGATACAAATGTAAAACAAATCATGATTTTAAAAATACTTATTAGATTTTGTTAAAAAGATTTATTTGTCTTAAAAAAGTCATAATACTATCAATATGTATATCTTGAAATAACTGTTTCATGTTATCAACATGGAAGCAATTATTTCTTACTTGTGCAAAATCGCCACAATCCAAAAGAAAGTGACGTACAGTGAATGGTGCATCGCAACCAACACAGTGTGGTTGCTCTTCACCTAGTAGTAAGTATGAATGTGTGACTCTTGTATGACCTAAACGGAGTCGAGCCAAAACGACTTCTTCTTTTCTAATGTTTCGAACAACTGATTGTTGTTCACCAATAGTTGGTTTTATGTCTAGAAGTTTATTACCAATGCTGTTATTCCATGAAGTTTGCCATTCTTCCAAGATATACTTATTGATAGATGGCTTAAAATTAGAAAATGGAATCTTAAAAGAAGTTGGTTCTAATGAAAGCGATGTTTTTGCTTGCTTATCTACCATCTCATTCCCTTGGATACCTATATGACTAGGAATCCAACAGAGAACAATTTCTTTATAAGCTAAAAGCTCATGACATTTTTCTAAAAGTTTCTGAATCTGTGGATTCTTTGAACTGGTATGATTCATTGCTTTCAATACAGAAAGCGAGTCAGAAAATATAATAAATTTATTGTTAGCATCACAAGTGCTAATAAAATCTAAAGCTAGATCAATTGCTTTGGCTTCAGCAGTGAAAATTGATGAATCGTCAGGTATACGTTGCATATTACTATGGTTGTCTGATATAACAGCACAACCAACCTTTGAGTCTTCCTTTGACCCATCAGTATAAATTTGTTGGTAATTCTTATAACGACTTTACATTTTTCTGAAATCATCTTTTAATATGTGTGGATTTGATTCAGATTTTTTCCCAGAATGTAGATCAAAAAGTATTTCAGGTGGTTTCATGCACCAAGCTGGAATATTTGGTGTAAAATGTTTTTCAATATTTTGTGGTTTGATATTGGCAGATTCTAAGAGTGGTGAAATTCTGATGCCAAATGATTTAATAGCTTTAGGTTTTTGTTCATATAAATTAACATAATTTGGTGGGAATGTAACTTCATGAGCAGGATTTGATGGGTTAGCAGCAAGTCTTATAGCATATTGCAAAGAGAGTTTCTCTCTTCGTGAGTATAGTGATGGTTCATCTGCTTCCACATAGAGACTAGCAACAGGAGAAGTTCTAAAAGCCCCTAGAGCTAATCTAAGTCCTTGGTTATGTATAGGATCAAGCATTTGAAGATATGATTTTCGTGCAGAGCCATATATAATACATCCATAGTCTAATTTTGACCGGACTAGAGACCGATACAGCTTGAGAAGTGTAGTTCGGTCTGCACCCCAAGAAGTATGGGAAAGTACTTTTAAAAGATTCAATGCTTTTAAACATTTAGCTTTGAGATATTTAATATGGGGTATAAAACTGAGTTTTCTATCAAATAAAATGCCAAGGAATTTAGATTCCTCAACAACTGGAATAGGTGATCCATATAAATGTAAAACCGGATCATCATGTTGCTTGCGCAACTGACAGAAATGTACACACTGTGTTTTTGATTTGGAAAACTTAAAGCCATTGCTTGTTGCCCAATTTTCAATCTTATTCAAATTTTGTTGTAGTTGACGTTCAATTGTTGCCATGCTTTTCGAGCGATAACAGATACAGAAGTCGTCAACGTACAATGAGCAATCAGTAAGATTACCTAAACATTTCACAATATCATTAATTTTGATACTAAAAAGTGTTGTAGATAGCACGCCCCCTTGAGGTACACCTTGCTCCTGGTCATAATAGTCAGACAGAGAGGAGCCAACCCGGACTTGCATGGCGCGGTCTGCAAGGAAGTTTTCAATGAATGTAGGAAGTCTACCTCTTAATCCTAGTTTGTGGATATCTTTTAAAATGCCATATCTCCACGTGGTATCATAAGCTTTTTCCAAATCAAAAAACACAGCAACTACATGTTCCTTTTTAATAAAGGCATCACGTATGAAGGTTTCCAATCTAACTAAATTATCAGTTGTACTGCGGTCAGATCTGAAACCAGACTGAAACCGCGATATATGATTATTGGATTCTAAAAACCAAGTAAGTCTTTTATTTATCATTCTTTCAAGTGTTTTACATAGACAACTTGTTAAAGCTATAGGTCTATAATTATTAGGTTCCGCAGGATCTTTCCCAGGTTTGGGAATTGGGATTATGGTTGCTAAGGTCCAATCTTCTGGAAATTTACCAGTAGTCCAAATGTAATTAAATATATTCAAAAGGGTTTCAAGAGAATTCTCTGGGAGATGTTTAAGCATTTGATAGTGGATCTCGTCAGGACTTGTGGCTGAGTCATGTGATAGTTGAATAGCATCAACTAATTCATCTAAATTAAAATCTTTGTTATAAATTTCATTATTTTGTGATTTAAAATTTAATTTAACTTTCTCTTGTTTAGTTTTAATCTTTCTGAAGGATTCAGAGTAATTGAATGATGATGAATTGTGACAAAAAGTTTCTCCTAAAGTGTCAGCAATGTCTGTTTTTGAAGTTGCTTTGCTGTCAGTACCCACCATGTTTAGATGTGTGTAACTGGGGGATTTGTTTTTTCCAGAGATTTTTCTTATCATATCCCAAACCTTTTTAATAGGTGTTTTATGATTGATTTTCGAAACATAAGATCTCCATGACTTACGTTTCGAAAGTTTAATTGTTCTGCGGGCTTTAGCTCTAAATACTTTAACGTCATTCAAGTTGTTGGAATTTGGAGATTTTTTAAATTTAGATAGCGCTTGTTTACGTTGTTTAATTGCTTCTTTACAGTCGTCATTGTACCATGGATTACTTTTAGATGGATTTGTCGAGGTTTGAGGAATACATTCTTTAGATATTTCTATAAGAGAAGAAGTAAAGTCAGATATGGGATCAGAAGATTCTTTGAAGTTTTCTGGTTTTAATTCACCAGTGCATAGAGTATTAAATAGATCCCAGTTGGCTCTATTTAATTTCCACTTTGGATTGTGGTCCTCAGTGGAAAAAGTGTTCTGTTCAATGATGATGATGATGATGATGAGTTGGTGTTTAACGACGCATCAACCCTTTTGGGTCATTAGCGTCATCAAGGTTAGGTAAGAGAAGCATTACTGAACATTAAAACTATAATAGATAAGCTAAAATATTAACAATTTGACACATAAAACATGAGTATAGCAAAGACGATAAAATAGTAATCATTTTACGGCGAAGATCATGTACAATATCTGACAACAACATAGGCTAATCAGATGACTATACATGATCTTCTCCTGCAAAAAAGAAAATGATATGATGAAAGTAAGTTTAAAAAAGTAAACAGTTCAAAGGAAAATAATAGCTACAATTTGTTAAAAAGATTAATCTCTTTTAAGAATAAAAAGATATTATCAATAGGTACATCATTAAACAATTGTTTGATTGTATCAACATGAAAGTATTTGTTTCTTATATGAGAAAAATCACCACATTCAAGTAGAAAATGGCGGACTGTAAAGAGTGTATCACATCCAAAACAATACGGTGGCTCCTCTCGTTTTAAAAGATAAGAGTGTGTGATCCTTGTATGACCAATACGTAGACGAGCAAGGACTACTTCCTCCTGTCTGACATTTCGTACTACTGGTTGAGATTGTCCAATGACAGGTTTAATCTCAAAGAGTTTATTACCAACACTGTTATTCCATAAAATTTGCCATTTGTTTAAAATGTACCTATTGATAAAAGATTTAAAATTTGCATATGGTATTGTAAAGTTTGTTGGGTGTAAATTCAATGAATCTTTTGCTTTTTGATCCACACTTTCATTGCCAGCAATGCCAATGTGGCTAGGGATCCAACAGTAAACTATTTCATTTAATTCTGATAATTCATGATGTTTTTCAAGTAGTTTTTGAATTTGGGGATTTTTTGAAGATGTATGATCTAAAGATTTTAATACTGATAGGGAGTCTGAAAATATAATAAATTTGTTAGAAGTTTCACAGTCGGCAATAAGATCTAATGCTAAATCTATAGCTTTTGCTTCTGCTGTAAAAATTGAGGACCCATCTGGAATTCGCATAGTTTCAGAGAAGTCATCAGATACTACTGCGCATCCTACTTTCATATCGTCTTTTGAACCATCTGTATAAATGTGCTTATAGTCCATGTAATGTGATTTTAGCTCCTGGAAATTAGATTTCATGATAATTGGACTTGTTTCTGATTTCTTACCAGAGTGTAAATCGAAAATGAGTTTTGGTTTATTTATACACCATGCTGGTATATTTGATGTAAAATTTTTATCTATGTTTTTAAAGTTTATGTCTGCAGATTCCAGGACTGGTAAAGTTCTGACGCCAAAAGATTTAATAAAATTTGGTTTGCTTTCATAAAGATCTGTGTATTTGGGCTGAAAGGTCACATCATGAGCTGGATTTGAATTATTTTCAGCAATTCTAATAGCATATTGTAAAGAAAGTTTTTCTCTACGTGTATTCAAAGATGGCTCGTCTGCCTCAACATAAAGACTTGCAGTAGGTGATGTTCTAAATGCTCCTAAGGCTAATCTAAGACCTTGATGATGGATAGGGTCAAGCATAGCTAAATAAGATTTTCTTGCCGATCCATAAACAATGGATCCATAGTCTAGTTTTGAACGTATCAAAGATCGATATAATTGTAAGAGTGTTGTTCGATCTGCACCCCAAGTAGTGTGAGATAAAACTTTCAATATGTTCAAGGATTTAAGGCACTTTGCCTTCAAGTATTTAATATGCGGAATAAAACTCAGCTTTTTGTCAAATATCAAACCAAGATATTTGTATTCCTGTACAACAGGAATAGGTGATCCATATAATGTAAGAACTGGATCATCATGTTGCTTTCGCAACTGACAGAAATGTACACACTGTGTTTTTGACTTGGAAAATTTAAAGCCATTGTTAGTGGCCCAATGTTCTATCTTATTTAAGTTTTGCTGTAGATGCCTTTCAATTGTTCGCATACTTTTTGATCGAAAGCAAATACAAAAATCATCAACATAGAGAGAGCAATCTGTTAAATTATCTAGGCATTTAACAATATCATTGATCTTAATATTGAAAAGAGTTGTAGAAAGTACACCGCCCTGTGGGACCCCCTGTTCCTGATCATATAAATCAGAAAGAGTGGATCCCACCCTCACTTGCATTGCGCGATCAGCAAGGAAGCTTTCAATAAAAGTAGGTAGTCTACCTCTTAGTCCTAGTTTATGAATATCTTTCATAATGCCATATCTCCATGTGGTATCGTATGCCTTTTCCAAGTCAAAAAAGACAGCTACAACGTGTTCCTTTTTAACAAAGGCATCACGTATGAAAGTTTCCAATTTAACTAAATTATCATTTGTACTACGGCCAGCTCGGAAACCCGACTGATACCGTGATAAGAGATTGTTGGATTCTAAATACCAAATCAACCTTTTATTAATCATCCTTTCTAACGTTTTACAAAGACAACTTGTAAGAGCTATAGGTCTATAATTGGTTGGCTCAGCATGATCTTTCCCTGGTTTGGGTATAGGTATTACAGTGGCTAATCGCCAGTCTTCAGGAAAGTCACCAGTAGTCCATATATGATTAAATATACCTAAAAGAGCTTGGAGGGAACTCTCTGGGAGATGTTTAAGCATTTGATAATGTATGTCATCTGGTCCAGTTGCAGAATCATGTGATTGTTTAATTGCATCCAAAAGTTCATCAAAATTAAAAAGATTATTATATTCCTCAGTATTTGCAGACTTGAAATTAAGTTTAATTTTTTCTTGTTCTGCTTTAACTTTTTGAAATTTTTCAGAGTAATTTCTTGAACATGAATTGTTTAGAAATGTTTCTCCTAAAGTTTCAGCTATATCAAATTTACTTGTTGATTTTGTTTCTGTAACTGGATGGTTTAAATGGGTGTAGCTGGGTGACTTTGTCTTACCAGATATTTTTCTTATCATATCCCAAACTTTTTTTATAGGGGTTTTGTGATTAATTTTTGAAACGTAAGAACGCCATGACTTTCGTTTCGATATCTTAATTGTTCTGCGAGCCTTTGCTCTAAATACTTTTACTTCATTTAAATTGTCCTTAGTTGGATATTTTTTGAATTTATTTAGAGCTTTTTTCCTCGTTTTAATAGCTTCTTTACATTCATCATTGTACCATGGATTACTTTTTGTTGGATTTGTCGAGGTCTTGGGTATACTTTTAGAAGATATATCAATAAGGGAAGAGGTGAAATCAGACAAAGGGTCTGAAGAATCTTTGAAACTTTCTAAAGTTATTGTTTCAGTACATAAAGATTGAAATACTTCCCAATTAGCTTTATTTAGTTTCCATTTTGGATTATGATCTTCTACTGTGGAAGTATTACTTTGAATGACGATAGGAAAATGATCACTATGATGTTGATCTTTACAGACAGACCAACTAAAGTCAAGGAAAAGAGATGGATGACATAAGGAAAGATCTATAGAAGAGAAAGAGCCTGTTGGATGGTGCATATATGTGTATGACTTGTCATTCATAAGACAGATATCATTGTTTGTAATGAAATTTTCAATGAGTTCGCCTCTGGAATTATTTTCTTTATTACCCCAGAGAATATTATGACCATTAAAGTCACCTAAGAGTAGATATGGAGGAGGAAGTTGTTTTAATAAGGAGTCAAGATGTTCAGTTTTTAAGGAAAAAGAAGGTGGAATATAAATAGAACATATAGTTATTTCTTTATCTAACGTAACAGAAACAGCAGTTGCCTGCAGTTCTGTAGTTAACTGTATATTTCGTTGAGGACAAGAAGATTTAACAAAGATAGAGCTACCGCCAGAAGGTCTTTGGCAGTCAGAATGTATATAATTATATATGTTAAAACCCTTAAGGGTTACATGATCATTAGGTTTTAAGAAGGTCTCTTGAAGACAGAAAATAGATGGTGAGTGTTGTTCAAGTATTATGGATATTTCATCAAATTTTGGTTTCAGACCTCGACAATTCCATTGTATGATTTTGTGCTTAAAATTCATTTCTCCCATAATAAAGTATAAAGATAAAATAATTAAAAGATTGGATACTTTCATTTATTTTCTGCTTGATTGATTATGGAGGAAGAACTGGTGATCTACTTCCTAGGTTAGAAGAACTAGAGGGCTTGGGAATGTCAACAGACAATTCCATACTGGATTCTTCCTCTAAAGTTCCATATTTATTCTGCAATTTTATATCTGAGGATCCTTTTGTTGATCTATCTGGACTTTTATTTTTCAAAGGTTGAGAAGTTTTGTTTGACTGATTTTTATTTCGTGGGTTTATTGTTGATGATGATGAAGCTGTATTGGTTGTGATAGGTTTTAAAGTTTTCTTTGGTTCATTAGGTTTAGTTGCTTGTTTCCCTTTAGCTGTTACCTTTTTTTGCCATTCTTCAACTAATGATTGGATTAACATGTCACAAGTTTGTGTTTGGGCATCTTTCATTTCTACTGTTTTTGATTTGGTTTTAATGATTGAGGCATACGAGTTCACTCCTGGATTTATTGATGTTTCATACAACTTTCTTGCTTCTGGGTATGTTATGTTGTTTTTTACCTTAAGTTTGATTATTTCTTTCTCTTTTAGCCAGACTTCACATTGATTTGAGTAGGCAGGATGGTCCTTACCACAATTTGCACATTTTATAGGATTGGAACAAGTAGATGTATGATTACCTTCCTGCCCGCATTTACCACAAACAGGAGGTGCACTACATTTGTCTTCATGATGGCCAAACTTTTGACACCAAAAACAGCGAAGAGGATTAGGTATGTAGAGTTCTATCTTGATATTTCTGTAAAAAATTTTGATCTCTTTTGGAACTATCGGAGTGTTAAAAGTTAGTACAAAAGTGTTTGTTTCAATGTGTTTGCCTTCTTTTTTGATTATAATTCTTTTAACTGATGTAACTCCTTGTGATTTTAAATTTTCTTTCATTTCTTCTTCAGAGACTCCTTTCATTGCTGGATCTTTTATGATGCCTTTGGAAGAGTTTAATGTTGGATGAGGAAAGATTCTGACATTTATGTTGTAAAATTTTGTTTGCCTAAGTAATTGTTCTGTTTGACCTTTCCTTAGTGTTTCAATCAAAATGCTGTTGTCTCTTAATTTTTTCACTGTTTTTGGTGTACCTATCAAACCTTCTATTACTTTTTCGATGATGAATGGAGATAGGCTTGTTACTTTTTCTTCCTCTGTGTTCAAATTTTGAATAAGAATAAATTTAGGGAAAGCAGTAGATTTTGGTTGATCATCATCTGAGTCGGTATCTGAAGTTCTAGCTCGTTTTCCTTGTGAAGAAACTGGTCGTTTACCGTTGTTATCTTGGGATTGATGTAATCCAAGATTGGGGGGTAACCCCAGGCTAGCACCTGAGGTTGAAGGGGGGACCATGGATGTAATGTTTTCAGTAATATCCATAGTGTTGATTTTATGTTCAGTAGCTATGCTCTTCACCCACCGTGGAGCCCTACAAGGGAACGTAATATGGAAATGGTTCTCCTATTTCCTACGCTAAAGTTACATACCTACTATACTCCAGTTCATATTTTCCAGTTGTTCGTCAGCTTTAAAGCTTTCCAACGCTGGTCTGTATGCCCTAAGATTGGCCCATGAGCAGTTGCTTTTGAAACCAAGAAGTGAGATATGCATGAAGAAAATCTAACCCGGTTAAGTACCAAAAGATACTTTAAAAAGACAGAAGGAAGAAAGATTAAGTTGATTTCAAAAGCTGAACCACCCAGCCGATTGATCCAGCGCCGGACCTAGCACTGGACTCACGTCTAGCTGAATCCGAGACCAAAACAATGTGTTGGAAAGCTGGAGATCCCTGGGCTTTCCTCAATTGCCAGGATTCTCTTCTCCCATTCACGCGTCGCAAACCTACGGCAAACGGGCAGCACACTGTTTTAATAAGGGTTTTCACCTTATCTACTACAGCAGTAAAGTAATCTGTATATTTTAACCCTACAGACAAGGTATAAACCCGGTTGTGATGTACAGTTAAGTAAATAAACTGTGAAAGATTATTTAAAAAGTTTGCAGTTTAAATGATTGTAGTAGACTCAGTCAATTTAAGCCTGTTTGAGTTTTAATGCATATAATGAAAAAAGACACAAATAGTATTAGAGAAATAAATGAATTTGAGACAGAAAGAACTACAGTATGTTCTTTTGAATAAGATATTGGAATTTAGCAAAGATATTTCACAGGTAAATTGCTCTTCAAGTTAAATCTGAAGATATCCCTACAATAGAGAACTTTAAAGCTCTACAATACAGAACTTTAAAAAAATATAAGAGCAAGAATGTAACTTAGGTACTGGACAGTTGATCATGAAAACTGTCATATAGATAAAGTAAGAGTTTAAAAAATGAATGTTCAACAAGATAGAACTCAATAATTAAGACGATAGCAGTTATAAAAATTGCTATATTTGACTTTCATCTTCTTTACAGGTTTCCTAGTGTAAGATAGTTTTTGATAAATTTAAGCCTTTGGTTATTTATGAAAACAGGTTGTTATAGTTGCGGTTTTTACGGACAGTTACCACTGGTTTGCGTGGGGACTCTAACCCCAACCTGTCACCTCTCAAGTCTGCAAAACATGAGACGCAAACAGGCCTGCTTAAGTACGAAGGTACATACAGTCTGTCCCCAGTGGTGCCGGACAGCCATCCATATTTCTAGGGCGCCAGAGGGCGAGCGCCTGGCTTACCTTTAGCTTTAAGCAGAGGGGACAGTTATTCAAAAATAAAGTCCCCCGTGCAAATTAAGCCCCCGAACCACGGCAAGGCGGTAAGCAAACTCGGGGGTTCTGTTCAATGATGATAGGAAAGTGATCACTATTATGTTGGTCTTTACACACAGACCAATTATAATCAAGAAAGAGTGATGGGTGACAGAAGGAAAGATCAATAGAGGAAAAGGATTTTGCACCTGTAGAAAGATAAGTGTATGATTTATCATTCATAATACATATATCATTTTTTGTTAAGAAATTTTCGATAAGCTCACCTCTGGAATCATTGTTTTTACCACCCCAGAGGATATTGTGACCATTGAAGTCACCTAATATGATATAAGGAGAAGGAAGTTGTTGTAGTAAACTGTCCAGGTGTTGAGAATTAAGAGAAAATGATGGGGGAATATATACAGAACATACGGTTATTTCTTTATCAAGAGTGACAGATACTGCAGTTGCTTGTAGTTCTGTTTGTAAATCAATCTTTCTTTGAGGGAAAGATGATTTTACAAACACCGAGGCACCACCAGAGGGCCTCAGACAATCAGTATGAACATAGTTATATATATTAAAACCTTTTAATGAGATGTTATCATCTGGTTTAAGAAATGTCTCTTGAAAACAAAATACAGATGGATTATATTCGGAAATCAATAGAGATACTTCATTAAAATTAGGTTTCAAACCTCGACAATTCCATTGAATAATTTTATGTTTAAAATCAATACTTGAAAATAATATTAAAAGAGATACTAAAATAATGGTTAGATTGACACCTTCCATTTTTTAAGTTGTTGGTAATCGTGAAAGTGTGCCTTTAGGGAGGTGATCACTGGAGGAAGAGTCTGTGAAAACCACAGAATCATCGTCCATGTCATCTTCCTCATCATCCTTTTTAAACACAGAAAATGGATTCTTCTGAGCTAGTATTGCTTTTTCAGCTTCTTCTTTATCTTTCTGTGCTTTTTCTTTGATATATTGTTGTCGTCTTTCATCTTTTTGTTGTTTTTTGAGTTTGTCTTTCTCTTCTTTTTTCTTCTTCTCTTCGTCTTTCCTTATCATCTCCAGGGTTGCTGGCTTAAGGGTTTGCCCTGGACGAGATGGATTACCTTTTTCTTGGGGTTTTCCTTTAGGGGGTTCTTGTTGTTTTTCTTCTTTCTGTTTTTTAAGTATTCTGTAAAACTGTCGTCAATCTGTGTGCTCTTAGTGTCTGTTTCTGTAGATTTGTTGCAAGTGCCTGGTTTTACAGCACTTGCATATGTCCTAGCCTGGTAGAATTGTTCATATTGTTTGTGAGCTTCCGGAAAGGATATGTTTTGTTCACATTTGATTTTTAAGATTTTCTTTTCTTTCTCCCATTGTGGACACTCTTTGAAGTTGGCAGGGTGGTCACCAGAACAGTTTACACATTTGGCAGGTCTTTGACACTGACCAGATGCGCAATGTTCAGGCATACCACAGTTGATACATATAGCCTGCCTGCTACACTTATTTTCATGGTGGCCATACACTTGACATTGATAGCATCTAAGCGGATTGGGAACATATACATCAACCTTCGCTTGAATGAAACCTATTTTGACAACTGTTGGTAGTTCTGGTGTATTAAATGTAAATACAAATGTGTTAGTTGGTTTCAGGACACCATCACGACGGACATTGATTCTACGGACATCCGTAACACCCTGTTCACCCATGAACTCCAAGATATGTTCGTTGCTCTGCCTGATTAAGGCAGGACAGCGAACAATACCTTTGGATGTATTCAAGGATTTATGAGGGGTCACGGAGCATTTCAGTCCACAAAAAGTTTTCATTTTTAAGAGGCTTTTTTCGTGAGGTTCTTTGGCACATTGTATTAATAGGTCACCTGATCTAAGATTCTTGATGCTTTTTGGCTCACCTGCCATACTCATTATTGTTTTGTGTATCAGAAAAGGAGAAAGAAATGAAATATCCTTTCCTTCTACTTCTGAATGAATGATGAGAAATCTAGGTACATAAGGTTTTTTTGGTACAGAAGACTTAGATTGAGATTGAGAAGCTGTTAATGATTCATCAGAATCTGTGTCTGTAATCGGTGCGTGGCGTTTTCTAGATTTTGTAGCCATGTGTGGTTGGTTTTAAGATTCAGCCTCCATGCTCTCCACCCACCGTGGAGCCCAACAAGGGAGCACTTTAATGGAGTGGCTTTCCGACCTCCAGTGCTAGAGCTACATGGAAGTTATACTTGCACAAATATATCTGCACAATAGACTTTCAAAAATAAAATCTGCACAATTGACCCGTTAAGCCACTGCCTTCCAGGAATATTTTATAAAAGAAAGAATATATAAGATAATGGACACGTGGTTGGCATCAGAACGATACTATAGAACGAAGATATAAGAAGTATTTTTTTTTACATTTTCAGCTTCCTGGGGCTTAGCATGACAAGACCGATTAGAAACACCGGGCCGTGTTTCCCCTCGGGTCTACCCCGTCAAAGAGGCCAAAGAGACGTGTTGAGTCATACAGAATTTTATACGCCCATATTCTGCATGCTCTCAGTCTTCCAGGCCATCCCCTTCGAGTTACCGAGAAAGCCACCCACGGTGAACAAGTGGGACTCTACTCTTTGCACTCCCGGATGGGGACAAGTATTACAATCAATATCGTCCCCAAATGTGAAGTGTGCCCCAGAGAGCACGGCAAGGTGGTAGAGTCACTCCGGGGGGGTGGTTACAAATGACTGGTGCATTATGAGATCTGTTTCAAATATGTACCGCGCCTTACCTTAATTCAGTCGTTCAATGCATTGTCCACCATCTGAATGGCATTACTGCTATATTCTTCGATTAAAATGTATCTTTCTAATACAGACTATATAACCTGGCAAAAAGGGCCCTTTGTCAACAGACGTGAACTACGGACGAATCTCGTAAACATGAAATCCTCAGGACAATGCGTCATACTTCGAGTTACCAGTTTTTCGATTGAAAGGGGGCTATCCATTTTACTTAACCATCAGTAAAAATCCCGGATCTATATATTGATATATTCCGAAGCAAACAATTCAGTCCATAATACGGCTAAAAATAATTAAAATTTAAAAAAAGACACACCGGAACACTTTAAGTTTTTTAATTAATTTTTTCAGCAACCGGTATCATCATTGAATTTTCAAGCTGTTTTTGATACCGTTTGCTGAAAAAATTAATTAAAAAACTTAAAATGATCCAGTGTGTCTTTTTTTTATTTTTTTTTATATATATATAAGATCATGCGTTCATGTATTGGTAACGGATGGAGTGTTTGTTTGATTTGATTCTTTACGTCCCATCAACAATCTTCAAGTTATATAGGGACGAGTCTTCCTGGGTTGAACCAGTACTCAGCTAGGATAAATGTGTCTTGCTCAAGGACCACAACGCAGTGACGCCGGTGAGGCTCGAACCTGGTAACGGATGGAGTGGTCACATTTGTCTCTGCAGCTGGCCGTGCTTGTGGTTTGATATAACCGACCAACTTGATGTATGTCATATTGCTTTGTATTGTGTATAGCCAAAGGCGTTGTATTTTGCTGATATGCTAATAATTTTGTATTGTATTGTTCTTTGCCTCTTCCTCGCGAAGCCATGTGATGGTCTGGTGTGTGTGGTTGTGGCAGTTACTGGTATTAGGCCCGATTTTTTTTATTAGTTGATTTACGGGATTTTTTTCAGATTTAGGGTCGGGGGAACGAAAAAAAAAAAAAAGCTGTGAAAATGGCCAGTTAACTGGTCATTTTCAGTGTTTTTTTTGTTTGTATCTTGTTTTTAATATATCCAGAAAAAACAGGAAAAATAGTAAGGCAAACCAACAGTATGTATGTATTAAATTTTTAAATAATTTATCATTTCCCTAAAAATCTGGACAGGACAATCACTTTTTACTGTGTCACTCTCAAAAATACACAGACAGAACCTCAAAAAAAATATTATTTTTTTCAACGAAACAAATAATATTTAGAGTCGGCTGAAAAAAAAAAAAAAAATTAGAAATTAAATTTTATTTTTTTCCTTCTTTCCGGACAATTACAGTAGGAGGGTTTGTAGATCAATTAATAAAAAATTCTGGTATTACTCACTTGTTCTAGTGCAATAACAGTTTGTCGTGTTCAAAATTTCCAAATCCTGAACTTTAGAAATTCATTTTTTAACTTGTAGGATGCCAACAAAAATGAATTATTTCATGTTGAAATGGATACATTTGTACTTGCTATTACAATCTCCCTTATTCAGCGTTTTGAGGCTGACTTTCTATGGAAAGTCAGCCTCAAAATCCTGAATTCAGGATTAATCCTGAAAACTTTCATCCATGCGTATTTAGCTTTTTTTTAAAAAAAATTTGGTTGGATCCGCAGAGCATTATAGGTGTTCAGTTTTGTTCAAATGTTTACTTCACGACGCACTATGGCGGAGCTTAAAACACGATTTTAATCATTTTATGGAACGCAGAAATCAGGTCAAGCTGAACTGTTGTGTACAACAGCAGTTCATCGGGTAGGTTCTGATTTTCTTAAATCATGACATCACGACGAAAGATGTATGTTTGACCTATTCTTCTAAGCCACTTGCATAAACCCTTAGTACACGGGTAGGAAACTCAAGAAACAGGGCCGCCGGCTCTTAAAAGGAAAATCCAATGAGGTTCATTCCGGTTCAATATATGGGGCTGAAAAATTCGCCTAAATAATCTGAAAATACGGACCCTTCTGAATTAGACATTTCTACAATAGTACAATACATACTAGAAAACAGAAGACCCGCTTCATGAGACGTCTGTTCATGAGAACTAAAGAAAGTGCAATAATTATCACGCCTGCTATCACCAGCTAACGCGACATTCTGCTTTCCGCCAGAACCCAATATTTTCCGAAGGACAACAATATTAAACAATAGGGCCAAGATAACCCTGACCCGCTCACATGAGATAGGCAAACTAGAAATGTGTCTAGGGGACACGGATAACCCCGATGTTGCGAAATTCGCATATTCTCAAAAACAAAGTCATAAATCACACTTTATAAACAAGGGGCAATAACTCTGGAAGCTTCAAGATGATATTATCATTTTGAAACTTGAGCTAGCCATTTTTATGTTAAGCATTGTAAGTTTCCTAGTTCCATTGGAAATTACTCGAGTTTTTAGACTAAACATCGCAAATAATTGCAAAATTTCATGAACAAAGGGCAATATCTCCTATGATGGAATATTGCGATATGGAATATGTTAGAAATCCAGGAATGAAATTTTGGTACTTTTGTTCGATTTGATTCTTAACGTCCCATTGACAATCTTTCAGTTATATAGGGGCGGATCTTCCTGGGTTGAACCAGTACTAAGCTAGGATAAATGTGTCTTACTCAAGGACCACAACATAGTGACGCTGGTGAGGCTCGAACCCACGGCCCTTCGGTCTACCACTGAGCCACTGCGCTCCCTAAAAAAAATGGATACTTAACATTGTGAATAAGTATGATACAGTTCTGATCGAAATTTCTCGATTAAGAGACCATACATCATAGGAATTGCCATTGTTCATCAACGAAGGACGATAACTCATGATGTGGACTTAGAGACCGGTCATCATCAAAAATGGTGAATTTTCATGAACACAGGACAATAACACCTGAAGGAATGATGCGATATGGACCATCATCAAACTTGAAAAAAACATTATGACACTAAACAATATGTTTCATAAAATGTTATCAACATGGAAGCAATTATTTCTTACTTGTGCAAAGTCGCCACATTCCAAAAGGAAGTGACGTACAGTAAATGGTCCGTCACAACCAACACATTGTGGCTGCTCTTCACCTTGCAGTAAATATGAATGAGTGACTCTTGTATGACCTATACGGAGTCGAGCTAAAATGACTTCTTTTCTAAATTAAATGTTTCAAACACCAGATTGATGTTCACAATGTTTGATGTCAAGAAGTTTATTTCCAATACTGGTATTCCATGAAGTTTGCCATTCTTTCAAGATATATTTATCGGAAGATGGCTTAAAATTGGAAAATGTTGGTTCTAATGAAAGCGATGTTTTTGCTTGCTTATCTACCATCTCATTCCCTTGGATACGTATATGACCACACTGGTAAATGTATACGTCGATTTGGTGGTATTTACGCTTATTGCGGGTACTTCATGGACCGGAAGTGGTAGATATTGGTGTTTATTCTATATAGAAAAAACATGCCATATGCCTAAAGGACTATAGACTTCAATCATCTTTAAGTATTCAGTATGTGCATGGCGATTTATGTAAGCATTTAGGAATAGATTCGAGTACCGATAATCCAGATCGTTACTCGAATCTATTCCTAGATTCGAGTACCGATAATCCAGATCGTTACTCGAATCTATTCCTAAATGCTTACATAAATCACCATATGCATGCCGAATACTTAAAAATGATCTAATTCTATAGCCCTTTAGGCATATGGAATGTTTTTCTATACAGTATTAACACCAATATCTACCACTTCCGGTCTATGAAGTACTAAATACCAGCAAATCGACGTATACATTTACCAGTGTGATGACTAGGAATCCACATAGAGACTAGCAACAGGAGAAGTTCTAAAAGCTCCTAAAGCTAACCTTAGTCCTTGATTGTGTATAGGATCAAGCATTTGAAAGAATGATTTTCGTGCAGAGCCATATATAATACAGCCATAGTCTAATTTTGAACGGACTAGAGACCAATAAAGCTTGAGAAGTGTAGTTTGGTCTGCACCCCAAGACGTATGGGAGAGCACTTTTAAAAGATTCAATGCTTTTAAATATTTAGCTTTGATATATTTAATATGGGGTATAAAACTGAGTTTTCTATCAAATAAAATGCCAAGGAATTTAGATTCCTCGACAACTGGAATAGGTGATCCATATAAATGTAAAACGGGATCATCATGTTGCTTGTGCAACTGACAGAAATGTACACACAGTGTTTTCGATTTGGGAAACTTAAAGCCATTGCTTGTTGCCCAATTTTCAATCTTATTCAAATTTTGTTGTAGTTGACGTTCAATTGTCGCCATGCTTTTTGAGCGATAACAGATACATAAGTCGTCAACGTATAATGAGCAATCAGTAAGATTACCTAAACATTTCACAATATCATTAATTTTGATACTAAAAAGTGTTGTAGACAAAACACCCCTTGAGGTACACCCTGCTCCTGGTCATAATAGTCAGACAGAGAGGAGCCAACTCTGACTTGCATGGTGCGGTCTGCAAGGAAGTTTTCAATGAATGTAGGAAGTCTACCTCCTAATCTAAGTTTGTGGATATCTTTTAAAATGCTGTATCTCCATGTGGTATCATAAGCTTTTTCCAAATCGAAAAACACAGCGACTACATGTTCCTTTTTAATAAAGGCATCACCTATGAAAGTTTCCAATCTAACTAAATTATCAGTTGTACTACGGTCAAATCTGAAACCAGACTGGAACCGGGATATATGATTATTAGATTCTAAAAACCAAGTAAGTCTTGTATTTATCATTCTTTCAAGTGTTTTACATAGACAACTTGTTAAAGCTATAGGTCTATAATTATTTGGTTCAGTAGGATCTTTACCAGGTTTGGGAATAGGAATTTGTTTGTCGTTTGTTTGGTTCTTAACGACGCATCAACCCTTGTGGGTCATTAGCGTCAGACGGTATTAAACTAAACATGATGAAGATGGAAAAAGTAAAAATTTATAAGATAAAATAAAAGGGAAGATGATGATGAGTTTGTATAATGATAATTAATTGCAATACGATTGTTGACAGGAGAGACCACGTACAATATATGACAGTTTCAAAGAGCTATTCAGATAACTGTACATGTTCTTTAACTGAACAGAATACAAAATTAAAAAATCTGTATTACGGTCTGATACAAATGTAAAACAAAACATGATTTTAAAAATAGCAATTAGATTTTGTTAAAAAGATTTATTTGTCTTAAAAATGTCATAATACTATCAATATGTATATCTTGAAATAATTCTTTCATGTTATCAACATGGAAGCAATTATTTCTTACTTGTGCAAAATCGCCACATTCCAAAAGGAAGTGACGTACAGTGAATGGTGCGTCGCAACCAACACATTGTGGGTGCTCTTCACCTTGTAGTAAGTATGAATTAGTGACTTTTGTATGACCTAAGCGGAGTCGAGCTAAAACTACTTCTTCTCTTCTAATGTTTCGAACAACTGATTGATATTCACCAATAGTTGGTTTGATGTCAAGAAGTTTATTACCAATGCTGTTATTCCATGAAGTTTGCCATTCTTCCAAGATATATTTATTGATAAATGGCTTAAAATTGGTAAATGGAATTTTAAAAGAAGTTGGTTCTAATGAAAGCGATGTTTTTGCTTGCTTATCTACCATCTCATTCCCTTGGATACCTATCTGACTAGGAATCCAACAGAGAGCAATTTCTTTATAAGCTAAAAGCTCATGACATTTTTCTAAAAGTTTCTGAAATTGTGGATTTTTGAACTGGTATGATGATGATGAGTTGGAGTTTAACGACGCATCAACCCTTTTGGGTCATTAGCGTCATCAAGGTTAGGTAAGAGAAGTATTACTGAACATTAAAACTATAATAGATAAGCTAAAATATTAACAATTTAACACATTAAACATATGAGTATAGCAAAGACAATAAAATAGTAATCATTTTACAGCGAAGATCATGTACAATATCTGACAACAACATAGGCTAATCAGATGACTATACATGATCTTCTCCTGCAAAAAAGAATATGATATACTGAAAGCAAGTTAAAAAATTAACAGTTCAAAGGAAAATAACTACAATTTGTTAAAAAGATTAATCTCTTTTAAGAATAAGAAGACATTATCAATAGGTACATCATTAAACAATTGTTTGATTGTATCAACATGAAAATATTTGTTTCTTATATGAGAAAAATCACCACATTCAAGTAGAAAATGGCGGACTGTAAAGAGTGTATCACATCCAAAGCAATACGGTGGCTCCTCTCGTTTTAAAAGATATGAGTGTGTGATCCTTGTATGACCAATACGTAAACGAGCAAGGACGACTTCTTCGTGTCTGACATTCCGTACTACTGGTTGAGATTGTCCAATAACAGGTTTAATCTCAAAGAGTTTATTACCAACACTGTTATTCCATAGAATTTGCCATTTGTTTAAAATGTACCTATTGATAAAAGATTTAAAATTTGCATAAGGTATTGAAAAGTTTGTTGGGTGTAAATTCAATGAATCTTTTGCTTTTTGATCCACACTTTCATTGCCATCAATGCCAATGTGGCTAGGGATCCAACAGTAAACTATTTCATTATATTCTGATAATTCATGATGTTTTTCAAGTAGTTTTTGAATTTGGGGATTTTTTGAAGATGTATGATTTAAAGATTTTAAAACTGAAAGGGAGTCTGAAAATATAACAAATTTATTTGAAGTTTCACAATCGGCAATAAAGTCTAATGCTAATTCAATAGCTTTTGCTTCTGCTGTAAAAATTGAGGACCCATCTGGAATTCGCATAGTTTTAGAGAAGTCGTCAGATACTACTGCACATCCTACTTTCATATCATCTTTTGAACCATCTGTATAAATGTGCTTATAGTCCATGTAATGTGATTTTAGCTCCTGGAAATTAGATTTCATGATAATTGGACTTGTTTCTGATTTCTTACCAGAGTGTAAATCGAAAAGAAGTTTTGGTTTATTTATACTCCATGCTGGAACATTTGGTGTAAAAGTTTTATCTATGTTTTTAAAGTTTATGTCTGCAGATTCCAGGACTGGTAAAGTTCTGACGCCAAAAGATTTAATAAAATTTGGTTTACTTTCATATAGATCTGTATATTTTGGCTGAAAGGTCACATCAAAAGCTGGATTTGAATTATTTTCAGCAATTCTAATAGCATATTGTAAAGAAAGTTTTTCTCTACGTGTATTCAAAGATGGTTCATCTGCCTCAACATAAAGACTTGCAGTAGGTGATGTTCTAAATGCTCCTAAGGCTAATCTAAGACCTTGATGATGGATAGGGTCAAGCATAGCTAAATAAGATTTTCTTGCCGATCCATAAACAATGGATCCATAGTCTAGTTTTGAACGTATCAAAGATCGATATAATTGTAAGTGTTGTTCGATCTGCACCCCAAGTAGTGTGAGATAAAACTTTCAATATGTTCAAGGATTTAAGGCACTTTGCCTTCAAGTATTTAATATGCGGGATAAAACTAAGCTTTTTGTCAAATATTAAACCAAGATATTTGTATTCCTGTACAACAGGAATAGGCGATCCATATAATGTAAGAACTCGATCATCATGTTGCTTTCGCAACTGACAGAAATGTACACACTGTGTTTTTGACTTGGAAAATTTAAAGCCATTGTTAGTGGCCCAATGTTCTATCTTGTTTAAGTTTTGCTGTAGATGCCTTTCAATTGTTCGCATACTTTTTGATCGAAAGCAAATACAAAAATCATCAACATAGAGAGAGCAATCTGTTAAATTATCTAGGCATTTAACAATATCATTGATTTTAATATTAAAAAGAGTTGTAGATAATACACCACCCTGTGGGACCCCCTGCTCCTGATCATATAAATCAGAAAGAGTGGATCCCACCCTCACCTGCATTGCGCGATCAGCAAGGAAGCTTTCAATAAAAGTAGGTAGTCTACCTCTTAGTCCTAGTTTATGAATATCTTTCATAATTCCATATCTCCATGTGGTATCGTATGCTTTTTCCAAGTCAAAAAAGACAGCTACAACGTGTTCCCTTTTAACAAAGGCATCACGTATGAAAGTTTCCAATCTAACTAAATTATCATTTGTACTACGGCCAGCTCGGAAACCCGACTGATACCGTGATAAAAGATTGTTGGATTCTAAATACCAAATCAACCTTTTATTAATCATCCTTTCCAACGTTTTACAAAGACAACTTGTAAGAGCTATAGGTCTATAATTGGTTGGCTCAGCAGGATCTTTCCCTGGTTTGGGTATAGGTATTACAGTGGCTAATCGCCAGTCTTCAGGAAAATCACCAGTAGTCCATATATGATTAAATATACCTAACAGAGCTTGGAGGGAACTCTCTGGGAGATGTTTAAGCATTTGATAATGCACTTCATCTGGTCCAGTTGCAGAATCATGTGATTGTTTAATTGCATCCAAAAGTTCATCCAAATTAAAACGATTATTATATTCCTCAGTATTTGCAGACTTGAAATTAAGTTTAATTTTTTCTTGTTCTGCTTTAACTTTTTTAAATTTTTCAGAGTAATTTCTTGAACATGAGTTGTTTAGAAATGTTTCTCCTAAGGTTTCAGCTATATCAAATTTACTTGTTGATTTTGTTTCTGTAACGGGATGGTTTAAATGGGTGTAGCTGGGTGACTTTGTTTTACCAGATATTTTTCTAATCATATCCCAAACTTTTTATATAGGGGTTTTGTGATTAATTTTTGAAACGTAAGAACGCCATGACTTTCGTTTCGATATCTTAATTGTTCTGCGAGCCTTTGCTCTAAAAACTTTTACTTCATTTAAATTGTCCTTAGTTGGATATTTTTTGAACTTATTTAGAGCTTTTTTCCTCGTTTTAATAGCTTCTTTACATTCATCATTGTACCATGGATTGCTTTTTGTTGGATTTGTCGAGGTCTTTGGTATACATTTAGTAGATATATCAATAAGGGAAGAGGTAAAATCAGATATAGGGTCTGAAGAATCTTTGAAATTTTCTAAAGTTAGCGTATCAGTACACAAAGACTGAAATACTTCCCAATTAGCTTTGTTTAGTTTCCATTTTGGACTATGATCTTCCACTGTGGAAGAATTACTTTCAATGAAAATAGGAAAATGATCACTATGATGTTGGTCTTTACATACAGACCAGTTAAAGTCAATTTGTTTGTTTGTTTGTTTGGTTCTTAACGACGCATCAACCCTTGTGGGTCATTAGCGTCAGACGGTATTGAACTAAACATGATGAAGATGGAATAAGTAAAAATGTATAAGATAAAATAAAAGGAATGATATTAATGAGATTGTATAATGATGATTAGTTGCAATACGATTGTTGACAGGAGAGACCACGTACAATATCTGACAGTTTCAAAGAGCTATTCAGATAACTGTACATGTTCTCTAACTGAACAGAATACAACATTAAAAAATCTGTATTATGGTTTGATACAAATGTAAAACAAAACATGATTTTAAAATAGCAATTAGATTTTGTTAAAAAGATTTATTTGTCTTAAAAATGTCATAATACTATCAATATGTATATCTTGAAATAATTCTTTCATGTTAGCAACATGGAAACAATTATTTCTTACTTGTGCAAAGTCGCCACATTCCAAAAGGAAGTGACGTACAGTGAATGGAGCGTCGCAACCAACACATTGTGGGTGCTCTTCACCTAGTAGTAAGTAAGAATGTGTGACTCTTGTGTGACCTAAACGGAGTCGAGCCAAAACGACTTCTTCTTTTCTAAGGTTTCTAACAACTGATTGGTGTTCACCAATAGTTGGTTTTATCTCACGAAGTTTATTTCCAATGCTGTTATTCCATGAAGTTTGCCATTCTTCCAAGATATACTTATTTATAGATGGCTTAAAATTGGAAAATGGAATTTTAAAAGAAGTTGGTTCTAATGAAAGCGATGTTTTTGCTTGCTTATCTACCATCTCATTCCCTTGTATTCCTATATGACTAGGAATCCAACAGAGAACAATTTCTTTATTAGCTAAAAGCTCATGACATTTTTCTAAAAGTTTCTGAATCTGTGGATTCTTTGAACTGGTATGGTTCATTGCTTTTAATACAGAAAGCGAGTCAGAAAATATAATAAATTTATTGTTAGCATCACAAGTGCTAATGTAATCTAAAGCTAGATCGACTGCTTTGGCTTCAGCAGTGAAAATTGATGAATCGTCAGGTATACGTTGCATATTACTATGGTTGTCTGATAAAACAGCACAACCAACCTTTGAGTCTTCCTTTGATCCATCAGTATAAATTTGTTGGTAATTCTTATAACGACTTTGCATTTTTCTGAAATCATCTTTTAATATGTGTGGATTTGATTCAGATTTTTTTCCAGAATGTAAATCAAAAAGTATTTCAGGTGTTTTCATACACCAAGCTGGAATATTTGGTGTAAAATGTTTTTCAATATTTTGTGGTTTGATATTGGCAGATTCTAAGAGTGGTGAAATTCTGATGCCAAATGATTTAATAGCTTTAGGTTTTTGTTCATATAAATTAACATAATTTGGTGGGAATGTAACTTCATGAGCAGGATTTGATGGGTTAGCCGCAAGTCTTATAGCATATTGCAATGAGAGTTTCTCTCTTCGTGAGTATAGTGATGGTTCATCTGCTTCCACATAGAGACTAGCAACAGGAGAAGTTCTAAAAGCCCCTAAAGCTAATCTAAGTCCTTGGTTATGTATAGGATCAAGCATTTGAAGATATGATTTTCGTGCAGAGCCATATATAATACAGCCATAGTCTAATTTTGACCGGACTAGAGACCGATAAAGCTTGAGAAGTGTAGTTCGGTCTGCACCCCAAGACGTATGGGAGAGCACTTTTAAAAGATTCAATGCTTTTAAACATTTAGCTTTGAGATATTTAATATGGGGTATAAAACTGAGTTTTCTATCAAATAAAATGCCAAGGAATTTAGATTCCTCAACAACTGGAATAGGTGATCCATATAAATGTAAAACCGGATCATCATGTTGCTTGCGCAACTGACAGAAATGTACACACTGTGTTTTTGATTTGGAAAACTTAAAGCCATTGCTTGTTGCCCAATTTTCAATCTTATTCAAATTTTGTTGTAGTTGGCGTTCAATTGTTGCCATGCTTTTCGAGCGATAACAGATACAGAAGTCGTCAACGTACAATGAGCAATCAGTAAGATTACCTAAACATTTCACAATATCATTAATTTTGATACTAAAAAGTGTTGTAGATAGCACGCCCCCTTGAGGTACACCTTGCTCCTGGTCATAATAGTCAGACAGAGAGGAGCCAACCCGGACTTGCATGGCGCGGTCTGCAAGGAAGTTTTCAATGAATGTAGGAAGTCTACCTCTTAATCCTAGTTTGTGGATATCTTTTAAAATGCCATATCTCCACGTGGTATCATAAGCTTTTTCCAAATCAAAAAACACAGCAACTACATGTTCCTTTTTAATAAAGGCATCACGTATGAAGGTTTCCAATCTAACTAAATTATCAGTTGTACTGCGGTCAGATCTGAAACCAGACTGAAACCGCGATATATGATTATTGGATTCTAAAAACCAAGTAAGTCTTTTATTTATCATTCTTTCAAGTGTTTTACATAGACAACTTGTTAAAGCTATTGGTCTATAATTATTAGGTTCCGCAGGATCTTTCCCAGGTTTGGGAATTGGGATTATGGTTGCTAAGGTCCAATCTTCTGGAAATTTACCAGTAGTCCAAATGTAATTAAATATATTCAAAAGAGTTTCAAGAGAAGTATCTGGGAGATGTTTAAGCATTTGATAGTGGATCTCATCAGGACCCGTGGCTGAGTCATGTGATAGTTGAATAGCTTCAACTAATTCATCTAAATTAAAATCTTTGTTATAAATTTCATTATTTTGTGATTTAAAATTCAATTTAACTTTCTCTTGTTCGGTTTTAATCTTTCTGAAGGTTTCAGAGTAATTGAATGATGATGAATTGTGACAAAAAGTTTCTCCTAAAGTGTCAGCAATGTCTGTTTTTGATGTTGCTTTGCTGTCAGTACCCACCATGTTTAGATGTGTGTAACTGGGGGATTTGTTTTTTCCAGAGATTTTTCTTATCATATCCCAAACCTTTTTAATAGGTGTTTTATGATTGATTTTCGAAACATAAGATCTCCATGACTTACGCTTTGAAAGTTTAATTGTTCTACGGGCTTTAGCTCTAAATACTTTGATGTCATTGAAATTGTTGGTATTTGGAGATCTTTTGAATTTAGATAGAGCTTGCTTGCGCTGTTTAATTGCTTCTTTACAGTCGTCATTGTACCATGGATTACTTTTAGTTGGATTTGTCGAAGTTTGAGGAATACATTCTTTAGATATTTCGATAAGAGAAGAGGTAAAATCAGCTATAGGATCAGAAGATTCTTTGAAGTTTTCTGACACCAATTTATTAGTGCATAGAGTATTAAATAGATCCCAGTTGGCTCTATTTAATTTCCACTTTGGATTGTGATCTTCAGTGGAAAAAGTGTTCTGTTCAATGATGATAGGGAAGTGATCACTATTGTGTTGGTCTTCACATACAGACCAATTATAATCAAGAAACAGTGATGGATGACAGAAAGAAAGATCAATAGATGTAAAAGACTTTGTACTTGGAGAATAATAAGTATAAGACTTATCATTCATAATACAAATGTCATTCTTTGTAATGAAATTTTCGATAAGTTCACCTCTGGAATCATTGTTTTGACCACCCCAGAGGATATTGTGACCATTGAAGTCACCTAATAAAACATAAGGAGAAGGAAGTTGTTGCAGTAAATTGTCCAAGTGTTGGGAATTAAGAGAAAACGATGGAGGAATATATACAGAACATATGGTTATTTCTCTGTCTAGAGTGACAGAAACAGCAGTTGCTTGTAGTTCTGTTTGTAAATCAATCTTTCGTTGTGGGAAAGATGATTTTACAAATATTGAGGCACCACCAGAGGGCCTCAGACAATCAGTATGAACATAGTTATATATATTAAAACCTCGTAATGAGATGTTATCATCTGGTTTAAGAAATGTCTCTTGAAAACAAAATACAGATGGATTATATTCGGAAATCAATAGAGATACTTCATTATAATTAGGTTTCAAACCTCGACAATTCCATTGAATAATTTTATGTTTAAAATCCATACTTGAAAATAATATTAAAAGAAGTACTAAAATAATGGTTAGATTGACACCTTCCATTGTTTAAGTTGTTGGTAATCGTGAAAGTGTGCCTTTAGGGAGGTGATCACTGGAGGAAGAGTCTGTGAAAACCACAGAATCATCCTCCATGTCCTCTCCCTCATCATCCTTTTTAAACACAGAAAATGGATTCTTCTGAGCTAGTATTGCTTTTTCTGCTTCTTCTTTTTCTTTCTGTGCTTTTTCTTTGATATATTGTTGTCGTCTTTCATCTTTTTGTTGTTTTTTGAGTTTGTCTTTCTCTTCTTTTTTCTTCTTCTCTTCCTCCTTCCTCATCATCTCCAGGGTTGCTGGCTTAAGGGTTTGCCCTGGACGAGATGGATTACTTTTTTCTTTAGGTTTTTCTTTAGGTGGTTCTTGTTGTTTTTCCTGTGTCTGTTGCTTTAAGTATTCTGTAAAGCTGTCGTCCGTCTGTGTGCTGTTGTTGTGAGTTTCTGTAGATTTGTTGCAAGTGCCTGGTTTCACAGCACTTGCATATGTTCTAGCCTGATAGAATTGTTCGTATTGTTTGCGAGCTTCTGGAAAGGATATGTTTTGTTCACATTTGATTTTTAAGATTTTCTTTTCTTTCTCCCATTGTGGACACTCTTTGGAGTTGGCAGGGTGGTCACCAGAACAGTTTACACATTTGGCAGGTCTTTGACACTGGCCAGATGCGCAATGTTCAGGCATACCACAGTTGATACATATAGCCTGCCTGCTACACTTATTTTCATGGTGACCATATACTTGACATTTGTAGCATCTAAGCGGATTGGGAACATATACATCAACCTTCGCTTGAATGAAACCTATTTTGACAACCGTTGGTAGTTCTGGTGTATTAAATGTAAATACAAATGTATTTGTTGGTTTCTGGATACCATCACGATGGACATTGATTCTACGGACATCCGTAACACCCTGTTCCTCCATGAACTCCAAGATATGTTCACTGCTCTGCCTGATTAAGGCAGGACAGCGAACAATACCCTTGGATGTATTCAAGGATTTATGAGGGGTCACGGAGCATTTCAGTCCACAAAAAGTTTTCATTTTTAAAAGGCTTTTTTCGTGAGGTTCTTTGGCACATTGTATTAATAGGTCACCTGATCTAAGATTCTTAATGCTTTTCGGCTCACCTGCCATACTCATTATTGTCTTGTGTATCAGAAAAGGAGAAAGAAGAGAAATATCCTTTCCTTCTACTTCTGAATGAATGATGAGAAATCTAGGTACATAAGGTTTTTTTGGTACAGAAGACTTAGATTGAGATTGAGAAGCTGTTAATGATTCATCAGAATCTGTGTCTGTAATCGGTGCGTGGCGTTTTCTAGATTTTGAAGCCATGTGTGTTTGGTTTTAAGATTCAGCCTCCATGCTCTCCACCCACCGTGGAGCCCAACAAGGGAGCACTTTAATGGAGTGGCTTTCCGACCTCCAGTGCTAGAGCTACATGGAAGTTATACTTGCACAAATATATCTGCACAATAGACTCGCACAAATAAAATCTGCACAATTGACCCGTTAAGCCACTGCCTTCCAGGAATATTTTATAAAAGAAAGAATATATAAGATAATGGACACGTGGTTGGCATCAGAACGATACTATAGAACGAAGATATAAGAAGTATTTTTTTTTACATTTTCAGCTTCCTGGGGCTTAGCATGACAAGACCGATTAGAAACACCGGGCCGTGTTTCCCCTCGGGTCTACCCCGTCAAAGAGGCCAAAGAGACGTGTTGAGTCATACAGAATTTTATACGCCCATATTCTGCATGCTCTCAGTCTTCCAGGCCATCCCCTTCGAGTTACCGAGAAAGCCACCCACGGTGAACAAGTGGGACTCTACTCTTTGCACTCCCGGATGGGGACAAGTATTACAATCAATATCGTCCCCAAATGTGAAGTGTGCCCCAGAGACCACGGCAAGGTGGTAGAGTCACTCCGGGGTAGTTAAAGTCAAGGAACAGAGATGGATGGCATAAGGAAAGATCTATAGAAAAGAAAGAACTTGTTGGATAGTGCATACAAGTGTATGATTTGTCATTCATAAGACATATATCACTGTTTGTAATAACATTTTCAATTAATTCACCTCTGGCATTATTTTCTTTATTACCCCAGAGAATATTATGACCATTAAAGTCACCTAATAATAAATACGGTGCGGGAAGTTGTTGAATTAGAGCAATCAAATGTTCGTATTTCAAAGAAAATGAAGGAGGGATATACACAGAACATATTGTTATCTCTTTATCAAGAGAAACCGAAACAGCAGTCGCTTGTAGTTCTGTATTCAACTCTATATAACGATGAGGACAAGTGGATTTAACAAAGACAGAACTACCTCCTGAAGGTCTCTGACATTCAGAATGAATATGATTATAAATATTAAACCCCTTAAGGGTTACTTTATCATCAGGTTTTAAAAACGTTTCTTGAAGACAGAAAACAGACGGGTTGTGTTGTAAAAGTAAAAGAGATATTTCATCAAATTTTGGCTTAAGACCTCGACAATTCCACTGAATTATTTTGTGTTTAAAATCCATTTCTTGCATAAAGAGGGAAAGAATATAAAATAATAGAAGTATGGAAACTTTCATATTTTAGATTATTTTAAGGAGGAAGAACTGGTGATCGTCTTCCTATATTATTAGAACTTGTTGGAGAAGTATTGTCTACAGACATATTAGAGGTTGAGGATTGGGGAATTTCAACTGACAATTCCATGCTTTCATCCTCTAAACCACCAAATTTATTTTGTAACTTTAAAGAGTCTTTGGGCCCTCTGGGTACAGAGACTCTATTTGCATTTTTCTGTCTAGTATCAGTTTGTTTTGGAGATTTGTTATTTGTGTTTTTTGGCTTTGCTTTTTTAGGTGAGTTGATTTAGCTGGTGAGTTATTTTTGGCTGGTACTGATGTAGATGAACTAGTTGTTGATTGTTTAGATGGTGTCTTTTTATCAGAGGCTTTTTCAAATTCTGCTTGCATTTGTATTAGTTCATCGCAAATTTCAGTCGATGCATCTTTGAGCTCTACAGTCTTCTGTGCTGATTTTACAATTGTTGAGTATGAAGGAATATTCGAATTCATTGTAGTTTCAAAGAGTTTTCGTGCTTCAGGATATGTGATGTTGTTTTTTATCTTAAGTTTTACAATTTCTTTTTCTTTTAACCAAACTTCACACTTATTGGAATAGGCTGGATGATCTTTCCCACAGTTTACACAATTTATTGGCCCTTTACAGTTTTCAGATCTGAAACCACAGTATCCTTCTTTGCCACATTTTGCACAAACTGGAGCAGCAGTGCATCTGTCCTCATGATGTCCAAACTTCTGGCATTCAAAGCAACGTAACGGATTTGGGATATACAGCTCAACTTTGATCAGGCGATAGAATATTTTGATTTCCTTGGGTATTGTTGGGCTATTGAACGTTAAGACAAATGTATTTGTTTCTATTATTTTTCCATCTTTTTTAATAGTGATTCGTCTAACGTTCAAGACACCTTGCGATTTGAGGTATTCCTTCATCTCATCAGTTGTAACACCTTTCATTTCCGGATCTCGTATGATTCCTTTTGATGAGTTCAGTGTTTGATGTGGCTTTACTCTAACATTTATATTATAAAATTTTGTCTGACGTAGTAATTGTTCAGTTTGACTTTTTCGAAATGTTTCAATCAGTATGCTGTTATCTTTGAGTTTTTTCACACTTTTAGCTGTACCTATTAACCCTTCTATCACCTTTTCAATAATGAAAGGAGATAAATTTGTTATCTTTTCTTCTTCAGAATTGTTGTTCCATATTTGGATGAATTTTGGAAAGGGTTCAGGTTTTTGAAATTGTATGCCATCATCAGAGTCGTCATCAAGAGGTCTCAGTCGTTTATTGGTAGTATTTTGTGTCGATGCTGGTTTGGGGGTCTTACCCATGCCTGAGCCTAAGCCTGAGCGTGGGGTCGAGGGATGGACCATGTGAAATGTAAAATTTTCAGCATGTTCCATAGTGTTTTGAGTTTAGATTCAATAGCTATGCGCTTCACCCACCAAGGAGTCCAACAAGGGAACGCAATATGAAAACGGTTCTCCAGTTTCCTGCGTTAAAGCTACATACCTACTATACTCCGGTTCATATTTTACAGTAGTTCGTCAGGCTTAAGATTTACGTCTAATACATATTAAGTACTGATTCCCAATGAAAAAAGATTTAACATTTATTGGACGTCCCCACTCAAATATTTTCGACCCCCCACACCGCTCTCAAAAGCCCTATTAACTCTGGTCCATATGCCCCTAGATTAGCCCATGAGCAGTCGCTCCTAAAATCAAATAGTGAGATATATATAGAAAATTGGGACACGGTTAAGCACCTTTAAGATACTTTTAATAAAGACAGAAGGAAGAAAGAATAAGTTGATTTTAAGAGCTAGACCACCCAGCCGATTGATCCAGCGCCGGACCTAGTACTGGACTCACGTCTAGCTGAATCAGAGACCAAAGCAACGTGTTGGAAAGCTGGAGATCCCTGGGCTTTCCTCAATTGCCAGGATTCTCTTCTCCCATTCACGCGTCGCAAACCCACGGCAAACAGGCAGCACACTGTTTTAATAAGGGTTTTCACCTTATCTACTACAGCAGTAAAGTAATCTGTATATTTTAGCCCTACAGACAGGGGGTAGAAGCTCGGTTATTTTTTAATGTTAATTAAAACAGATATTTTGTACTAAAGTAATTTGTGTACTATAAACTAACAGACAAGGTATAGGTATATGGTCTTCGAATTAAATAGACTACAAATTTATTAAGTTTGAAATTGTCTCTAGGGAGCAGCCAATGTAATTTAGAGGCATGTAAAACCAGTGTTAAATCTGAACAAGTGATTGATAAAAAAAAAATTCTTTCTAAGTAAAAGGTGAATTCGATTGAGTATAAATATACTTTTCTAAACAATAGTATTATTTGAAAAAAGTTTGCATATAATGTAGATTTTAAAAATTAATTTAAAATTTTTAATGGAATGAAAAACTCTTTAGTTAATTTTGAAACATAAATTTGATATAGGTGCAGTTTCAACTTTTCAACAGACAGCAACTACTATAAATTGAATTTGATTGGGGGAAATAAAACTTTTACTATTTTCTTTACAATAATGTTAATTTCAAAATCATTTGCATATAATATATATCTTAAAACTTAAGGTCATACTGTTAAGCTATTTACGGAACATCAATTTGGTTTAGTTGCTGTTTAAACGGACGGTAACCACTGGTTTGCGTGGGGACTCTAACCCCAACCTGTCACCTCTCAAGTCTGCAAAACAAGAGACGCAAACAGGCCTGCTTAAGTACGAAGGTACATACAGTCTGTCCCCAGTGGTGCCGGGCAGCCATCCATATTTCTAGGGCGCCAGAGGGCGGGCGCCTGGCTTACCTTTAGCTTTAAGCAGAGGGGACAGTTATTCAAAAATAAAGTCCCCCGTGCAAATTAAGCCCCCGAACCACGGCAAGGCGGTAAGCAAACTCGGGGGCTTTGAACTGGTATGGTTCATTGCTTTCAATACAGATAGCGAGTCAGAAAATATAATAAATTTATTGTTAGCATCACAAGTGCTAATGAAATCTAAAGCTAGATCAATTGCTTTGGCTTCAGCAGTGAAAATTGATGAATCGTCAGGTATACGTTGCATATTACTATGGTTGTCTGATATAACAGCACAACCAATCTTTGAGTCTTCCTTTGACCCAACAGTATAAATTTGTTTGTTTGTTTGTTTGTTTGTTTGTTTGGTTCTTAACGACGCATCAACCCTTGTGGGTCATTAGCGTCAGACGGTATTAAACTAAACATGATGATGATGGAAAAAGTAAAAATTTATAAGATAAAATAAAAGTTCTGTACATGTTCTCTAACTGAATAGAATACAACATTAAGAATCTGTATTATGGTCTGATACAAATGTAAAACAAAACATGATTTTAAAAATAGCAATTAGATTTTGTTAAAAAGATTTATTTGTCTTAAAAATGTCATAATACTATCAATATGTATATCTTGAAATAATTCTTTCATGTTATCAACATGGAAGCAATTATTTCTTACTTGTGCAAAATCGCCACACTCCAAAAGGAAGTGACGTACAGTGAATGGTGCGTCGCAACCAACACATTGTGGCAGCTCTTCACCTTGTAGTAAGTATGAATGAGTGACTCTTGTATGACCTAGGCGGAGTCGAGCTAAAACTACTTCTTCTCTTCTAATGTTTCGAACAACTGATTGATATTCACCAATAGTTGGTTTGATGTCAAGAAGTTTATTACCAATGCTGTTATTCCATGAAGTTTGCCACTCTTCCAAGATATATTTATTGATAGATGGCTTAAAATTGGAAAATGGAATTTTAAAAGAAGTTGGTTCTAATGAAAGCGATGTTTTTGCTTGCTTATCTACCATCTCATTCCCTTGGATACCTATATGACTAGGAATCCAACAGAGAGCAATTTCTTTATAAGCTAAAAGCTCATGACATTTTTCTAAAAGTTTCTGAATCTGTGGATTCTTTGAACTGGTATGGTTCATTGCTTTCAATACAGAAAGCGAGTCAGAAAATATAATAAATTTATTATTAGCATCACAAGTACTAATGAAATCTAAAGCTAGATCAATTGCTTTGGCTTCAGCAGTGAAAATTGATGAATCGTCAGGTATACGTTGCATATTACTATGGTTGTCTGATATAACAGCACAACCAACCTTTGAGTCTTCCTTTGACCCATCAGTATAAATTTGTAGGTAATTCTTATAACGACTTTGCATTTTTCTGAAATCATCTTTTAATATGTGTGGATTTGATTCAGATTTTTTCCCTGAATGTAAATCAAAAAGTATTTCAGGTTGTTTCATACACCAAGCTGGAATATTTGGTGTAAAATGTTTTTCAATATTTTGTGGTTTGATATTGGCAGATTCTAAGAGTGGTGAAATTCTGATGCCAAATGATTTAATAGCTTTAGGTTTTTGTTCATATAAATTAACATAATTTGGTGGGAATGTAACTTCATGAGCAGGATTTGATGGGTTAGCAGCAAGTCTTATAGCATATTGCAAAGAGAGTTTCTCTCTTCGTGAGTATAGTGATGGTTCATCTGCTTCCACATAGAGACTAGCAACAGGAGAAGTTCTAAAAGCCCCTAAAGCTAATCTAAGTCCTTGGTTATGTATAGGATCAAGCATTTGAAGATATGATTTTCGTGCAGAGCCATATATAATACATCCATAGTCTAATTTTGATCGTACTAGAGACCGATACAGCTTGAGAAGTGTCGTTCGGTCTGCACCCCAAGAAGTATGGGAAAGCACTTTTAAAAGATTCAATGCTTTTAAACATTTAGCTTTGAGATATTTAATATGGGGTATAAAACTGAGTTTTCTATCAAATAAAATGCCAAGGAATTTAGATTCCTCAACAACTGGAATGGGTGATCCATATAAATGTAAAACCGGATCATCATGTTGCTTGCGCAACTGACAGAAATGTACACACTGTGTTTTTGATTTGGAAAACTTAAAACCATTGCTTGTTGCCCAATTTTCAATCTTATTCAAATTCTGTTGCAGTTGGCGTTCAATCGTCGCAATGCTTTTTGAGCGATAACAGATACAGAAGTCATCAACATATAATGAGCAATCAGTAAGATTACCTAAACATTTCACAATATCATTAATTTTAATGCTAAAAAGTGTTGTTGATAGAACGCCTCCTTGAGGTACACCTTGCTCCTGGTCGTAATAGTCAGACAGAGAGGAGCCAACTCGGACTTGCATGGCGCGGTCTGCAAGGAAGTTTTCAATGAATGTAGGAAGTCTACCTCTTAATCCTAGTTTGTGGATATCTTTTAAAATGCCATATCTCCACGTGGTATCATAAGCTTTTTCCAAATCAAAAAACACAGCAACTACATGTTCCTTTTTAATAAAGGCATCACGTATGAAGGTTTCCAATCTAACTAAATTATCAGTTGTACTGCGGTCAGATCTGAAACCAGACTGGAACCGCGATATATGATTATTGGATTCTAAAAACCAAGTAAGTCTTTTATTTATCATTCTTTCAAGTGTTTTACATAGACAACTTGTTAAAGCTATAGGTCTATAATTATTAGGTTCTGCAGGATCTTTCCCAGGTTTGGGAATTGGGATTATGGTTGCTAAGGTCCAATCTTCTGGAAATTTACCAGTAGTCCAAATGTAATTAAATATATTCAAAAGAGTTTCAAGAGAAGTATCTGGGAGATGTTTAAGCATTTGATAGTGGATCTCATCAGGACCCGTGGCTGAGTCATGTGATAGTTGAATAGCTTCAACTAATTCATCTAAATTAAAATCTTTGTTGTAAATTTCATTATTTTGTGATTTAAAATTCAATTTAACTTTCTCTTGTTCGGTTTTAATCTTTCTGAAGGATTCAGAGTAATTGAATGATGATGAATTGTGACAAAAAGTTTCTCCTAAAGTGTCAGCAATGTCTGTTTTTGAAGTGGCTTTGCTGTCAGTACCCACCATGTTTAGATGTGTGTAACTCGGGGATTTGTTTTTTCCAGAGATTTTTCTTATCATATCCCAAACCTTTTTAATAGGTGTTTTATGATTGATTTTCGAAACATAAGATCTCCATGATTTACGCTTCGAAAGTTTAATTGTTCTACGGGCTTTAGCTCTAAATACTTTGATGTCATTGAAATTGTTGGTATTTGGAGATCTTTTGAATTTAGATAGAGCTTGCTTGCGCTGTTTAATTGCTTCTTTACAGTCGTCATTGTACCATGGATTACTTTTAGTTGGATTTGTCGAAGTTTGAGGAATACATTCTTTAGATATTTCGATAAGAGAAGAGGTAAAATCAGCTATAGGATCAGAAGATTCTTTGAAGTTTTCTGGCACCAATTTACCAGTGCACAGAGTATTAAATAGATCCCAATTGGCTCTATTTAATTTCCACTTTGGATTGTGATCCTCAGTGGAATAAGTGTTCTGTTCAATGATGATAGGGAAGTGATCACTATTGTGTTGGTCTTCACATACAGACCAATTATAATCAAGAAACAGTGATGGATGACAGAAGGAAAGATCAATAGATGTAAAAGACTTTGTACTTGAGGAATGATAAGTGTAAGACTTATCATTCATAATACAAATGTCATTCTTTGTAATGAAATTTTCGATAAGTTCACCTCTGGAATCATTGTTTTGACCACCCCAGAGGATATTGTGACCATTGAAGTCACCTAATAAAATATAAGGAGAAGGAAGTTGTTGCAGTAAATTGTCCAAGTGTTGGGAGTTAAGAGAAAACGATGGAGGAATATATACAGAACATATGGTTATTTCTCTGTCTAGAGTGACAGAAACAGCAGTTGCTTGTAGTTCTGTTTGTAAATCAATCTTTCTTTGTGGGAAAGATGATTTTACAAATATTGAGGCACCACCAGAGGGCCTCAGACAATCAGTATGAACATAGTTATATACATTAAAACCTCGTAATGAGATGTTATCATCTCGTTTAAGAAATGTCTCTTGAAAACAAAATACGGATGGATTATATTCGGAAATCAATAGAGATACTTCATTATAATTAGGTTTCAAACCTCGACAATTCCATTGAATAATTTTATGTTTAAAATCCATACTTGAAAATAATATTAAAAGAAGTACTAAAATAATGGTTAGATTGAAACCCTCCATTATTTCGTTACTGGTAATCTTGGCAGTGTGCCTTTAGGGAGATGGTCACTGGAAGAAGAGTCTGTGAATACCACAGACTCCTCTTCCATACACACCTCCTCATCATCTTTTTCAGCAAACACAGAATAAGGATTCTTTTCAGCTTGTTTTGCTTTTTCTGTTTGTTCTTTTTCTTTCTGTGCTTGTTCTTTTTGCCATTGCTGTTTTCTTTCTTCTTTTTGTTGTTTTTTAATTCTGTCTTTCTCTTCTTTTTTCTTCCTCTCCTCCTCCTTCTTCATCATTTCCAGGGTTGTTGGCTTCAGTGCTGGCCCTGGACGAGGAGATGAAGTATTTTTGTCTTGTTTTCCCTTAGGTGTTTCTTTGGGTGTTTTTTCTGATTGTGATTTTTCTTGTTTTTTTAAGTATTCGTCAAAGCTGTCGTCTGTCTGTGTGGTTTTGTTTTCGGTTTGTGTAGATTTGTTGCAAGTGCCTGGTTTTACAGCACTTGCATAGGTTTGACCAGTGTAAAATTGTTCGTATTGCTTACGAGCATCAGGAAATGATAGATTGTTTTCACATTTGATTTTGAGAATTTTCTTCTCTTTCTCCCATTGTGGGCATTGCTTTGAGTTTGCAGGATGATCCCCTGAGCAGTTGACACATTTGGCTGGTTTGTCACACACGCCAGATGGTGCACAATGTTCAGGCTCACCGCAGTTGCAGCATACAGCGTGTCTACCACATTTATTTTCGTGGTGACCAAACACTTGACAATGGTAGCACCGAAGTGGGTTTGGTATATAGACATCTACTTTCACTTGCATGAAGCCTATTTTAACAACTGTAGGTAAGTTTGGTGAGTTGAATGTAAGAACATATGTGTTGGTTAATTTTGTTTCACCATCACGACGTACAGTGATTCTACGTACATCCGTAACTCCCTGTTCAACCATGCCTTCCTTGATATCATCGCTTGTCACTCTGCTCAAGGCTGGACAGCGAATAATACCTTTGGATGTGTTCAAGGATGAATGGGGTGTTACGGAGCATTTTAGACCACAAAATGTCTTCATCTGTAGTAGATTTTTTTCGTGTGACTCTTTTGCACATTGTATCAAAAGATCACCAGACCTTAGATTTTTGATGCTTTTTGGTTCTCCTGCAATACTCATTATTGTTTTGTGTACAACAAACGGAGAAAGAGAAGAAATAGTCTCTCCTTCTTTTTCTGAATGGATTATTAAAAATCTGGGTACATAAGGTTTTTTGGTTGAGGTAGACGAACTTGACGAACTTGAATTAGTTGGTTGAGAAACTGGGTACGAGTTTTCAGAGTCAGTATCTGAATTTGCTATGTGACGTTTTTTTGCTTTTTGTTTAGCCATGTAGTTTAGTTGTTTGATTCATCCTCCATGCTCCCCACCCACCGTGGAGCCCAACAAGGGAGCACTTTAATGGAGTGGATTTCCGATCTCCAGTGCTAGAGATACATAGAAGGTATACTTGCACAAATAGAATCTGCACAATTGACCCGTTAAGCCACTGCCTTCCAGGATTATTTTATAAAAGAAAGAAAGTTTAAGATAATGGACACATGGTTGGCATCAGAACGATACTATAGAACGAAGATATAAGAAATATTTTTTTTTACATTTTCAGAATCCTGGGGCTTAGCATGACAAAGCCGATTAGAAACACCGGGCCGTGTTTCCACCTCAGTCTACCCCGTCAAAGAGGCCAAAGAGACGTGTTGAGTCATACAGAATTTATAAACGTCCATATTCTGCATGCTCTCAGTCTTCCAGGCCATCCCCTTCGAGTTACGAGAAAGCCACCCACGGCAGACTGGTGGGTCCTACTCTTAGCACTCCCAGAGGAGACAATAATTACAATCAATATCGTCCCCTGTGTGAAGTGTGCCCCAGAGACCGCGACAAGGTGGTAGGGACTCTCCAGGGTATATATATAAATTTGTTGGTAATTCTTATAACGACTTTGCATTTTTCTGAAATCATCTTTTAATATGTGTGGATTTGATTCAGATTTTCCCCGGAATGTAACTCAAAAAGTATTTCAGGTGGTTTCATACACCAAGCTGGAATATTTGGTGTAAAATGTTTTTCGATATTTTGTTTTTGTTTGATTTGATTCTTTACGTCCACTCAACAATCTTTCCTTTGGTCTCGAGTCAAGCACTCTACCACTGAGCTCCCATTTCGATATTTTGTGGTTTGATATTGGCAGATTCTAAGAGTGGTGAAATTCTGATGCCAAATGATTTAATAGCTTTAGGTTTTCGTTCATATAAATTAACATAATTTGGTGGGAATGTAACTTCATGAGCAGGATTTGATGGGTTAGCAGCAAGTCTTATAGAATATTGCAAAGAGTTTCTCTCTTCGTGAGTGTAGTGATGGTTCATCTGCTTCCACATAGAGACTAGCAACAGGAGAAGTTCTAAAAGCCCCTAAAGCTAATCTAAGTCCTTGGTTATGTATAGGATCAAGCATTTGAAGATATGATTTTCGTGCAGAGCCATATATAATACAGCCATAGTCTAATTTTGACCGGACTAGAGACCGATACAGCTTGAGAAGTGTTGTTCGGTCTGCACCCCAAGAAGTATGGGAAAACACTTTTAAAAGATTCAATGCTTTTAAACATTTAGCTTTGAGATATTTAATATGGGGTATAAAACTGAGTTTTCTATCAAATAAAATGCCAAGGAATTTAGATTCCTCAACAACTGGAATAGGTGATCCATATAAATGTAAAACCGGATCATCATGTTGCTTGCGCAACTGACAGAAATGTACACAATGTGTTTTTGATTTGGAAAACTTAAACCCATTGCTTGTTGCCCAATTTTCAATCTTATTTAAATTTTGTTGCAGTTTGCGTTCAATCGTCGCCATGCTTTTTGAGCGATAACAGATACAGAAGTCATCAACATATAATGAGCAATCAGTAAGATTACCTAAACATTTCACAATATCATTAATTTTAATGCTAAAAAGTGTTGTAGATAGAACGCCTCCTTGAGGTACACCTTGCTCCTGGTCATAATAGTAAGACAGAGAGGAGCCAACTCGGACTTGCATGGTGCGGTCTGCAAGGAAGTTTTCAATGAATGTAGGAAGTCTACCTCTTAATCCTAATTTGTAAATATCTTTAAAAATGCCATATCTCCACGTGGTATCATAAGCTTTTTCCAAATAAAAAAACACAGCAACTACATGTTCCTTTTTAATAAAGGCATCACGTATGAAGGTTTCCAATCCAACTAAATTATCAGTTGTACTGCGGTCAGATCTGAAACCAGACTGGAACCGCGATATATGATTATTGGATTCTAAAAACCAAGTAAGTCTTTTATTTATCATTCTTTCAAGTGTTTTACATAGACAACTTGTTAAAGCTATAGGTCTATAATTATAAGGTTCCGCAGGATCTTTCCCAGGTTTGGGAATTGGGATTATGGTTGCTAAGGTCCAATCTTCTGGAAATTTACCAGTAGTCCAAATGTTATTATATATATTCAAAAGGGTTTCAAGAGAATTCTCTGGGAGATGTTTAAGCATTTGATAGTGGATCTCATCAGGACCCGTGGCTGAGTCATGTGATAGTTGAATAGCTTCAACTAATTCATCTAAATTAAAATCTTTGTTATAAATTTCATTGTTTTGTAATTTAAAATTCAATGTAACTTTTTCTTGTTCGGTTTTAATCTTTCTGAAGGATTCAGAGTAATTGAATGATGATGAATTGTGACAGAAAATTTCTCCTAAAATGTCAGCAATGTCTGTTTTTGAAGTTGCTTTGCTGTCAGTACCCACCATGTTTAAATGTGTGTAACTGGGGGATTTATTTTTTCCAGAGATTTTTCTTATCATATCCCAAACCTTTTTAATAGGTGTTTTATGATTGATTTTCGAAACATAAGATCTCCATGACTTACTTTATGAAAGGGCTAGGTTCACGAAGGGGTGAAATCGGCCCTGCCATAGAAATGCATACTGACTTAAAATATGTTTATATGGTTTATCTCATTGAGAAAAATCGAAATTTTATCTGCCTAGTGCTTAAATTGTGAAAACTATGGGTTTCTAAAGACAAGGACCCTCTATTAATTTTGCGCAAAAAGTAACGTCATTTACATTACAATGTAACACCAAAGACGTCGCTAAGACGTCGCTAAGTTTGGTTTACAAATTTATGTTAAACAAGAGTGTATTGCACCCAAATTTGTGCCAAAATGTATTATAAACCTCGATAAACAGTCTATCATGGCGATACGCCCGCCAACCCTCTGAAATGAGCATGTTTGTTTGAGGCTTTATGTCCATGTAATTTTCATCAATTTTAGTCATATCACGGTAGCTGTCAATGTATCCTATACCGCTGCTTTACAAACGGTGTATCAGTATCAAGTACTTACTAAATACTCTCATCAGAATCAGTAGAAGAGAGAAAATAATTTCAAGAAAATTGTACGAGGGTTCAAACTCAAGACTCATGAACCCCCACCCCCCCCCCCCCCCCCCCGGCGGTCACCCTCAAGACTAGTCCATAGAAGTCTGACTATAAATAGAACTCTGCCGACCACGCTTCGCGGGTCCGAGAAAAAGTGTATTAAAACTGTATGCACACAATATTACTGATGCAATGGATAACACAATCGTAACGCATTTTATGCAATTGAATGCAGAGTGGTCATTTTTCGGTAGTCTCGTGATTTTCAAGCAGGAGCTTGTCATTCTGACTTGTCTTAAATACCCGTGCTTATATATATATAGGATAACGTTGGGTTTCCCGGACGCGGTAACTTATTGTAGAGTGATGCTGTAATATTTTACCCTTAAAGGGCCAAGAAAAAAATGCATCTGAAAATGTCGTCTGCTGAAGTCATCTGCTGCAAATAATTTCCTAGCATTACTGACGAATTTAGTATAGAAGCAAACAGTGTGGACCCAGAACAGAGTGCTCCTATAGGAGCAGTCTTTTCTGGGTCCACACTGTTTTCCATAGAGGCTTATTAAACATTTCAGCAGACGAGAAAGCAGACGACTTTTGTTGCGATTGGTGCATTAAGGGTTAAGTCAGCTCAGAAGATATTTATGTTTTTTATCATTGGCGACCAGCGCAGGTGCAAAGTAGATTGAGCATTCGAACAGACTAGCCAGAACCTTCCCTGATACTGCCCGCTCAAATTAAAGACAGCGTAGAAGTTTCATGGGCATTTCGTTTTGATAAAGTCCCAGAAAGAACATTAATGCTAACCACTATCGGCCAACGGCGAAGGGTAATTGCATATTGCTGGGCCGATGGTAAGCTGCTATTTTTGATTCTCCCCGCCTCGCTAAAGTGGGGCAGGCTTGTCAAAATATGATAATGGGACTTACACTAAGCATTTACACAAAACGAACATTTTTGATGGACGGAATTAAATAGTGATAACAGTAAAATCTTGTTTGCCATGAGTCATATCAACAATCTTTCAATTATGTAGGGACGGGTCTTACTGGGTAAAACCATTACTTAGCTAGGATTAATGTGTCTTGCTCAAGGCACAACGCTGTAGCGCCGGTGAGGCTTGAACCCACGGGCACTCGGTCTCGTGTCAAGCACTCTACCACGACAGTAAATCTCAATTACTCAATCCTGAAAATAAGTTATTATACGATATGAAAAAAAAAATCAGCTGCTATTCTTTCGCAATAACGTTTTTATCTTCAATTTAGCTGAATGTGTTAACGATAAAGCTGTAGAGAAGACTTTCCGCCAACTTCTCCTAAAGGTCTGGTGTTTGTTACACGACGTACATATTTTGTGTACAGTAAAACCTCAAAAATTCGAGCTCCAATTTTTCGAAATACTGGCTAATTCGAAATAAATTTGGGACAGACTGAATTCAGAATATAGGACCTATTCATGATCTATTTTGATAACTTTCTATAATAATATATGTTCTGGGTGCGTGTAAGAAACGTCTCCCTGAGACGTTTCTTTTATGCACACAAAACATATATTTGATAAGAAAAAAATAATCACTATAATTTCTGGGGGCTATATATCTTTTATTTCTACCTACCTATAATTCGAATTTTCGATAATTCGAAATAAAACTTCTAGCCCCTAGGACTTCGAATTAACGAGATTCAACTGTATTTAGATAAAAAAAAAATTGCAATTAATTGAATTCATTTAGCATTTCAAAGTTTGTTTTATTGACGGGTAAAATTCGTATGGGCGTGTCAGAAGGAGGTATTATCAAAAAAAATCGTGAACGATGAAAATCCTGTTCTTCAAAGGTTGTGTATAACATGAAAGTGATAAAACTGCCATTTGCATGCCCAGAATTTTCCGTGCACCCACAGAATCAACGTCAGACAGGCTCATTTGTACGAACAAAGTTTGGGTTTTTGCACAACGTGCCATTTTCCTTTGCAGTTGTTCTAATATTTACGGTTCCGAGATGATCCCACTAGCTTAACGCACGTGCGAATCCCCACTAGCTTAACGCACGTGCGAATCAGGCGCGATTTCCAATATATTTGAACAAGCTATATAATACATCGCTTTAACAAGTGAATTGTGGCGGTACAATGTAACATTTTGATTGACATCTTTGACTTGTTATATTTGTGCTTTGCTTAAAATGCTCAGAGTGTATCTATGCACAGATGTAGCAGCATCATCTTGGATGTTGGAACTGTTTTGAGAAGTTGGCAGGGATGTTTCTGAATACTTTTCATCGGGATAAGGATTTCGAAAAAATGACGTGGTAAAAATCATCGCAAAAACAGGTCTAAAACATTTCAGGTGGAGTTTAATTGTTAGTATAATTCAAACTTCTAAGTTATACATGGATCTTTTTTTTTCAAAACAATGTGCCTGACTCCTGAAATCATGATAAATCCTAAATTATATCACCTTCCTTTATTCTCCCCATGCAAATACAAGTGTGACAAAGTATAAAAAAAATCTGTTCACCCCACAGATTGCTCAGGGATATACCACATTGTATTTTTTCCATTGAAACGGGTTAATAACCGTTAATGAAATACTGCATTTTGAGGCAGTTAATGTAATATACCTGTATAAAATACACATTACCTGGATTAGTTCATATTTTTGTTTACAACGATTCTCATCTATCTTTGAATCAACTGTACGTCTTGCCGAACGTTTGTTTGTTTGTTTGATTTGATTCTTTACGTCACATCAACAATCTTTCAGTTAAACAGGGACGGGTCTTCCTGGGTTGAATCAGTACTAAGCTAGGATAAATGTGTCTTGCTTAAGGACCACAACGCAGTGACACCGGTGAGGCTCGATCCCGCGGCCCCTCGGTCTCGAGTCAAGCACTCTACCATTGAGCCACTGCGCTCCCTGCCTTGCCGAACGTATGTGAAACATGCGTCATTACCGATTATTGACCAAAAAATCCCCAGTTCTTAACACTACATGCAGCTTACACATGGGGTACACGGGGACAATGAGGGACATAAATATAGTAGAGCTATCACCTCATCGCGAATGCCCAATGCGATTTTTCTTTCAAAACGGTCTCCAACTGTGTCACATTTCTAAAGAAACGCATGCATTTTGGCGGTCGAATAAGTTATTTTTGCAATAGGAAGATCAGTGCAATACAGACTAAACTTAACTCATGATTAAGACATGAAACACGATCATTTTGTGAAGGATCAGTCATGCACGGACCCGGAGAGGAGGTGGGGGTAACAGGTGGCCCGAACTCACCTTTGAAAATCACAAGTTCTATAGGGAATAAGCAATTGAGTTCTACCCCCACTCCTGGAAAATGTTGGACCCCCTTTGGAACCAAAGTAATAAGGTTGCAAAGATAAGGAATCGATACAATCAAGTACCACACCTGACCCAGGATACCAATGGGAAAGTGACAAACTCACAGAAGACACCACAAACGAGAGCCAAGAGGTCAGCCCTTTCCCAGCAGGTGACCACAAAGCACATATAAACAGACTCGCACAAAACATAGCAAACACAAGACAGAACAAAAACATAAAAGATCCACAAAAGAAGTACCGCCTTGGAACGGTCAGTAAAATATTTTACTGGAGGGCTTAAACCGGTTTAACGGCGCCAACCTCACCCTTAATTCAGATGTGGATCAAGACACATAAATATTTGGTTTGCATGAAAGACCCCTAACTTATCAATGCATCATCTCCTAAAACATACAAATCAAGATATAACAAGGAGATAAAGCAAGGATAAGGACTCAACAGTAAATTAAACTGAATACCGGAGCAAAAGAAATCCAACAGGTAAACCCCGGTGGGCCCGACAAACAGCCAAAGCATCAGGCCCCTACCATCTTTGTTTGTTTGTTTGTGTGGTTCTTAACGACGCATCAACCCTTGTGGGTCATTAGCGTCAGAAGGTATTAAACTAAACATGATGAAGATGGAAAAAGTAAAAATTTATAAGATAAAATAAAAGGAATTATATTGATGAGATTGTATAATGATAATTAGTTGCAATACGATTGTTGACAGGAGAGACCACGTACAATATCTGACAGTTTCAAAGAGCTATTCAGATAACTGTACATGTTCTCTAACTGAACAGAATACAACATTAAAAAATCTGTATTATGGTTTGATACAAATGTAAAACAAAACATGATTTTAAAATAGCAATTAGATTTTGTTAAAAAGATTTATTTGTCTTAAAAATGTCATATGATGATGATGATGATGAGTTGGAGTTTAACGACGCATCAACCCTTTTGGGTCATTAGCGTCATCAAGGTTAGGTAAGAGAAGTATTACTGAACAATAAAATTATAATAGATAAGCTAAAATATTAACAATTTAACACATTAAACATACGAGTATAGCAAAGACAATAAAATAAAAATCATTTTACAGCGAAGATCATGTACAATATCTGACAACAACAAAGGCTAATCAGATGACTATACATGATCTTCTCCTGCAAAAAAAAAAAAAAAAAAAAGGAAATGATATGCTGAAAGCAAGTTTAAAAAAGTAAACAGTTCAAAGGAAAATAGTTACAACTTGTTAAAAAGATTAATCTCTTTTAAGAATAAAAAGACATTATCAATAGGTACATCATTAAACAATTGTTTGATTGTATCAACATGAAAATATTTGTTTCTTATATGAGAAAAATCACCACATTCAAGTAGAAAATGGCGGACTGTAAAGAGTGTATCACATCCAAAACAATACGGTGGCTCTTCTCGTTTTAAAAGATATGAGTGTGTGATCCTTGTATGACCAATACGTAAACGAGCAAGGACGACTTCTTCTTGTCTGACATTTCTTACCACTGGTTGAGATTGTCCAATGACAGGTTTAATCTCAAAGAGTTTATTACCAACACTGTTATTCCATAAAATTTGCCATTTGTTTAAAATGTATCTATTGATAAAAGATTTAAAATTTGCATAGGGTATTGAAAAGTTTGTAGGGTGTAAATTCAATGAATCTTTTGCTTTTTGATCCACATTTTCATTGCCAGCAATGCCAATGTGGCTAGGGATCCAACAGTAAACTATTTCATTAAATTCTGATAAATCATGATGTTTTTCAAGTAGTTTTTGAATTTGGGGATTTTTTGAAGACGTATGATCTAAAGATTCTAAAACTGAAAGGGAGTCTGAAAATATAACAAATCTATTTGAAGTTTCACAATCAGCAATAAAGTCTAATGCTAAATCAATAGCTTTTGCTTCTGCTGTAAAAATTGAGGACCCATCTGGAATTCGCATAGTTTCAGAGAAGTCTTCAGATACTATTGCGCATCCTACTTTCATATCGTCTTTTGAACCATCTGTATAAATGTGCTTATAGTCCATGTAATGTGATTTTAGCTCCTGGAAATTAGATTTCATGATAATTGGACTTGTTTCTGATTTCTTACCAGAGTGTAAATCGAAAAGAAGTTTTGGTTTATTTATACACCATGCTGGTATATTTGGTGTAAAAGTTTTATCTATGTTTTTAAAGTTTATGTTTGCAGATTCCAGGACTGGTAAAGTTCTGACGCCAAAAGATTTAATAAAATTTGGTTTGCTTTCATAAAGATCTGTGTATTTGGGCTGAAAGGTCACGTCATGAGCTGGATTTGAATTATTTTCAGCAATTCTAATAGCATATTGTAAAGAAAGTTTTTCTCTACGTGTATTTAAAGATGGCTCATCTGCCTCAACATAAAGACTTGCAGTAGGTGACGTTCTAAATGCTCCTAAGGCTAATCTAAGACCTTGATGATGGATAGGGTCAAGCATAGCTAAATAAGATTTTCTTGCCAATCCATAAACAATGGATCCATAGTCTAGTTTTGAACGTATCAGAGATCGATATAATTGTAAGAGTGTTGTTCGATCTGCACCCCAAGTAGTGTGAGATAAAACTTTCAAAATGTTCAAGGATTTAAGGCACTTTGCCTTCAAGTATTTAATATGCGGGATAAAACTAAGCTTTTTGTCAAATATCAAACCAAGATATTTGTATTCCTGTACAACAGGAATAGGCGATCCATATAATGTAAGAACTGGATCATCATGATGCTTTCGCAACTGACAGAAATGTACACACTGTGTTTTTGACTTGGAAAATTTAAAGCCATTGTTAGTGGCCCAATGTTCTATCTTGTTTAAGTTTTGTTGTAGATGCCTTTCAATTGTTCGCATACTTTTTGATCGAAAGCAAATACAAAAATCATCAACATAGAGAGAGCAATCTGTTAAATTATCTAGGCATTTAACAATATCATTGATTTTAATATTAAAAAGAGTTGTAGATAATACACCACCCTGTGGGACCCCCTGCTCCTGATCATATAAATCAGAAAGAGTGGATCCCACCCTTACTTGCATTGCGCGATCAGCAAGGAAGCTTTCAATAAAAGTAGGTAGTCTACCTCTTAGTCCTAGTTTATGAATATCTTTCATAATGCCATATCTCCATGTGGTATCGTATGCCTTTTCCAAGTCAAAAAAGACAGCTACAACGTGTTCCTTTTTAACAAAGGCATCACGTATGAAAGTTTCCAATTTAACTAAATTATCATTTGTACTACGGCCAGCTCGGAAACCCGACTGATACCGTGATAAAAGATTGTTGGATTCTAAATACCAAATCAACCTTTTATTAATCATCCTTTCTAAAGTTTTACAAAGACAACTTGTAAGAGCTATAGGTCTATAATTGGTTGGCTCAGCATGATCTTTCCCTGGTTTGGGTATAGGTATTACAGTGGCTAATCGCCAGTCTTCAGGAAAGTCACCAGTAGTCCATATATGATTAAATATACCTAAAAGAGCTTGGAGGGAACTCTCTGGGAGATGTTTAAGCATTTGATAATGTATGTCATCTGGTCCAGTTGCAGAATCATGTGATTGTTTAATTGCATCCAAAAGTTCATCAAAATTAAAAAGATTATTATATTCCTCAGTATTTGCAGATTTGAAATTAAGTTTAATTTTTTCTTGTTCTGCTTTAACTTTTTGAAATTTTTCAGAGTAATTTCTTGAACATGAATTGTTTAGAAATGTTTCTCCTAAGGTTTCAGCTATATCAAATTTACTTGTTGATTTTGTTTCTGTAACTGGATGGTTTAAATGGGTGTAGCTGGGTGACTTTGTCTTACCAGATATTTTTCTTATCATATCCCAAACTTTTTTTATAGGGGTTTTGTGATTAATTTTTGAAACGTAAGAACGCCATGACTTTCGTTTCGATATCTTAATTGTTCTGCGAGCCTTTGCTCTAAATACTTTTACTTCATTTAAATTGTCCTTATTTGGATATTTTTTGAATTTATTTAGAGCTTTTTTCCTCGTTTTAATAGCTTCTTTACATTCATCATTGTACCATGGATTACTTTTTGTTGGATTTGTCGAGGTCTTGGGTATACATTTAGAAGATATATCAATAAGGGAAGAGGTGAAATCAGACAAAGGGTCTGAAGAATCTTTGAAACTTTCTAAAGTTATTGTTTCAGTACATAAAGATTGAAATACTTCCCAATTAGCTTTATTTAGTTTCCATTTTGGATTATGATCTTCTACTGTGGAAGTATTACTTTGAATGACGATAGGAAAATGATCACTATGATATTGATCTTTACAGACAGACCAACTAAAGTCAAGGAAAAGAGATGGATGACATAAGGAAAGATCTATAGAAGAGAAAGAGCCTGTTGGATGGTGCATATATGTGTATGACTTGTCATTCATAAGACAGATATCATTGTTTGTAATGAAATTTTCAATGAGTTCGCCTCTGGAATTATTTTCTTTATTACCCCAGAGAATATTATGACCATTAAAGTCACCTAAGAGTAGATATGGAGGAGGAAGTTGTTTTAATAAGGAGTCAAGATGTTCAGTTTTTAAGGAAAAAGAAGGTGGAATATAAATAGAACATATAGTTATTTCTTTATCCAACGTAACAGAAACAGCAGTTGCCTGCAATTCTGTAGTTAACTGTATATTTCGTTGAGGACAAGAAGATTTAACAAAAATAGAACTACCGCCAGAAGGTCTCTGGCAGTTAGAATGTATATAATTATAGATGTTAAAACCTTTAAGAGAAATTTTGTCATCAGGTTTTAAAAATGTTTCTTGAAGACAAAAAACCGATGGTTTCTGTTGTGAAAGTAAGAGTGATATTTCATCAAATTTGGGTTTTAGACCTCGACAATTCCATTGTATTATAGTGTGTTTATAATCCATGACAGATAAAAAAGATAAAATAAGTAAATAAATTCTTAGATTTGAAACTTTCATATTTGCAAAAAGGTAATAAAACTTACTTATTACTTTCTTTGCCAGATTTTTGATCATCGTACACTTCTGCTTCCATCTGTTCAAGACTGTTGAATTTGTTATCTAATTTGATAGATTCGTCTTGAACTCTTGTTAACTTTATTTGTCTTTCTTTGGGAGTTTTCTTTGGCGACTGACTTTTCTTTCTCGGACTTGATCGTGTTTTAGATCGTGATTCTCTGTTCTGTTTTTGTTCAACTTTAGATGTATTTGCTAATGTTGTTTGTTTCGGTTTCTGAGGTGTTGATTTCGGCTTTGGTGTTGAAGATTGTGATGGTGTTTGACTTTTATTTACTTTTTTTGGTGTTGGATCTAAAACTTTTGTGCTAGAAGTGATAACCTTATCTTCGTCTGAAGTTTGTGTGCTGACTGTTTTCAACTCAGGTTTTGCAACAGCAGATTGTACAATTTTCGAAAAGGTGACTTCAGGTGTTTGTTCTACCATCTTTCTTGCTTCAATGTATGTAACGTTTCTGGTGACTTTAACCTTCATTATTTCCTTTTCTTTCTTCCAAACTTCACATACATTGGATCTTGAAAGATGGTCAAGACCACAGTTGACACATTTAACTGGGTTTGGGCATGCACTTGCTAGGTGAGTAAAACCACCTTCGCCACACTTTTCACAAATTGAAGCGTAATCTGCTGGACAGTCACTTTCATGATGACCGAACCTCTGACAGTTGTAACACCTCAGAGGATTCGGTACATATATGTCTACAGGTATAATTCTGTAAAAGATCTTGACTGAATTTGGTACAGATACTGAGTTGAATGTCAGAAGAAGAGTATTGGTTTCAATTGTGTCAAATTCCTTTTTAATTGTGAAACGCTTTACTGCTATGACTCCTTGATTTTTAAGGTAGTCACATATGTCCTTTTCACTTTCTCCTTTTAAAGCTCTGTCTTTAATTATACCTCTAGATGTATTTAATGTTTTGTGTTCTGAAACTGTAACTTTCAAATTAAAGAACTTTTTCATTTTTAGTAGATTTTCCGTTTGTGCTCGTCTTGTTGTTTCAATTAATAGGGTTTTGTTTTTTAATTTTTTTACAGATTTTGGCGTTCCAATGATTGATTCTATTTGTTTCTCAATTACAAAAGGTGACAAATGTGTGATTGGTTGATCTTCTTCTGATTTGATAATCAAAAATCTGGCAAAATTGTCAGCCGATTTGAAAAGTAAGGAAGGTTCTGATTCTGGTTCGTCGTCCGAGTCCTGTCGTTGTCTTTTATTGTTCGAGTTTGTTTGTGAAAGATTCGGATAATTGTCCTGAGACATATATCCAAGATTGGAGGTCGAACCCAGGCCTGGGCCTGGGGAAGAAGGGGGGACCATGGTAGAATTATATTCAGCATGATCCATGTTGTTTGGTTAGTTATTCCATAGATATGCACTTCACCCACCGTGGAGCCCAACAAGGGAATGTAATATGGAAATGGCTCTCCTATTTCCTACATTAAAGCTACATATCTATTATACTCCGGTTCATATTTTCCAGTAGTTCGTCCGGCTTAAGATTAACGTCCAATACATATCAAACACTAATTCCCTTAAGAAAAAGATTTAACATTTATTGGACATCCCCACCCAAAAATTTTAAGACCCCCCTCACCGCTCTCAAAAGCCTTGTTAACGCTGGTCTATATGCCCCAAGATTAGCCCATGAGCAGTCATTCTTGAAACCAAATAGTAAGATATAAATGAAGAAAAATTAAACCCGGTTCTGTACCTAAAAGATACTTTAAAATAGACAGAAGGAAGAAAGAATAAGTTGGTTTCTAGAGATGGACCACCCAGCCGATTGATCCAGCGCCGGACCTAGCACTGGACTCACGTCTAGCTGAATCAGAGACCAAAGTAATGTGTTGGAAAGCTGGAGATCCCTGGGCTTTCCTCAATTACCAGGATTCTCTTCTCCCATTCACGCGTCGCAAACCCACGGCAAACAGGCAGCACACTGTTTTAATAAGGGATTTCACCTTATCTACTACAGCAGTAAAGCAATCTGTATATTTTAACCCTACAGACACGGTATAAGCCCGGTTGTGATGTACAGTTTAGAAAATAAACTGAGATAGATTATTTAAAAAGTTTGAAATTGAAATGATTGTAGTAGACTCGGTCAATTTAAGCCTGTTTGAGTTTAAATGCTGATAATGAAAAAAAGACACAAATAGTATTAGAGAAATGAATGAATTTGAGACAGAATGAACTACAGTATGTTCTTTTGAATAAGATATTGGAATTTAACAAGGATATTCACAGGTAAATTGCTCTACAAGTTAAATCTGAAGATATTCCTACAATAGAGAACTTTAAAGCTCTACAATACAGAACTTTAAAAATATAAGAGGAAGAATGTAACTTAGGTACTGGACAGTTAATCATGAAAACTGTCATATAGATAAAGTAAGAGTTTAAAAATAAATGTTCAACAAGATATAGAACTCAATAATTAAGACGATAGCAGTCATAAAAATTGCTACATTTGACTTTTATCTTCTTTACAGTTTAACTAGTGTAAGACAATTTTTGATAAATTTAAGCTTTTGGTTATTTATGAAAACAAGTTGATATATTTGCGCTTTTACGGACAGTTACCACTGGTTTGCGTGAGGACTTTAACCCCAACCTGTCACTTCTCAAGTCTGCAAAACAAGAGACGCAAACAGGCCTGCTTAAGTACGAAGGTACATACAGTCTGTCCCCAGTGGTGCCGGGCAGCCATCCATATTTCTAGGGCGCCAGAGGGCGGGCGCCTGGCTTACCTTTAGCTCTAAGCAGAGGGGACAGTTATTCAAAAATAAAGTCCCCCTTGCGAATTAAGCCCCCGAACCACGGCAAGGCGGTAAGCAAACTCGGGGAAAAAAAAAAAAAAAAAAAAAAAAAAAAAAAAATGTCATAATACTATCAATATGTATATCTTGAAATAATTCTTTCATGTTAGCAACATGGAAACAATTATTTCTTACTTGCGCAAAGTCGCCACATTCCAAAAGGAAGTGACGTACAGTGAATGGAGCGTCGCGATCAACACATTGTGGGTGCTCTTCACCTAGTAGTAAGTAAGAATGTGTGACTCTTGTGTGACCTAAACGGAGTCGAGCCAAAACGACTTCTTCTTTTCTAAGGTTTCTAACAACTGATTGGTGTTCACCAATAGTTGGTTTTATCTCACGAAGTTTATTTCCAATGCTGTTATTCCATGAAGTTTGCCATTCTTCCAAGATATATTTATTGATAGATGGCTTAAAATTGGAAAATGGAATTTTAAAAGAAGTTGGTTCTAATGAAAGCGATGTTTTTGCTTGCTTATCTACCATCTCATTCCCTTGTATTCCTATATGACTAGGAATCCAACAGAGAACAATTTCTTTATTAGCTAAAAGCTCATGACATTTTTCTAAAAGTTTCTGAATCTGTGGATTCTTTGAACTGGTATGGTTCATTGCTTTTAATACAGAAAGCGAGTCAGAAAATATAATAAATTTATTGTTAGCATCACAAGTGCTAATGAAATCTAAAGCTAGATCGACTGCTTTGGCTTCAGCAGTGAAAATTGATGAATCGTCAGGTATACGTTGCATATTACTATGGTTGTCTGATAAAACAGCACAACCAACCTTTGAGTCTTCCTTTGATCCATCAGTATAAATTTGTTGGTAATTCTTATAACGACTTTGCATTTTTCTGAAATCATCTTTTAATATGTGTGGATTTGATTCAGATTTTTTTCCAGAATGTAAATCAAAAAGTATTTCAGGTGTTTTTATACACCAAGCTGGAATATTTGGTGTAAAATGTTTTTCAATATTTTGTGGTTTGATATTGGCAGATTCTAAGAGTGGTGAAATTCTGATGCCAAATGATTTAATAGCTTTAGGTTTTTGTTCATATAAATTAACATAATTTAGTGGGAATGTAACTTCATGAGCAGGATTTGATGGGTTAGCAGCAAGTCTTACAGCATATTGCAAAGAGAGTTTCTCTCTTCGTGAGTATAGTGATGGTTCATCTGCTTCCACATAGAGACTAGCAACAGGAGAAGTTCTAAAAGCCCCTAAAGCTAATCTAAGTCCTTGGTTATGTATAGGATCAAGCATTTGAAGATATGATTTTCGTGCAGAGCCATATATAATACAGCCATAGTCTAATTTTGACCGGACTAGAGACCGATAAAGCTTGAGAAGTGTAGTTCGGTCTGCACCCCAAGACGTATGGGAGAGCACTTTTAAAAGATTCAATGCTTTTAAACATTTAGCTTTGAGATTTCTATCAAATAAAATGCCAAGGAATTTAGATTCCTCAACAACTGGAATAGGTGATCCATATAAATGTAAAACCGGATCATCATGTTGCTTGCGCAACTGACAGAAATGTACACACTGTGTTTTTGATTTGGAAAACTTAAAACCATTGCTTGTTGCCCAATTTTCAATCTTATTTAAATTTTGTTGCAGTTGGCGTTCAATCGTCGCCATGCTCTTTGAGCGATAACAGATACAGAAGTCATCGACATATAATGAACAATCAGTAAGATTACCTAAACATTTCACAATATCATTAATTTTAATGCTAAAAAGCGTTGTAGATAGAACGCCTCCCTGAGGTACACCTTGCTCCTGGTCATAATAGTCAGACAGAGAGGAGCCAACTCGGACTTGCATGGCGCGGTCTGCAAGGAAGTTTTCAATGAATGTAGGAAGTCTACCTCTTAATCCTAGTTTGTGGATATCTTTTAAAATGCCATATCTCCAAGTGGTATCATAAGCTTTTTCCAAATCAAAAAACACAGCAACTACATGTTCCTTTTTAATAAAGGCATCACGTATGAAGGTTTCCAATCTAACTAAATTATCAGTTGTACTGCGGTCAGATCTGAAACCAGACTGGAACCGCGATATATGATTATTGGATTCTAAAAACCAAGTTAGTCTTTTATTTATCATTCTTTCAAGTGTTTTACATAGACAACTTGTTAAAGCTATAGGTCTATAGTTATTAGGTTCCGCAGGATCTTTCCCAGGTTTGGGAATTGGGATTATGGTTGCTAAGATCCAATCTTCTGGAAATTTACCAGTAGTCCAAATGTAATTAAATATATTCAAAAGAGTTTCAAGAGAAGTATCTGGGAGATGTTTAAGCATTTGATAGTGGATCTCATCAGGACCCGTGGCTGAGTCATATGATAGTTGAATAGCTTCAACTAATTCATCTAAATTAAAATCTTTGTTGTAAATTTCATTATTTTGTGATTTAAAATTCAATTTGACTTTCTCTTGTTCGGTTTTAATCTTTCTGAAGGATTCAGAGTAATTGAATGATGATGAATTGTGACAAAAAGTTTCTCCTAAAGTGTCAGCAATGTCTGTTTTTGAAGTTGCTTTGCTGTCAGTACCCACCATGTTTAGATGTGTGTAACTGGGGGATTTGTTTTTTCCAGAGATTTTTCTTATCATATCCTAAACCTTTTTAATAGGTGTTTTATGATTGATTTTCGAAACATAAGATCTCCATGATTTACGCTTCGAAAGTTTAATTGTTCTACGGGCTTTAGCTCTAAATACTTTGATGTCATTGAAATTGTTGGTATTTGGAGATCTTTTGAATTTAGATAGAGCTTGCTTGCGCTGTTTAATTGCTTCTTTACAGTCGTCATTGTACCATGGATTACTTTTAGTTGGATTTGTCGAAGTTTGAGGAATACATTCTTTAGATATTTCGATAAGAGAAGAGGTAAAATCAGCTATAGGATCAGAAGATTCTTTGAAGTTTTCTGGCACCAATTTACCAGTGCACAGAGTATTAAATAGATCCCAGTTGGCTCTATTTAATTTCCACTTTGGATTGTGATCCTCAGTGGAATAAGTGTTCTGTTCAATGATGATAGGGAAATGATCACTATTGTGTTGGTCTTCACATACAGACCAATTATAATCAAGAAACAGTGATGGATGACAGAAGGAAAGATCAATAGATGTAAAAGACTTTGTACTTGGAGAATGATAAGTGTAAGACTTATCATTCATAATACAAATATCATTCTTTGTAATGAAATTTTCGATAAGTTCACCTCTGGAATCATTGTTTTGACCACCCCAGAGGATATTGTGACCATTGAAGTCACCTAATAAAATATAAGGAGAAAGAAGTTGTTGCAGTAAATTGTCCAAGTGTTGGGAGTTAAGAGAAAACGATGGAGGAATATATACAGAACATATGGTTATTTCTCTGTCTAGAGTGACGGAAACAGCAGTTGCTTGTAGTTCCGTTTGTAAATCAATCTTTCTTTGTGGGAAAGATGATTTTACAAATATTGAGGCACCACCAGAGGGCCTCAGACAATCAGTATGAACATAGTTATATACATTAAAACCTCGTAATGAGATGTTATCATCTGGTTTAAGAAATGTCTCTTGAAAACAAAATACGGATTGATTATATTCGGAAATCAATAGAGATACTTCATTATAATTAGGTTTCAAACCTCGACAATTCCATTGAATAATTTTATGTTTAAAATCCATACTTGAAAATAATATTAAAAGAAGTACTAAAATAATGGTTAGATTGAAACCCTCCATTATTTCGTTACTGGTAATCTTGGCAGTGTGCCTTTAGGGAGATGGTCACTGGAAGAAGAGTCTGTGAATACCACAGACTCCTCTTCCATACTCACCTCCTCATCATCTTTTTCAGCAAACACAGAATAAGGATTCTTTTCAGCTTGTTTTGCTTTTTCTGTTTGTTCTTTTTCTTTCTGTGCTTGTTCTTTTTGCCATTGCTGTTTTCTTTCTTCTTTTTGTTGTTTTTTTAATTCTGTCTTTCTCTTCTTTTTTCTTCCTCTCCTCCTCCTTCTTCATCATTTCCAGGGTTGCTGGCTTAAGTGCTGGCCCTGGACGAGGAGATGAAGTATTTTTGTCTTGTTTTCCCTTAGGTGTTTCTTTGGGTATTTTTTCTGATTGTGATTTTTCTTGTTTTTTTAAGTATTCGTCAAAGCTGTCGTCTGTCTGTGTGGTTTTGTTTTCAGTTTGTGTAGATTTGTTGCAAGTGCCTGGTTTTACAGCACTTGCATAGGTTTGACCTGTGTAAAATTGCTCGTATTGCTTACGAGCGTCAGGAAATGATAGATTGTTTTCACATTTTATTTTCAGTATTTTCTTCTCTTTCTCCCATTGTGGACACTGTTTTGAGTTTGCAGGGTGATTTCCAGAGCAGTTGACACATTTGGCTGGTTTGTCACACACGCCAGATGGTGCACAATGTTCGGGCTCACCGCAGTTGCAGCATACAGCGTATCTACCACATTTATTTTCGTGGTGACCAAACACTTGACAATGGTAACACCGAAGTGGGTTTGGAATATACACATCTACTTTCACTTGCATAAAGCCTATTTTAACAACTGTAGGTAAGTTTGGTGAGTTGAATGTAAGAACATATGTGTTGGTTAATTTTGTTTCACCATCACGACGTACAGTGATTCTACGTACATCCGTAACTCCCTGCTCAACCATGCCTTCCTTGATATCATCGCTTGTCACTCTGCTCAAGGCTGGACAGCGAATGATACCTTTGGATGTGTTCAAGGATGAATGGGGTGTTACGGAGCATTTTAAACCACAAAATGTCTTCATCTGTAGTAGATTTTTTTCGTGTGACTCTTTTGCACATTGTATCAAAAGATCACCAGACCTTAGGTTCTTTATGCTCTTTGGTTCACCTGCAATGCTCATAATAGTTTTATGTACTACAAACGGAGAAAGAGAAGAAATAGTCTCTCCTTCTTTTTCTGAATGGATTATTAAAAATCTGGGTACATAAGGTTTTTTGGTTGAGGTTGACGAACTTGACGAACTTGAATTAGTTGGTTGAGAAACTGGGTACGAGTTTTCAGAGTCAGTATCTGAATTTGCTATGTGACGTTTTTTTGCTTTTTGTTTAGCCATGTAGTTTAGTTGTTTGATTCATCCTCCATGCTCCCCACCCACCGTGGAGCCCAACAAGGGAGCACTTTAATGGAGTGGATTTCCGATCTCCAGTGCTAGAGATACATAGAAGGTATACTTGCACAAATAGAATCTGCACAATTGACCCGTTAAGCCACTGCCTTCCAGGATTATTTTATAAAAGAAAGAAAGTTTAAGATAATGGACACATGGTTGGCATCAGAACGATACTATAGAACGAAGGTATAAGAAATATTTTTTTTACATTTTCAGAATCCTGGGGCTCAGCATGACAAAGCCGATTAGAAACACCGGGCCGTGTTTCCACCTCAGTCTACCCCGTCGAAGAGGCCAAAGAGACGTGTTGAGTCATACAGAATTTATAAACGTCCATATTCTGCATGCTCTCAGTCTTCCAGGCCATCCCCTTCGAGTTACGAGAAAGCCACCCACGGCAGACTGGTGGGTCCTACTCTTAGCACTCCCAGAGAAGACAAGTATTACAATCAATATCGTCCCCTGTGTGAAGTGTGCCCCAGAGACCGCGGCAAGGTGGTAGGGACTCTCCAGGGTGAGTGACTCTTGTATGACCTAAGCGGGGTCGAGCTAAAACTACTTCTTCTCTTCTTATGTTTTGAACAACTGATTGATATTCACCAATAGTTGGTTTGATGTCAAGAAGTTTATTACCAATGCTGTTATTCCATGAAGTTTGCCATTCTTCCAAGATATATTTATTGATAGATGGCTTAAAATTGGAAAATGGAATTTTAAAAGAAGTTGGTTCTAATGAAAGCGATGTTTTTGCTTGCTTATCTACCATCTCATTCCCTTGGATACCTATAAGACTAGGAATCCAACAGAGAGCAATTTCTTTATTAGCTAAAAGCTCATGACATTTTTCTAAAAGTTTCTGAATCTGTGGATTCTTTGAACTGGTATGGTTCATTGCTTTCAATACAGAAAGCGAGTCAGAAAATATAATAAATTTATTGTTAGCATCACAAGTGTTAATGAAATCTAAAGCTAGATCAATTGCTTTGGCTTCAGCAGTGAAAATTGATGAATCGTCAGGTATACGTTGCATATTACTATGGTTGTCTGATATAACAGCACAACCAACCTTTGAGTCTTCCTTTGACCCATCAGTATAAATTTGTTGGTAATTCTTAAAACGACTTTGTATTTTTCTGAAATCATCTTTTAATATGTGTGGATTTGATTCAGATTTTTTCCCAGAATGTAAATCAAAACGAATTTCAGGTGGTTTCATACACCAAGCTGGAATATTTGGTGTAAAATGTTTTTCAATATTTTGTGGTTTGATGTTTGCAGATTCTAAGAGTGGTGAAATTCTGATGCCAAATGATTTAATAGCTTTAGGTTTTTGTTCATATAAATCAACATAATTTGGTGGGAATGTAACTTCATGAGCAGGATTTGACGGGTTAGCAGCAAGTCTTATAGCATATTGCAAAGAGAGTTTCTCTCTTCGTGAGTATAGTGATGGTTCATCTGCTTCCACATAGAGACTAGCAACAGGAGAAGTTCTAAAAGCCCCTAAAGCTAATCTAAGTCCTTGGTTATGTATAGGATCAAGCATTTGAAGATATGATTTTCGTGCAGCCATATATAATACAGCCATAGTCTAATTTTGACCGGACTAGAGACCGATAAAGCTTGAGAAGTGTAGTTCGGTCTGCACCCCAAGGCGTATGGGAGAGCACTTTTAAAAGATTCAATGCTTTTAAACATTTAGCTTTGAGATATTTAATATGGGGTATAAAACTGAGTTTTCTATCAAATAAAATGCCAAGGAATTTAGATTCCTCAACAACTGGAATAGGTGATCCATATAAATGTAAAACTGGATCATCATGTTGCTTGCGCAACTGACAGAAATGTACACACTGTGTTTTTGATTTGGAAAACTTAAAACCATTGCTTGTTGCCCAATTTTCAATCTTATTTAAATTTTGTTGCAGTTGGCGTTCAATCATGCTTTTTGAGCGATAACAGATACAGAAGTCATCGACATATAATGAACAATCAGTAAGATTACCTAAACATTTCACAATATCATTAATTTTAATGCTAAAAAGTGTTGTAGATAGAACGCCTCCTTGAGGTACACCTTGCTCCTGGTCGTAATAGTCAGACAGAGAGGAGCCAACTCGGACTTGCATGGTGCGGTCTGCAAGGAAGTTTTCAATGAATGTAGGAAGTCTACCTCTTAATCCTAGTTTGTGGATATCTTTTAAAATGCCATATCTCCAAGTGGTATCATAAGCTTTTTCCAAATCAAAAAACACAGCAACTACATGTTCCTTTTTAATAAAGGCATCACGTATGAAGGTTTCCAATCTAACTAAATTATCAGTTGTACTGCGGTCAGATCTGAAACCAGACTGGAACCGCGATATATGATTATTGGATTCTAAAAACCAAGTAAGTCTTTTATTTATCATTCTTTCAAGTGTTTTACATAGACAACTTGTTAAAGCTATAGGTCTATAATTATTAGGTTCCGCAGGATCTTTCCCAGGTTTGGGAATTGGGATTATGGTTCCTAAGGTCCAATCTTCTGGAAATTTACCAGTAGTCCAAATGTAATTAAATATATTCAAAAGAGTTTCAAGAGAAGTATCTGGAAGATGTTTAAGCATTTGATAGTGGATCTCATCAGGACCCGTGGCTGAGTCATGTGATAGTTGAATAGCTTCAACTAATTCATCTAAATTAAAATCTTTGTTGTAAACTTCATTATTTTGTGATTTAAAATTCAATTTAACTTTCTCTTGTTCGGTTTTAATCTTTCTGAAGGATTCAGAGTATTTGAATGATGATGAATTGTGACAAAAAGTTTGTCCTAAAGTGTCAGCAATGTCTGTTTTTGAAGTTGCTTTGCTGTCAGTACCCACCATGTTTAGATGTGTGTAACTGGGGGATTTGTTTTTTCCAGATATTTTTCTTATCATATCCCAAACCTTTTTAATAGGTGTTTTATGATTTATTTTCGAAACATAAGATCTCCATGATTTACGCTTCGAAAGTTTAATTGTTCTACGGGCTTTAGCTCTAAATACTTTGATGTCATTGAAATTGTTGGTATTTGGAGATCTTTTGAATTTAGATAGAGCTTGCTTGCGCTGTTTAATTGCTTCTTTACAGTCGTCATTGTACCATGGATTACTTTTAGTTGGATTTGTCGAAGTTTGAGGAATACATTCTTTAGATATTTCGATAAGAGAAGAGGTAAAATCAGCTATAGGATCAGAAGATTCTTTGAAGTTTTCTGGCACCAATTTACCAGTGCACATAGTATTAAATAGATCCCAGTTGGCTCTATTTAATTTCCACTTTGGATTGTGATCCTCAGTGGAAAAAGTGTTCTGTTCAATGATGATAGGGAAGTGATCACTATTGTGTTGGTCTTCACATACAGACCAATTATAATCAAGAAACAGTGATGGGTGACAGAAGGAAAGATCAATAGATGTAAAAGACTTTGTACTTGGAGAATGATAAGTATAAGACTTATCATTCATAATACAAATGTCATTCTTTGTAATGAAATTTTCGATAAGTTCACCTCTGGAATCATTGTTTTGACCACCCCAGAGGATATTGTGACCATTGAAGTCACCTAATAAAATATAAGGAGAAGGAAGTTGTTGCAGTAAATTGTCCAAGTGTTGGGAGTTAAGAGAAAACGATGGAGGAATATATACAGAACATATGGTTATTTCTCTGTCTAGAGTGACAGAAACAGCAGTTGCTTGTAGTTCTGTTTGTAAATCAATCTTTCTTTGTGGGAAAGATGATTTTACAAATATTGAGGCACCACCAGAGGGCCTCAGACAATCAGTATGAACATAGTTATATACATTAAAACCTCGTAATGAGATGTTATCATCTGGTTTAAGAAATGTCTCTTGAAAACAAAATACGGATGGATTATATTCGGAAATCAATAGAGATACTTCATTATAATTAGGTTTCAAACCTCGACAATTCCATTGAATAATTTTATGTTTAAAATCCATACTTGAAAATAATATTAAAAGGGGTACTAAAATAATGGTTAGATTGAAACTCTCCATTATTTCGTTACTGGTAATCTTGGCAGTGTGCCTTTAGGGAGATGGTCACTGGAAGAAGAGTCTGTGAATACCACAGACTCCTCTTCCATACACACCTCCTCATCATCTTTTTCAGCAAACACAGAATAAGGATTCTTTTCAGCTTGTTTTGCTTTTTCTGTTTGTTCTTTTTCTTTCTGTGCTTGTTCTTTTTGCCATTGCTGTTTTCTTTCTTCTTTTTGTTGTTTTTTAATTCTGTCTTTCTCTTCTTTTTTCTTCCTCTCCTCCTCCTTCTTCATCATTTCCAGGGTTGCTGGCTTAAGTGCTGGCCCTGGACGAGGAGATGAAATATTTTTGTCCTGTTTTCCCTTAGGTGTTTCTTTTGGTGTTTTTTCTGATTGTGATTTTTCTTGTTTTTTTAAGTAATCGTCAAAGCTGTCGTCTGTCTGTGTGGTTTTGTTTTCAGTTTGTGTAGATTTGTTGCAAGTGCCTGGTTTTACAGCACTTGCATAGGTTTGACCAGTGTAAAATTGTTTGTATTGCTTACGAGCATCAGGAAATGATAGATTGTTTTCACATTTGATTTTCAGTATTTTCTTTTCTTTCTCCCATTGTGGACATTGTTTTGAGTTTGCAGGGTGATTTCCAGAGCAGTTGACACATTTGGCTGGTTTGTCACACACGCCAGATGGTGCACAATGTTCGGGCTCACCGCAGTTGCAGCATACAGCGTGTCTACCACATTTATTTTCGTGGTGACCAAACACTTGACAATGGTAACACCGAAGTGGGTTTGGAATATAGACATCTACTTTCACTTGCATAAAGCCTATTTTAACAACTGTAGGTAAGTTTGGTGAGTTGAATGTAAGAACATATGTGTTGGTTAATTTTGTTTCACCATCACGACGTACAGTGATTCTACGTACATCCGTAACTCCCTGTTCAACCATGCCTTCCCTGATATCATCGCTTGTCACTCTGCTCAAGGCTGGACAGCGAATTATACCCTTGGATGTGTTCAAGGATGAATGGGGTGTTACGGAGCATTTCAAACCACAAAATGTCTTCATCTGTAGTAGATTTTTTTCGTGTGACTCTTTTGCACATTGTATCAAAAGATCACCAGACCTTAGGTTCTTTATGCTCTTTGGTTCACCTGCAATGCTCATAATAGTTTTATGTACTACAAACGGAGAAAGAGAAGAAATAGTCTCTCCTTCTTTTTCTGAATGGATTATTAAAAATCTGGGTACATAAGGTTTTTTGGTTGAGGTTGACGAACTTGACGAACTTGAATTAGTTGGTTGAGAAACTGGGTACGAGTTTTCAGAGTCAGTATCTGAATTTGCTATGTGACGTTTTTTTGCTTTTTGTTTAGCCATGTAGTTTAGTTGTTTGATTCATCCTCCATGCTCCCCACCCACCGTGGAGCCCAACAAGGGAGCACTTTAATGGAGTGGATTTCCGATCTCCAGTGCTAGAGATACATAGAAGGTATACTTGCACAAATAGAATCTGCACAATTGACCCGTTAAGCCACTGCCTTCCAGGATTATTTTATAAAAGAAAGAAAGTTTAAGATAATGGACACATGGTTGGCATCAGAACGATACTATAGAACGAAGATATAAGAAATATTTTTTTTTACATTTTCAGAATCCTGGGGCTCAGCATGACAAAGCCGATTAGAAACACCGGGCCGTGTTTCCACCTCAGTCTACCCCGTCAAAGAGGCCAAAGAGACGTGTTGAGTCATACAGAATTTATAAACGTCCATATTCTGCATGCTCTCAGTCTTCCAGGCCATCCTCTTCGAGTTACGAGAAAGCCACCCACGGCAGACTGGTGGGTCCTACTCTTAGCACTCCCAGAGGAGACAAGTATTACAATCAATATCGTCCCCTGTGTGAAGTGTGCCCCAGAGACCGCGACAAGGTGGTAGGGACTCTCCAGGGTCTTTTGAATTTAGATAGAGCTTGTTTGCGCTGTTTAATTGCTTCTTTACAGTCGTCATTGTACCATAGATTACTTTTAGTTGGATTTGTCAAAGTTTGAGGAATACATTCTTTAGATATTTCAGTAAGAGAAGAGGTAAAATCAGTTATAGGATCAGAAGATTCTTTGAAGTATTCTGGCACCAATTTTTCAGTGCACAGAGTATTAAATAGATCCCAGTTGGCTCTATTTAATTTCCACTTTGGATTGTTATCCTCAGTGGAAAAAGTGTTCTGTTCAATGATGATAGGAAAGTGATCACTATTGTGTTGGTCTTCACATACAGACCAATTCTAATCAAGAAACAGTGATGGATGACAGAAGGAAAGATCAATAGATGTAAAAGATTTTGTACTTGGAGAAATATAAGTATAAGACTTATCATTCATAATACAAATGTCATTCTTTGTAATGAAATTTTCGATAAGTTCACCTCTGGAATCATTGTTTTGACCACCCCAGAGGATATTGTGACCATTAAAGTCACCTATAAGATATACGGAGAAGGAAGTTGTTGCAGTAAATTGTCCAAGTGTTGGGAGTTGAGTGAAAAGGATGGAGGAATATACACAGGACATATAGTTATTTCTTGTCAAGAAAGACAGAAATAGCAGTTGTTTGTAGTTCTGTTTGTAAATCAATCTTTCTTTGTGGGAAAGATGATTTTACAAATATTGAGGCACCACCAGAGGGCCTCAGACAATCAGTATGAACATAGTTATATACATTAAAACATTTTAATGAGATGTTATCATCTGGTTTAAGAAAAGTTTCTTGGAAACAAAATACAGACGGATTATATTCAGAAATCAACAATGATACTTCATTAAAATTAGGTTTCAAACCTCGACAATTCCATTGTATAATTTATTTTATGTTTAAAATCCATACTTGAAAATAATATTAAAAGGGGTAATAAAATAATGGTTAGATTGAAACCTTCCATTATTTAAGTTAATGGTAATCGTGGCAGTGTGCCTTTAGGGAGGTGATCACTGGAGGATGGCTCTGTGAAAACCACAGAATCCTCTTCCATTTCATCATTTTTACTTAACACAGAGTAAGGATTCTTTTGAGATTTTGCTGCTTTTTCAGCTTCTTCTTTATCTTTCTGTGCTTTTTCTTTGAGAAAGATCTGTTTTCTTTCTTCTTTTTGTTGTTTTTTCAATTTATCTTTCTCTTCCTTTCTCTTCTTCTCATCCTTCTTTATCATTTCTAAGGTCCCCGCCTTAAGGGCTGGCCCAGGAGAGGAGTTACTTTTTCCTGGATGAGGAGATGAGTTACTTTTTCCTTGTGTACCGTCTTTCGTTTTCTCTGTTGTTTGTTGCTGTAAGTATTCAGTAAAGCTGTCGTCTGTTTGTGTACTTTTGTTGTCAGTTTGTGTAGATTTGTTGCAAGTGCCAGGTTTTACTGCACTTGCATAGGTTTTTGCTCCGTTAAATTGTTCATACTGTTTTCGTGCTTCTGGGAATGAGATGTTCTGTTCACATTTAATTTTCAATATTTTTCTCTTTTTTCCACTGTGGGCATTCTTTAGAGTTTGCAGGGTGGTCACCTGAGCAGTTGACACATTTGGCAGGTTTATCACACTGGCCAGATGCGCAATGTTCAGGTTGAGCACAGTTGCGGCATACAGGGTGTCTACCACACTTGTTTTCGTGGTGACCGAACACTTGACAATTGTAACATCGAAGTGGATTCGGTATGTAGACATCTACTTTAACTTGAATAAATCCTATTTTTACAACTGTTGGTAAGATTGGTGTATTGAAGGTTAAAACAAATGTGTTGGTTGGTTTTAGTATACCATCACGACGAACAGTGATTCTGCGAACATCTGTAACTCCCTGTTCACCCATGAACTCAATGATATGTTCGGTTGTCACTTTACTCAAGGCAGGGCAGCGAACAATACCCTTTGATGTGTTTAATGAGGAATGAGGTTTTACAGAGCATTTGAGGTTGCAGAAAGTCTTCATCTGTAGAAGAGTTAGACCGCGGCAAGGTGGTAGGGACTCTCCAGGGAGATATGGCTTTAAGGTAAAGAAGAGGTCTGTACCCCCGAAGGATGATATTGAAGATTCACCAAAACGTCATAAAGTTGACTTAGCTGATCTAAATAAAAGAACACTGGTGGCAGTAGTAGGCTGACTGGCTGAAGCGGTAGAGCACAACACAAAGGCATTGAACCGAATAGAAAGTACGCAGTTGATAATTCGATAATGATGTCAAAGATGATAGAAGCTATGAGTAAGCTGAATAAGACCCTGGAGAGCAGAGAACACCAAGAAGAAATGAGAGAAGAGAGGCGATGTGCATATGATGAAAAAGAGACGAATAGAGAAGTACGCAGTTGATAATTCGATAATTTTGTTTGATTTGATTCTTTAAGTCCCATCAACAATCTTTCAGTTAAACAGGGGCGTGTCTTCCTGGGTTGAACCAGTATGTGTCTTGCTCAAGGACCACAACGCAGTGACGCCGGTGAGGCTCGAACCCACGGTCTTGAGTCAAGCACTCTACCACTGCGCTCCCTAATAATTCGATAATGATGTCAAAGATGATAGAAGTTATGAGTAAGCTGAATAAGACCCTGTAGAGCAGAGAACACCATGAAGAAATGAGAGAAGAGAGGCGATGTGCATATGATGTATTTTGTTGGCTTACATAATGGTCAATGATCATACTAAACTACTACATGCTTAATATCAATTGAACTATAGGCAGTGAAGAAAATGGCTTGGATATACAATGTTTCATTTCATGTATAAAAATAATTAAACATATATAAGTGTAAGACAGTTAAGTGATATTATTTTAGCATTTAAGAAACATTATATTCGATAAAACACTCTTAATTGAAACATCATTTTATTTGCTTTGAGTTCAAGTTTTCTTCCTTTTCATCACCCATACTTTTGTCAGAGTTTAATCCCACTTGATGATGATGATGATGATGATGAGTTGGAGTTTAACGACGCATCAACCCTTTTGGGTCATTAGCGTCATCAAGGTTAGGTAAGAGAAGTATTACTGAACATTAAAACTATAATAGATAAGCTTAAATATTAACAATTTAACACATTAAAAATATGAGTATAGCAAAGACAATAAAATAGTAATCATTTTACAGCGAAGATCATGTACAATATCTGACAACAACATAGGCTAATCAGATGACTATACATGATCTTCTCCTGCAAAAAAGAAAATGTGATGAAAGTAAGTTTAAATAAGTTAACAGTTCAAAGGAAAATAATAGTTACAGTTTGTTAAAAAGATTAACCTCTTTTAAGAATAAAAAGACATTATCAATAGGTACATCATCAAACAATTGATTGATTGTATCAACATGAAAGTATTTGTTTCTTATATGAGAAAAATCACCACATTCAAGTAGAAAATGGCGGACTGTAAAGAGTGTATCACATCCAAAACAATACGGTGGCTCCTCTCGTTTTAAAAGATATGAGTGTGTGATCCTTGTATGACCAATACGTAAACGAGCAAGGACAACCTCTTCTTGTCTGACATTTCGTACTACTGGTTGAGATTGTCCAATGACAGGTTTAATCTCAAAGAGTTTATTACCAACACTGTTATTCCATAAAATTTGCCATTTGTTTAAAATGTACCTATTGATAAAAGATTTAAAATTTGTATAAGGTATTGAAAAGTCTGTAGGGTGTAAATTCAATGAATCTTTTGCTTTTTGATCCACACTTTCATTGCCAGCAATGCCAATGTGGCTAGGGATCCAACAGTAAACTATTTCATTAAATTCTGATAAATCATGATGTTTTTCAAGTAATTTTTGAATTTGGGGATTTTTTGAAGAAGTATGATCTAAAGATTTTAATACTGAAAGAGAGTCTGAAAATATTACAAATTTATTAGAAGTTTCACAATAGGCAATAAGATCTAATGCTAAATCAATAGCTTTTGCTTCTGCTGTAAAAATTGAGGACCCATCTGGAATCCGCATAGTTTCAGAGAAGTCGTCAGATACTACTGCACATCCTACTTTCATATCATCTTTTGAACCATCTGTATAAATATGCTTATAGTCCTTGTAATGTGATTTTAGCTCTTGGAAATTAGATTTCATTATAATAGGACTGGTTTCTGACTTCTTACTAGAGTGTAAATCGAAGAGAAGTTTTGGTTTATTTATACACCAGGCTGGTACATTTGGTGTAAAAGATTTATCTATGTTATTAAAATTGATGTTTGCTGATTCTAGGACTGGTAAAATTCTAACACCAAAAGATTTAATAAAATTTGGTTTACTTTCATAAAGGTCCATGAAGTTTGGTTGAAATGTCACATCATGAGCTGGATTTGAATTATTTTCAGCAATTCTTATAGCATATTGTAAAGAAAGTTTTTCTCTACGTGTATTTAAAGATGGCTCATCTGCCTCAACATACAGACTTGCAGTAGGTGATGTTCTAAAAGCTCCTAAGGCTAATCTAAGACCTTGATGATGGATAGGGTCAAGCATAGCTAAATAAGATTTTCTTGCCGATCCATAAACAATGGATCCATAGTCTAGCTTTGAACGTATCAAAGATCGATATAATTGTAAGAGTGTTGTTCGATCTGCACCCCAAGTAGTGTGAGATAAAACTTTTAATATGTTCAAGGATTTAAGGCACTTTGCCTTTAAGTATTGAATATGCGGGATAAAACTAAGCTTTTTGTCAAATATCAAACCAAGATATTTGTATTCCTGTACAACAGGAATAGGCGATCCATATAATGTAAGAACTGGATCATCATGTTGCTTTCGCAATTGACAGAAATGTACACACTGTGTTTTTGACTTGGAAAATTTAAAGCCATTGTTAGTGGCCCAATGTTCTATCTTGTTTAAGTTTTGCTGTAGATGTCTTTCAATTGTTCGCATACTTTTTGAGCGAAAGCAAATACAAAAATCATCAACATAGAGAGAGCAATCTGTTAAATTATCTAGGCATTTAACAATATCATTGATTTTAATATTAAAAAGAGTTGTAGATAATACACCGCCCTGTGGGACCCCCTGCTCCTGATCATATAAATCAGAAAGAGTGGATCCCACCCTCACCTGCATTGCGCGATCAGCAAGGAAGCTTTCAATAAAAGTAGGTAGTCTACCTCTTAGTCCTAGTTTATGAATATCTTTCATAATGCCATATCTCCATGTGGTATCGTATGCTTTTTCCAAGTCAAAAAACACAGCTACAACATGTTCCTTTTTAACAAAGGCATCACGTATGAAAGTTTCCAATTTAACTAAATTATCATTAGTACTACGGCCAGCTCGGAAACCCGACTGATACCGTGATAAAAGATTGTTGGATTCTAAATACCAAATCAACCTTTTATTAATCATTCTTTCTAAAGTTTTACAAAGACAACTTGTAAGAGCTATAGGTCTATAATTGGTTGGCTCAGCATGATCTTTCCCTGGTTTGGGTATAGGTATAACAGTGGCTAATCGCCAGTCTTCAGGAAAATCACCAGTAGTCCATATATGATTAAATATACCTAAAAGAGCTTGGAGGGAACTCTCTGGAAGATGTTTAAGCATTTGATAATGTATTTCATCCGGTCCAGTTGCAGAATCATGTGATTGTTTAATTGCATCCAAAAGTTCATCAAAATTAAAAAGATTATTATATTCCTCAGTATTTGCAGACTTGAAATTAAGTTTAATTTTTTCTTGTTCTGCTTTAACTTTTTGAAATTTTTCAGAGTAATTTCTTGAACATGAATTGTTTAAAAATGTTTCTCCTAATGTTTCAGCTATATCAAATTTACTTGTTGCTTTTGTTTCTGTAACGGGATGGTTTAAATGGGTGTAACTGGGTGATTTTGTCTTACCAGATATTTTTCTTATCATATCCCAAACTTTTTTTATAGGGGTTTTGTGATTAATTTTTGAAACGTAAGAACGCCATGACTTTCGTTTCGATATCTTAATTGTTCTGCGAGCCTTTGCTCTAAATACTTTAACATCATTTAAATTGTCCTTAGTTGGATATTTTTTGAATTTATTTAGAGCTTTTTTCCTCGTTTTAATAGCTTCTTTACATTCATCATTGTACCATGGATTACTTTTTGTTGGATTTGTCGAGGTCTTAGGTATACATTTGGAAGATATATCAATAAGGGAAGAGGTGAAATCAGACAAAGGGTCTGAAGAATCTTTGAAATTTTCAGTTGATATTTTATCTGAGCATAAACAGTGAAATAATTCCCAATTGGCTTTATTCAATTTCCATTTGGGATTATGATCCTCTATTGTGGTAGTATTACTTTCAATAAGGATAGGAAAATGATCACTATGGTGTTGATCTTTACATACAGACCAACTAAAGTCAAGAAAAAGTGATGGATGGCATAAGGAAAGATCTATAGAAGAAAAAGAGCCTGTTGGATCGTGCATATATGTGTATGACTTGTCATTCATAAGACATATATCATTGTTTGTAATGAAATTTTCAATGAGTTCGCCTCTGGAATTATTTTCTTTATTACCCCAGAGAATATTATGACCATTAAAGTCACCTAAGAGTAGATATGGAGAAGGAAGTTGCTTTAATAAAGAATCAAGATGTTCAGTTTTCAAAGAAAAAGAAGGGGGGATATAAACAGAACATATAGTTATTTCTTTATCTAACGTAACAGAAACAGCAGTTGCCTGCAGTTCTGTAGTTAACTGTATATTTCGTTGAGGACAAGAAGATTTAACAAATATAGAGCTACCGCCGGAAGGCCTTTGGCAATCAGAATGTATATAATTATAGATGTTAAAACCTTTAAGGGTAATTTTGTCATCAGGTTTTAAAAAGGTTTCTTGGAGGCAAAAAATAGATGGTTTTTGTTGTGAAATTATAAGAGATATTTCATCAAATTTTGGTTTGAGACCTCGACAATTCCATTGTATTATATTATGTTTAAAATCCATAACAGATATAAAATGTAAAAATAATAAAAGATTTGCAAGAGTGGAAACTTTCATATTTATAGTGATAGTGTAACTTTCTAGGTATTTTCTTTACGGGTCTTTTGTTCAGAATACTCTTCTGCTTCCATCTGTTCTAAACCGGAATATTTATTATCAACTTTAATTGATTGATCAGGTATTCTATTTATTTTGATCTGTCTGTCTTTGTCTTTTTGATTTTTCTTTGGTGATTGGCTGGTGTGTCTAGGGTTTGGTTTTGGATGTGACTCTTTTTTCTTTTGTTCTTGAGATGTACTTGTTTGTGTTACTGGTTTAGTCTTTGGTGTTGCTGGTTTTGGCTTTGATGGTGTAGCTTGTGTAGATGTTTGAGATTTACCTGATTTCATGTTTGATGGCCATATTACTTTTGAGCTAGATGTGACGATCTTGTCATTCTCATCAACTTGTGTACTTACATTTTTTGTTTGTGGTTTTGCGATTGCCGATTGGACTATTTTGGATAGAGTGATTTCTGGTGTTTGTTCAACAATCTTTCTGGCCTCAAGGTATGTGATGTTTCTGGTTACTTTAATTTTCATAATGTCTTTCTCTTTTTTCCATACTTCACATACATTGGACCTGGAAAGATGGTCAAGACCACAATTAACACACTTTATTTGGTTGGGGCACTTACTTGCCAAGTGGTCAAAACCTCCAGTTCCACATTTTTCACAGATAGATGCATAGTCCTCTGGGCAGTCGCTTTCATGATGACCAAATCTCTGGCAGTTAAAACACCTAAGAGGATTCGGAATGTATATTTCCACAGGCTTGATCTGGTAAAATATTCTCAAAGATGTTGGAACTGTAGTTGAATTGAATGTTAGCAGAAGAGTATTTGTTTCAATAATAGAGTCATCTCTTTTGATTGTAAATCTCTTAACAGCAACAACACCCTGACTTTTCAGATAATCACAAATATCTGCTTCTTTTTCTCCTTTTAGAGTTCTATCTCTAAGAATACCTTTAGACGTGTTTAAAGTTTTATGTTCTGAAACTGTAACTTGTAGGTTGTAAAATTTGGTAACTTTCAAAAGATTTTCAGTTTGAGATTTCCGTGTTGTTTCGACTAAAAGAGTATGGTTCTTTAATTTTTTTACTGTTTTTGGTGTCCCAATGAGAGCTTCAATTTGCTTTTCAATAATAAAAGGAGAAAGAGAGGTTATTGGTTTTTGTTCATCTGATTTTATTACCAAAAATTTTGCAAAATTATCTGCAGTCTTATAAATACTTGAAGTAGATATTTCATCATCTGTGTCAGAGTCCGGTCGTTGTCTTTTCTGTGTTGTCCTTGAAAGAGTAGGAAAGTTTTCCTGTGATAATACAGGATTGGGGGTCGAACCCAGGCCTAGGCCAGGGGAAGAAGGGGGGACCATGGTAGAATTTAATTCAGCATGATCCATAATGTTGGTTTAAGTGTTCGATAGATATGCACTTCACCCACCGTGGAGCCCAACAAGGGAATGTAATTTGGAAATGGCTCTCCTATTTCCTACATTAAAGTTACATATCTACTATACTCCGGTTCATATTTTCCAGTAGTTCGTCCGGCTTAAGATTAACGTCCAATACATATCAAACACTAAATCCCTTAAGAAACAGATTTAACATTTATTGGACGTCCCCACCCAAAAATTTTAAGACCCCCCTCACCGCTCTCAGAAGCCTTGTTAACGCTGGTCTATATGCCCCAAGATTAGCCCATGAGCAGTTACTCTTGAAACCAAATAGAAAGATATAAATAAAGAAAAATTGAACCCGGTTATGTACCTAAAAGATACTTTGAAATAGACAGAAGGAAGAAAGAATAAGATGGTTTCAAGAGATGGACCACCCAGCCGATTGATCCAGCGCCAGACCTAGCACTGGACTCACGTCTAGCTGAATCCGAGACCAAAACAATGTGTTGGAAAGTTGGAGATCCCTGGGCTTTCCTCAATTGTCAGGATTCTCTTCTCCCATTCACGCGTCGCAAACCCACGGCAAACAGGCAGCACACTGTTTTAATAAGGGTTTTCACCTTATCTACTACAGAGGTAAAGCAATCTGTATATTTTAACCCTACAGACAGGGTATAAGCTCGGTTGTGATATACAGTTTAGAAAATAAACTGAGATAGATTATTTAAAAAGTTTAAAATTGAAATGATTGTAGTAGACTCGGTCAATTTAAGCCTGTTTGAGTTTTAATGTGGATAATGAAAAAAAGACACAGATAGTATTAGAGAAATAAATGAATGTGAGACAGAAAGAACTTCAGTATGTTCTTTTGAATGAGATATTGGAATTTAGCAAAGATATTCACAGGTAAATTGCTCTTCAAGTTAAATCTTAAGATATCTCTGTCATATAGATAAAGTAAGACTTTAAAAAAAAAAAAAAAAAAAAAAAAAAAAAAAAAAAAAAAAAAAAAAAAATGAATGTTCAATAAGATAAAGAACTCAATAATTAAGACGATAGCAGTTATAAAAAATTACTATATTTGACTGTTATCTTCTTTACAGTTTTACTAGTGTAAGACAATTTTTTGATAAATTTAAGCTTTTGGTTATTTATGAAAACAAGTTGATATATTTGCGCTTTTACGGACAGTTACCACTGGTTTGCGTGAGGACTTTAACCTCAACCTGTTACCTCTCAAGTCTGCAAAACAAGAGACGCAAACAGGCCTGCTTAAGTACGAAGGTACATACAGTCTGTCCCCAGTGGTGCCGGGCAGCCATCCATATTTCTAGGGCGCCAGAGGGCGGGCGCCTGGCTTACCTTTAGCTCTAAGCAGAGGGGACAGTTATTCAAAAATAAAGTCCCCCGTGCGAATTAAGCCCCCGAACCACGGCAAGGCGGTAAGCAAACTCGGGGGAATCCCACTTGAATTTTATGTTAATATTTATTGTTTCTCTCATCTAATTGAGCCCTCAAATGGCAATTATCTACATCCTCTAGCAGTTCAACCTCATATGATGCTAATATTGCACTAAAATAGTGTATTTAATGAAATGTAACGTATGTAACAGTAGTAAAAGGTGCCTAAATGTGTAACTTATACTGCTAGTCATTTAATTTCAATTACAAGATAATATTGATATGAAAGAATAAGAAATAGCTTGATATATATACTGTAGGGTTTCCTATTATTTTAGGGTAACGTATTAACCCTGCTTTTGCAGGGCAACGCCCAAACCCATAAAGAGGTAACTTGCATTATTTTATGACTTATGAAATGCGGTTTTAGAAATTTATAGTGTATAAAACTCCCCCTCAGATATATTTTTGTTGTTCATGGTCTAGTAGAAGCACAACACTAAATAGTAGTACATTTGAAAGTAAGTAACGTATATAACTGCACTTTAATGGACTTAAGACGTAATGATGCATACCAGCTGTTTGCTGCGTTCAATTTAGTGATTTTAAGGCCATTAGCATGTTGATAAATACGATTTATGTATAGGTTAGTATTTGTACAAGAGGATTGGAAGCTGTTATAGGGAAACGTAGTTAACAAGGCTGCAACACAGTAACGCCCCAACTGCCAGAGGGCTAACATGTGTCATTTTGCTTCATATATAGTGTAGTTTTAAAAAATCATAGTGTACAAAATTCCCCCTGGGGGTCTATAAGCAGCTCACGGTCTAATATATATAGAGACGGAATATGATTTAGTAACTTTATTAATTACTCACAAGGGGAAGTTTCCCAGGAAATGGGTTTCTTTAAGGGGTAATTATTCATAAAAGTGGGGCTTGGTAGTTTTTCAGGGAACTATTTTAAAATAATTAATTAAAAATTGCAATTTCTTAATAATAGTAGTAATTAAAGTAATAAAGACAGCAAGGATCAGAAATTGATACAATTTAGTACCACACCTGTCCCAGGATACCAAATTTTAAAGTAACAAAATCACAATAATCATCACAAACAAGAGCCAAGAGGTTAGCCCTTTCCCTTCAAGTGGCCACAAGGAAGCAATAAACATACGTGAAAGCATGACAAACACATACACATAAATAACACAAATGATCCACAAATGAAGTTCCGCCTTGGAACGGTCAGTAAAAATATTTTACTGGAGGGCTTAAACCAGTTTCACAGCATGCCAACCTCACCCTTAGTCATGATGTGGATCAAGACAAATAGATATTTGGTTTGCATGAAAGACCCTGAACTTATCCATGTATCATCTCCAAGAAGATATAAATCAAGATATAAACTAGAGGACCTGAAGGTCCTGAGGCGCTCACCTGATCTCCTTAATAATGTTAAAATAGGTCAAGGTCAACTACAGCTTTAAATAATGGAACAAATTTTGTTTTTACCATATACATTTTGGTCAAGTGACATCAACAATCTAATGAATAATCTATCAAACAGCCCAGTGATTTCTGAGAAAAAGATGTTTAGATAGGTATGTGGCAGTCCAAATGAGTGGCCTTGGAAAAAAGGTCACAGGTCAGCTTAATAAACCATTGTCTCAATAGGTTTAACTACTATGAACTCGGCTCAGTTATAGAAAATGAACATTTTAAGATTTTATCCATATAACTGCATTAGGAATCAAATTTGACCTTGCCATAAAGTAGGTCAAGGTCAACCTAGATTCATCATTTGTGCTAACCTGGTAGGGCCCACATCCCAGATCCTACATACCAAGTCCCAAAGCCAATGGCCTTTTGGTTCCAGAGAAGAAGAGATTTAAAGAGTTTTTACCATATATGGGCATGGTGGCCATGTTAGTAATGTGACCATAACAATTTGTATAAGTTTTGGCTAACCAATCATAAGGAGTTGTCATATGAAATTTGATTTCAATTGGCCGAGAATTGTCTGAGAAAACTATGTTTTAATATGTTGATGGGACTCCAATATAAGCGACCTTGGCTGAAAGGTCAAAGATCAACCTTGACCTTTGAAACTTATTTATAGACACTAGATTGAACATATCAAGTGAGAATAATGACTTTGGCTTCCACAGTATTAAAAAAAATCAACTTTTCAAAAAAAAATTCCATTCAAATGCATTAGGAAGAGAACTTGACCTTGACGTTTAGTAGGTCAAGGTCACCCTAGGATCATCATTTGAACATACTTGGTAGACCCCACATCCCCAATACTACATACCAAGTCTCAAGGTCACTGGCCTTCTGGTTCTGGAAAAGAAGATTTTTAAAAGGTTTTTACCATATATGGGCGTGGTGGCCATCTTTGTCATGTGACCAACATATTTTGTATAAAGTTTGGCTGACTTATCATAAGGAGTCTTCACATGAAATTTGAGCTCAATTGGGCCAATGATTTGTGAGAAAACTATGTTTTTATATATTGATGGGACCACAATATGAGCGACCTTGGCTGAATGGGCAAAGGTCAACCTTGACCTTTGAAACTTATTTATAGCCATTGTCTCATTAGTTTCAACATATCAAGTAAGAATAATCACTTTGGCTTTAACAGTATTCAAAAAATCAACTTTTCGAAAAAATTCCCATTTAAATGCATTAGGAAGCAAATTTGACCTTGACGTTAAGTAGGTCAAGGTCAACCTAGGATCATCATTTGAACAAACTTGGTAGGCCCCACATCCCTGATGCTACATACCAAGTCCCAAGGTAATTGGCCTTCTGGTTCTGGAGAAGAAGATTTTTAAAGGGTTTTTACCATATATGGGCATGGCGGCCATCTTGGTCATGTGATCAGGAACATTTGAACAAACTTTTGTTCCCCCATCCTAAGGAGTCTCCATATGAAATTTGAGTTCAATTGGCCTAGTGGTTTCAGAGGAGAAGATGTTTGAAAATGTTGACGGACGGACGACGGACGGACGACGGACGGACGGACGGACGGACGACGGAGTCACTGGTATACTAATAGCTCACCTCGGAGCCTTCGGCTCAGGTGAGCTAAAAAAATAAAGCAAAGTAAGGACTCAACAGTACATAAAACTGAATACAGGAGCAAAAGAAATCCAACAGGTAATACCCGATGGGCCTGACAACAGCCAAAGCATCAGGCCCCTACCATCTCATCAATAAAGTCTTTGAGTCAAAACAATCATAGAGTCTGAAGTCCTACCCACAAGCGTGCAATTAAAGAGGAAAGCAAAGTTGCCTACCATAATTGGGTTGACCTACAAGCATGCAGTCGGTTGTAATACATTAATGTTGTAGCAAATCTTTATATAATGGGAAATCATTTTAATAAACAGCGCTGAAAAAATATGAGAGCCAACAATCTTCTTCAATTTAAACACTTAGTAATATATAATTTAGGTTCCGAAAGTCCTTGGCGCAAGAGAGATTTAAGTCCAACTTGGAATTTAGATATCAAATCTTAGTATCGCCTATTAAATTTAGAAATTTTTTTAGAAGTTCATGATACCGATAGACTTGTTTAAAAAGTTTCTGAGTTATCAATTTATGCGAGTATTGAAGTCAGCGACATGGCTAGATGCTCTAGCAAAACGAATGAGTTGAGAGATATAGACTCACTAGGATATAGAGCGAGGAACATCATCAAAAAAAAGGGAAAATTGACAATTTCAAAGTCAAAATTGTAATATTATCATAAATTTTGGTAGAAACAATATCATTAAAAATGGACAAATACAAGTCTAAAAACGTGGCCTCTGTATCAGAGGTATAAGCTTAATTAAATTGGAACTCTGAAGGGTATATTTGACTTACCATATTGTCAAAAATTGTAAATAAACGTTATTATCATCAAAATATCCTGATGTAGTGTTAAAAGCATCAATAATATCAGCCTGCTTATCATCAGAAATAAGACAGCATAAAGTCTCTCATTATAATACAACAGGAACAAATTGGCAACCAGGGGAGCATAATAAAAGCCCATAGGAAACCCAACTACTTGTCTATAAACCAGTGAATGTGAAACAATCAAGCAAAATTCTGCCACATGCCAAGCAATGAAGTATCTTTAACTCCAACCGTTAAGTTTTTAGAACTAATTTTTCGCAATAACTTTTTTATCTACAATTTTAGCAAAACGTGTTTCCGAAGAGACTATCCGCCAACTACCCAGAAAGGTCTGGTGCTTGTGGCGCAAACAGATTTTGGTGTGTATAAATGAATATTTTGCAATAAATTGAATTCGTCTTAAATTTCCAAGTCTTTTATTGACAGATAAAACTCGTATAGGCGTGACAGAAAAGGGAGGTCTCCAAAAATATTTGTAAGCAGTGCATATCCCGTTATTCAAAGGTTGCGCATAACATAAAACTGCCGATTTACCATGCTTATGCAGAATCAACTATAAGCAGGCTCATTTGTAGGCACAACGGTTAGGTTTTCGCATGACGTGCCATTTTTATCTTATGCACGTGCTATGAAATGAACGGTTTTGAGATGACCCCACTAGCTAAACGCATGAGCGAATCAGGCACGATTTCCATTATATTTGAACAAGCCATACATCGCTTTAGTTATTAAATTAGCGCGGTGCAATGTAACTTTATGATTGACATCTTGGACTTGGTTTGCTCTTTGCTTAAAATGTTCAAAGAGTCCATCTAAGCACAGAGGAACCTGCAGCATCTTGGATGTTGGAACTGTTTGGAGAAGTTGGCAAAGATGTTCCTAAATCCTTTTCATCAGGAGAAGTTTGATTTGATTCTTTACGTCCCATCAACAATCTTTCATTAAACAGGGACGGGTCTTCCTGAGTTTCACCAGTACTAAGCTAGGATAAATGTGTCTAGCTCAAGGACCACAACGTAGTGATGCCGTCGAGGCTCGAACTCGAAGCCCCTCGGTTTCAAGTCAAGCACTCTACCACTGCGCTCACTTATGTCAATAAATGATCCAGTAAAAAGTTATTGCGAGAAATAAGTTCTAAAAATATTACAGCTGGAGTTTAATTTACGATTTTTAACACTAAATTGTCAATTAACTGGAGGGCAGGACCTAGCTCAAATACAAACAAGTCAAATTCGACAAATTTATGTCCCCCGACGAAAGGTTATTTGAGAAAAACATGTAAATCACAAAACATAAATCCTATTTATCTAACACTAAGTTCACCTTCAGTGTCATTCAGATCATAACAAACGCCTGTCAAGTATGTTTTAGTGCTTAGTTAAATAAAAAGTATACTTACATCTACACAATTTCAATATCTGACCTTTAAACCCAACCCCAGAGGTCAAAGGTGTGTGTAAATTCAAAGTGTTACCTTGCATGTAGGTCTACACTTCTTCCACTTTAATTTGATATGCAACATGACCTCTTTTAGAAAAGAAAAAAAGACCTTTTGACCCCACTCCAGGGGTCGCTGGTGTGTGTAATGACAGCATATTTGCTTTCATGGTGCTCTGTGCTCAATTGCCTTTCATTTGATATGCAACATGACAACTTTCAGAAAAAGATATAGTTTGACCTTTTGACCCAACCCCCTGGGTTGAGGATGTGTCTGTCGGCAAAATATTTGCTACCATGTTGCTGCCAGCGTCGTCAGCTTTAATTTGATATGCAACATTTTTGTTTGTTTGATTTGATTCTTTACGTCCACTCAACAATCTTTCAGTTATGCAGGAAGGGTCTTCCTGGGTTGAACCAGTACTAAGCTAGGATAAATGTGTCTTGCTCAAGGACACAACGCAGTGACGCCGGTGAGGCTCGAACCCGCGGCCCTTCGGTATCGAGTCAAGCACTCTACCACTGAGCCACTGCGCTCCCCAGATGATATGCAACATGACTACTTTCAGAAAAATATATAGTTTGACCCCACCCCATGGATCAAGGGTGTGTCTGTGGGCATAATATTTGCTATTATGTTGCTGCCAGCGTCGTCAGCTTTAATTTTATATGCAACATGACTATATTCTGAAAAAAAGTTTAATTTTGGCCTCGGTCCACCCAACGGACTCGAATCTAGGCCTTCAAACTGAACTCCTGTTTGATATGTTTCATACCTATTGCTGCTCTGCCTGCATACAAAAGGGGGACGTGCATTAAGAGGCTATCTTGGCCCCCCTATGAGGCCAAAAAATGAAAATTGCTTTTCACAAATTTCTTCTTATTAGTTTATTAGAACAATAACCCAAGTGTGAAAGTCTGGGATCGAATCTATTTTTACCGTTGCTATGGTAACAAAAATGGCTGCCAAAATAGGCTGAAAATAGGAAAGTGACCATTTTGGAGCAAATTTAAGACATTTGAGAGAGAAATTAACATAGAGCACAAGCAATACCAAAAATGTATTTTAACAGAGGGTGAGAATTTATCATGGCACACAATATATCAAAAGGTTTATTTGGTATTCGCATGTGCTGATATCTAATTCTTAAAAAATCAGTCTCCAAAAGCCTTAAATTTGGTCCAAAATGGCAATTTCTCTGTTTTAAGCCTGTTTTGTTGGCCATTTTTGTTACCATAGCAACAGTAAAATTTACATAAATGCTGAAATTTTACACTTGGACCATTCTTCTAATAAACCAATTGGATGAAATTGGTGAAATCAACTTTCAGTTTTTGGCTCCAGAGGGGGCCAAAACAGCCTCTAAATGTATGTACCCCTTTCAGCAAAAAATCTTAACAATTGCCTTAGTTATTGCGAAATTAAAATATATGACCTTTGACCGCTTAGGTGGGTGGGTAAAACTTTGACACTGCCATGCTTATCTACAGGCACATGGCAATCATGGTCTATAGTGAGAAAGTGTCAAATATAAAAGCTTTGATGAAATGTGAAGATCAAACTTATAGGATATCGTGAGTTCATGGTACTTATCATTTGTACAAAAATTGAATCAAATCTGACCACTGGGTACTGAGATATGGTTCCCGACAGACAAAAAGTGTGGACAGACGGACGGACAGAATGGATGGTTTTGGACAGACAAAAAGTGTGGACTGACAGACGGAATGGATGGACGGACGCCGCCAAACTATATCCCTCCGACTTTGTCGGTGGATAAAAAACGTGAAAATCTTTTACCTTTTTTATGAGAAAAATGGGCTAAAAGTATATTGCCAAACTTGCGATGCCTGGATCTGCAGCCTGACACGCATCTGTATTTTAGGAATGATTTTTACGGTAGTCTAGGCATGATTAAGTACCTAAAGTAGTGTCAGTCAGTCATTTTAGCTGCGCACCTTGCTGCGTTAATACCCCTGCGACCAGGTGCTGCGTTTCACTCTTTACCTACAGTGGCTGCGTTATCCTGCGTTATTCGTACACCCCACTCATTAGTTGCTGCTACACTGCTTGGGGCGTCGAAGTTAGAAAAGAGGACAAATATCAGGAATCAAACAGCAACATCGGAACAACCGTCGTGTTAGGGATTTAGTTACGATGAACTGAAAACTGAGCAAGAAAGCTATAAAAACTCGAAATTTGTTATCCAATGGTTAAACACTAAAGAGGAACCAGGAGGGCGAAGTTTATTCATAAGTAGTCCAGAAGCTAAATACTACTGGGTGAATAAGAAAATGTTTAAACTAGTAGACAGTGTTCTATTCAGACAGAAAATCAACAGTAATGATTTGGAACTTGTTGTATTGTTACTTTGTTTGGTTCTTAACGACGCATCATCCCTTGTGGGTCATTAGCGTCAGACCGTATTAAACTAAACATGATGAAGATGGAAACAGTAAAAATTTATAAGATAAAATAAAAGGAAAGATGATGTTGAGTTTGTATAATGATAATTAGTTGCAATACGATTGTTGACAGGAGAGACCACGTACAATATCTGACAGTTTCAAAGAGCTATTCAGATATCTGTACATGTTCTTTAACTGAACAGAATACAACATTAAAAAATCTGTATTATGGTCTGATACAAATGTAAAACAAAACATGATTTTAAAAATAGCAATTAGATTTTGTTAAAAAGATTTATTTGACTTAAAAATGTCATAATACTATCAATATATATATCTTGAAATAATTCTTTCATGTTATCAACATGGAAGCAATTATTTCTTACTTGTACAAATCGCCTAATTCCAAAAGGAAGTGACGTACAGTGAATGGTGCGTCGCAACCAACACATTGTGGATGCTCTTCACCTTGTAGTAAGTATGAATGAGTGACTCTTTTATGACCTAAGCGCAGTCGAGCTAAAACTACTTCTTCTCTTCTAATGTTTCGAACAACTGATTGATATTCACCAATAGTTGGTTTGATGTCAAGAAGTTTATTACCAATGCTGTTATTCCATGAAGTTTGCCATTCTTCCAAGATATATTTATTGATAGATGGCTTAAAATTGGAAAATGGAATTTTAAAAGAAGTTGGTTCTAATGAAAGCGCTGTAGAACTTGTAGTAGGAACAGGCACTGTTTTTACATCATGATATTCCATCAGCGGCTCATCAGAGAATTGTTAGAACCAAAGCAAAACTCAAGGGAACGTTTTTCTGGGTGCGATTGTCAAGGGATGTGGAAATGTATGTGTAATCTTGTTCTGTATGCAGCAAAAAAAAAGAATAAACACTACGGGAATTTCTATTAACAGAATTTCAGGCAGGAGCCCCAATGGAAAGAGTTCACATCAATTTCATCGGACCGTTACCCAAGATAGAACAAGGAAATCAGCACTGCTTAATGATGGTGGATCAGTTCGCTAAATGGGTGGAATATATACCATTACCTTCTCAAAAGGCAGAGATCACAGCTAAAGCAGCTGTAGATGCATTCTTCTCTCGGTTTAATTTTCCTTTCCAATTATTCTCGGATAAAGGTCTCAATTTTGAAAGTAAATTGTTTGAATCTTTGTGTAAGGCATCAGAGATACATAAGGCACGGACTACTCCATACAGACCTTCAGCCAATGTACAAGTTGAGCATTTTAACAGAACCAGCATGCCCACTCCATTTTGAAATTGGGGGTACATGAACCCCTTGCTTCTCAAATTGGGGGTACAAGCCAATTTTTGGGGGAACACACCTAGTTCAATGACTACACATGTCTACTCGCGTTTTCCCCGTGTTGGCCTGCTTTGATGACATCTTAGTGGGCTCATTATGATTTTTTTTTGTGCATCCCTGTCCATTCTGGGTTGTTTGGCCTCTGATGCGTTTTCCTGTTCCATTTGCTTTGGTGCAGTTGCATTTTTTTTCAATTGGATCCTTTCTGCGATTCCCCGATTTGTGGGCTTTTCCCTTTAGTACGTTTTAATGTTTTTTTGCGCCATGCCCGCTCGAATATTTTGCCAGGTGGTCGACTGTGATTGGACAAGAAAAAACATGTTGCCGTGTGTGATTGGTTGGAATCGGTCGTGATATTGTTTTCAACTTACGATTTTTGCCGATTCTAAATTTAAAACAAAATTTGGAAATTTTTGGGCTATATTTGGAATTTGTTACCTTACGATTACAATCTTTGTTACCTTGCGTTTACAATCAGGAATTTCCGCAAGTTAGGGACGATGCCGATCTGAATTTCTATACTACTAAAGGAGCCCTTTGCGCTCAAAAACTCGGAAACGGTATATTTTACCAGCATTTTTCTACACCGAGTTATTCAGATATTGTCCCCATTGATAACTTCGATCTAGCCTTCTTTTACTTGTATTTCGTTTTTGAGGTTTTTAATACAATTCAGTTTTAGATTCCATAATCTCCCATCAATTTTGACAGGGTAACGCCTTCTTTACCAACTAATGATAATGGACGATATCGATCTATGTTTTCATATTCTCCCAACTTCTACCAAGAAAGGCTGCAACGATTGGTCGTAAGGTGTATTTCCATATGTCTCGCGGTCATACGTCACTTGCAAGGGTCAAAGTTGACACGTGATATGATGGTTATGAAAGCCGTGACCGCATGGTGCTGCCGTGTCCGATCTGCCGCGCCAGAAATCCAATTTCCCACAGAACAAAGAGGTTCAATTCTCTGTTCATTTTTGCTCTATCCTCTGCATAAAATATTTTCTCATTTGCAAAATAAAAAGGTACGTAATAATGTTTTTTTGTATATAAAAATAGATTTCCGGCAAGGCAGATCGGGCCGGTCATGGCTTTCATACCCGATAACATTTCTGTGCATGTCCACCTATTGGAAGATAATGACCCTATAAAAAACAAAGATGGCTGCTGTCAGCTGGGTTTTTCAGTCTCGCTGATTTTCCACAAAAACAACAAGAGTGTTTCAGCGAAGATCATTACTGGTTTATCGGCAGAGGAAGGTAAAAACTTTTTCAAGTTGTTGTGCTCATTTTAGAAGCGTCGATAACATTTTTTCTGTTTGTTTGTTTGTTTGGTGCTTAACGACGCATCAACCCTTGTGGGTCATTAGCGTCAGACGGTTTTAACTAAACATGATGAGGATGGAAAAAGTTAAAAATTTATAAGATAAAATAAAAGGAATGGTGATGATGAGTTTGTTTTATGATAATAAGTTGCAATACGATTGTTGACAGGAGAGACCGTGTACAATATCTGACAGTTTCAAAGAGCTATTCAGATAACTGTACATGTTCTTTTACTGAACAGAATACAACATAATATAATCTGTATTATGGTCTGATACAAATGTAAAACATAACATGATTTTAAAAACAGCAATTAGATTTTGTTAAAAAGATTTATTTGTCTTAAAAATGTCATAATACTATCAATATGTATATCTTGAAATAATTCTTTCATGTTATTAACATGGAAGCAATTATTTCTTACTTGTGCAAAATCGCCACATTCCAAAAGGAAGTGACGTACAGTGAAAGGTGCGTCGCAACCAACACATTGAGGATGCTCTTCACCTTGAAGTAAGTATGAATGAGTGACTCTTGTATGACCTAAGCGGAGTCGAGCTAATACTACTTCTTCTCTTCTAATGTTTCGAACAACCGATTGATATTCACCAATAGTTGGTTTGATGTCAAGAAGTTTATTACCAATGCTGTTATTCCATGAAGTTTGCCATTCTTCCAAGATATATTTATTGATAGAGGGCTTAAAATTGGAAAATGGAATTTTAAAAGAAGTTGGTTCTAATGAAAGCGATGTTTTTGCTTGCTTATCTACCATCTCATTCCCTTGGATACCTATATGACTAGGAATCCAACAGAGAACAATTTCTTTATAAGTTAAAAGCTCATGACATTTTTCTAAAAGTTTCTGAACATTTTTTCTGTTCAAATTGCAACGACAACAGTGTGCATCTGTATAGACATTTAAGCAGGTTTCTTGGCCGATCACTTGACTTTTCAAGTGTTTGAGAGGGGTCTTGAATCTGAGCCTGTGGGTGGGGAAATACTGTTTTTTTTCGGGGGGGGGGGGGGGGGTTAACGAATTCCAAGTGATTATTGGCGTGCATAGGCTATCATCCTGCACCACAGGAAGCATCCTCGGTACCCAGGCGTAACCCATTCTGTTACACTGCATTCATCAAGATGAAAGGAGTGAAACTGAATGCTTCACCCCTGGGTAAACGAGGATGCACAGGAAGGGACATAGAAAGGAATGACAAAGTCCAGGGTTCCCACAAGCTCTGAAAATCATGGAAAACCTGGAAAATCACTAAGAACAGTTCCATGCATGGAAAAATCATGGAATTTGAAAAACCCTGAATAGTCATGGAAAAATCATGGAATTTTGTGACATAATATGACAAAACCACCGGTAGCCAGAAAACCAGCTGTCGGACACTTGCTGCTAAAAGGGGAGGTTGGAGTATGTGCATTAAATAGTCATGGAAATTACATATTAAATAGTCATGGAAATTACATTGTTGATCATGGAAAATCATGGAAAAATCATGGAATTGTGTTTTTGAATTTCTGTGGGAACCCTGAAAGTCTGTCAAAAGTTCATTGGTTTTATTTCAAAATAAACATTATCATTAAGTCTATGTTATGAAAAAAAAGTTTTGAAATTGATTTAGTTTTGGAGGGTCCATAACCTACCGAATCTGGCCCAATTACTGAATCGGACCCAATCAAGCCCGAAAATGCCATGTTTTTGTGTTTGTTGATCTGAGTGGTTTATTTTACTAGAAAGGTGGAAATGAACGAATATAATGGTTCCGAGTTATTTGGTATGCATTATAATATATTTCCCGGCTGCTGTTGTTGCATACGCCCAACATATATTGTGGCGGTCAGACAAGTGACCTTGTCATTCACATGCGTAGGCTAGGACTATCGTCCTGCGCCACAGTAAGGGACAAAAAGAAAGGAACAACAAAGTCTGTCGAAAGCTCATTACTTTTATTTCAAAATAAACATTATCTCTAAGTCTACTACAGCATTTGTATTGACAAGGATTTAGATATGGTGGGGGGGTCTGTAAACTTACCGAATGGAAAATTTCATATTCTTTGTTGGCCTGAGTGGTTTCTTTTACTAGAAAGGTGAATATAAATGAATAATGGTACTTAGTTATTTTGTATGCAATAGAATATATTACCCGGCTGTTGTTGTCTGCTGTGTTGAGTTCCATACTTCCCGATAAACAGTGTGGACAAAAAGGCAGTCTTATCTGTGCCTACACTACTTGCCACAGCAGCCTTTCAAGTCATCAACAGATGACACAGCAGACGTCTTAAAATTTGCAATTAGATGATGTGGGTAGCATCAGTTACACTGGGCGCTTAAATTCATGTTCCAATGAGCGCCTTGACCTAACATGCCCAACCCTCCCCCCCACTCCCCCCCCAAAAAAAAAACAAAAAAAAAACAACAACAACAAGATAAACAAGCTAATTGACCATTTTCAGGCTTGATTCGGTAATTGGGTCCAATTTGGTAAATTTACAGCAACATGTCTATTCAAATAGTCTAATACCATTTCTCAACAGTCTGCCAAATAAGGTTCCAAAAGTATTTTTTTGCTGCAGTTCAGTTCTTGCGACAAAAGTAGTATGGCATTTAATTACCCCATGTTTCTCAAAAAAAGTTTACCTCACCATTAACAACTTATTTTAATATTAACTACATATAAACATGTATGTATACCCTGCTTTTCGCTAATTTTCTGGATTGTCAAATTTCTGAAAATGAATAATGCACGAAGGTTTTGCTTGGAACAGGAAATGCATACTTTTAGGGGTGAAACCAGGGTGTGTGGTTTCAATACTTAGTTGGCACTTAAAGAGTTATTGTTAGTCTATTTCCGGCTCTTGCAGACTTTTTCTTACCGATGTTCCATATATTTTTGTTCATCATACGGGTACCTGTCGAATCAAAACGTAAATAATCCTCACAGCCTATAGGCAAATAAGATAAAACTTACCTGCCCTGGAAGCAGAGTTTTAAAAAAAATGCTGACCTACAGGCTACAGACCCCTTATATTTTGGGTGCTCAAAAGAAAAGTCTCTTGAGATGGTTTTCGAGCACCCACAACATATGTGGCCATATGTTTTGGTTGAAAACAATTAATGTGTACCATACCGATTTTTTCGCGTTTCAAAGATAAAAGCTTTACAGTGGTATCATCTATCATAATGAATGAAGACAGTTACAGCGAACCCGCGATTCGACGTGTAGAAATGCCGTGTAGCCCTGTACACACCAAACCACTGGAAACTCGACTGTTTTACCGAACCACACCTATTTTTTGCTTTTATGCACAAATCATTTGCAACCATACCCCGCTTTTATGCACAGGTCATTTGCAAAATTGCTACCATGGTTTTATATTTTGGGTGCTCAAAAGAACCGTCTCATTGAGATGGTACTACATATATATGTTTTAGTTGAAAACATTTAAAGCGTATATACCGATTTCTTTTTTGCGTTTTCAAAGATATAAGCTTTACAGTGGCACCACCTCTATTTCTAATCTTAAAAGCCCTATTTACAACCATGGTTTTATATCTTGGGTGCTCAAAAGAACCGTCTCATTGAGACGGTACTTTGAGTACTCACAAGATATATATTGGTTGAAAACATTTAAAGTGTATATACTGATTTCTTTTTTGCGTTTCAAAGATATAAGATTTACATTGGTAACATTCGATTTCTGGAATTCGTGTAAAAAATTGTAAACATGGAAGTCCTTTTGCAACCATGGGTTTATATTTATGGTGCACTAAAGAATTGTCTCATTGAGACGGTACATTTTAGTACCTACAACATATGTTATAGTTGAAAACATTTAAAGTGTATATACCGATTTTTTGTGTTTCAAAGATATAAGCTTTACCGTGGTATTATTCGATTTCTGGAATCCGTGTAAAAATTGTAAACATGGTAGCCATATTTGCAACCATGGTTTTATATTTTGGGTGCCCAAAAGAACCGTCTCATTGATACGGCGCTTTTGAGTCTGATACTTTTTTGTATTTCAAAGATATAAGCTTAATTTACAGTGGTATCATTTATTATGACGAAAGAAGTCTGTTGTTGTCTGGTAGTTACAGCGGATGTATATACCGATTTCATTTTTTTTTCAAATATAAAAGCTTTACATAGGTATCATTTCTTATGAAGAAAGAAGTCTGTTGTTGCATGGTAGTTACAACGAACCCGTGATTCGACGTGTAGAAATGCTGTGTAGGTGCGTGTAAACGGAATCATTTTGACTTTTGGAATCCGTCTAAACCTTAACAAAATTTTGTAAACGTGTAAGCTCTATTTGCAACCATGGTTTTATATTTTGGGTGCCCAAAAGAACCGTCTCATTGCGACAGTACTTTTGATTACCAACACCATCACCATGTTTTTGTTTGAAAACATAAATTTAAAGTGTATGAACCCATTCCTTTTTATTGTAATAATCACTGTCCTCATCAATAGTCGTGAATGAAAAAAGTCAATAAGCAATGCTTATTAGATACACCCCGCACAGTAAGAGTCAGTGAAAAAACTTGGCAAGTTATAGTTCGAACAAGAAGACCTAAGTTTTGATAAGAAGATTTCAGTAGAATCTGTGCAAACAAAAAATATAAACTCCTTCATGCATATGTTCAATGTGTCTACATTGTATCCGCAAAGTATCAAATTGCTCCATCAAAAGCTGTAGTAGGAGTTGATTGGCCCATAAAGGCACCATCCATGCATATACAAAAGCCATATAAGGGAATAATTGTCTAAGTTCTCACAGTTGTCATTTTGTCAAAATTATTTTTTGTGAACCAAACTCCTTCATGCATATGTTCAATGTGTCTGCATTGTATCGGCAAAGTATCAAATTGTTCCATCAAAAGCTGTAGTAGGAGTTGATCAGCCCATGAAGGCACCATCTATGCATATACAAAAGCCTAATAAGGGAAAAATTGTCTAAGTTCTCACAGCTGTCATTTCGTCAAAAAATATTTTTTCTGAACAAAACTCCTTCATGCATATGTTCAATGTGTTTAAATTGTATAGGCAAAGTCTCAAATTGTTCCATCAAAAGCTGTGGTAGGAGTTAATCGGCCCATGAAGGCACCATCTATGCATATACAAAAGCCTTATTAGGGAGAATTGTCTAAGTTCTCACAGCTGTCATTTTGTCAAAAAATATTTTTTCTAAACCAAACTTCTTCATGCATATGTTAAATGTGTCTACATTGTATAGGCAAAGTATCAAATTGCTCCATAAAAAGCTGTGGTAGGGGTTGATCGGCCCATAAAGGCACTGTCTATGCATATACAAACACCTTATTAGGGAAAAATTGTCCAAGTTCTCACAGCTGTCATTTTGTCAAAAATATCTTTTCTGAATAAACTCCTTCATGCATATGTTCAATGTGTCTACATTGTATAGGAAAAGTATCAAATTGTTCCATCGAAAGCTGTGGTAGGAGTTGATTGGCACGTATATGGCCTATAATAGCATAAGCACAAAGCACTATATTAAAAGCCATTTAGAACTACAAAGGGAAATAACTCTAATAGAATTGGCCCCTAGCCCTTACTTTTTTGTCTCAAGTATTTGTCTTGCATATATGAACATGTTTGCAAGGTTTGATGAAAATCCAGCAATGACTCTTCGAGTTATTAAGGAAAAAGCACTATATTAAAAGCCATTTAGAACTACAAAGGGAAATAACTCTAATAGAATTGGCCCCTAGCCCTTACTTTTTTGTCTAAAGTATTTGTCTTGCATATATGAACATGTTTGCAAGGTTTGATGAAAATCCAGCTATGACTCTTCGAGTTATTAAGGAGACAAAGCGTTACGGACGGACGGACGGACGCACGGACGGACGCACGGACGGACAACGTGAAAACAGTATACCCCCTACAAACAAAGTTTGCGGGGGGTATAAAGATAACACAATTACCAAAAGAAATTACCATGAAATTAATGCCCAACTTTTTGGACAATTAGGTATGGTCAAACAGTGCAGACCCACATCAGACTGTCCCTAGAGAAGCAGTCTAATCAGGGTCTTCACTGTTTGCAGTTCTGTCAATATCTTTATTTGGTATCATTCTATAAAAACCCTTTTGGTTCAATTTTTGGCATATTTACAGCAAAGTTTAGGGAGTCATAAAATTTTGGAATATTACAGTAGACATTTTTCAAAACTTTGGATATAATGCCACATTCATTAATGCTTTAACCATATACACCACTCTTAACTGATGGGCTGCTTAACTCAATCAGTAGAGTGTTACTATCAACCAAGTGGCCATTGGTTCGATTCCTGGTCTTTCTTTCAAACAGAATGAATTTGCTGTATTCTTTTTATCAATTATACTAATCTATACAGGCAGACTAGAAAACTTTGGCCTATTTTTCCTGCAGTCACAAAATTTCGTATACTTTTTAGTTCATCTGAGCCGAAGGCTCATAAATGAGCTTATGGTGTGTACAGGCATCTGTGGGTCTCTCTTAAGCTGTGAAGCTCATTCCATATTTCACTTATAGTATCTAGCCAGCACAAGCATGAGTAAGACATTAAAATATGACCCAAGGTCTGCATCCCCTCAATATCTGGTCATCTCAGGGGAATGAAAAAGCATTGGAAAAGGACTAAAGTTGATATGACAACTTACAGTTTTCATTGGCATACATATACGTTGGTGTCACTTCGATTAACAATATAGTAGTGCGTTATGCTACATGCGTTGTTTCGATCAAGATTCACCCTTGGGTCGTTACCGCCTTATTTTTGAGTTAGGTTGATAGAAATAGATAATATACTTTATAACAGAGTTATGGCCCTTGATTCATATCAGAATTTCGTTAGTATTTATTCTACTCTTAGATATTGAAATGCTAACAATTGTTCTCAATTTTAATATTTATGAGGACATCTGCCATGCTCAGCCGAGCTCAGAACACTTTTCATCATAACCCGCGCTTGCGCGGGCCCGTTTCTAGTAGTAACAAAAGCTGGAAATTTGTAAGATATTTTAGGAAATCATCAATGAAGCCGCATGTTCAGGTAACAGAAGTTATGCGTGCATCAAATTTACTGTACGTTTATGCGCGTATTTATCAGACGATCCATGCTTGGAGACCAGTTTCTGTACGTGTTTTACATACTGCAGTACGTGAATGGGCATGCAGAGAACGCTGATCGATGCAGTGAAAAAGCGCAGCATAAGTGGGACCAGCATGTGCAGTAAATCGCAGAAGCTATGAGAGCAGCAGTGACCTGGAGCAGAGGTTTTACCCCAAATATGCTCATGTTGGGCAGAGAGGGCAACACTCCAGCTCAACTCATGTTCCCAAATGAGCCAGTGCATGAGATTTCCAACAATGTGGCATTTTGACATGTGTTGACTCGGACGTGCCTCTGCAGCCCCCTTTTAAGCTTAGAAACTCCAAATGATGTTCAGTCAGTAGCTTAACAATCATAGAATACTCAAGCGACTAGCAAAGGCTCTGATCAGACTGCGCGTATGCGCAGGCTGGTCTGAGGCTTTGCTGGTCACACATGCCACATTGTTGGAAATCTCATGCACTGGCTCAAATGTTAAAGAGGGAACATGAAGACTATGGTGAATATTTATCAAGCTAAGTGAAGACTATGAAAAGTGCTCATGAGTGTGCAAGAAATTCATTGTAAACATCACTGAATAGAATGAAGCGTAACTATGACCTACGTGTATTACTGAGACCTTATGCAGAAGGTGACATTATCTATCTTTTAGATACGGCAAGTGTGAAAGGTAAATCACGAAAGCTGTCAGCCCCATGGAAAGGTCCAGCTCTGATTGTGAAAAAACTGTACGCCTATCTGTATAGAGAGAAGTTAAGAAATGCAGTCTCACTTTATTTGGCTTGTAATGATAAAAATGCCTTTTTTTTACTTCTGAACAACCTAAACGATATATATTGTGGTCATGTCAGAAAATGTGTGATGCGCTCCATTATCTTTTGGACAATATATTTATAAGATTTGGCTCGAAATTATACCCGACAAAAAAAGAAACCCACCACTACGATTTTCCCATTAAGATCTCCTTTTAATACGAAAATGTTAATTGTCATGAAATACTCATTTCTGATTAAATTTTACTAAAACTTTAATGTGACGTAGATGAATATCTGTACTTTTACTGTGTAGGCACAAAACACATCATTGCGAAGGGTAAAGGGGTTTCCGAAGCGTTAATTCAACGCTACTGTCTACATGAAATTACGTGTATGTTTTACATTAGCAAATTATAAAAACGATATGTTGTCGTTATGTGAGCCAACCAATGTGTTTATTGATGCTTTTTTGTTATTCCAAAACCCGTTTTCATCAGTTAGAATCATTTAAATTGATTAAAACAATGTTGAAATCTTTAAACGTTTGTAAGGTTTATCTCCAGTGTGGAATCGTTATCCAAAGGGTAGTCAAAAACATGGGCTACCTAGCGTTCGTTTATCGCGAATGATGAATTTAAAGATAGAATTTGCAAAGAATAAGTGTCTGGGTACAATTTTATCTACTGAGATGAATCCAATTGCTTGAACTTATCCAGCAAGAGAGCATTATAAAAACGCTTATTTCCTGTGACTTTACAATTTGACCCCCACTTGGTTCGTGACCAATTTTCTTTAACATAATTTCGACGCCTGATTGCAAAAGACGTGTGACACAGCAGTAACTGACATACCTTTGCACTGATAAAAACTAAATTGGCCTATCACTTGTGATTTTCCTGAGAGTTGAACAGTTCTTAGTGGTGCGTTTCTTTTTTTGTCGGGCCAAATTGTATGTATTCCAATGGGTTCTAATTGTGCTCCTCTTATTGCAGATTTGTTTTTGTTTTGTGATGAGAGAGACTTTATGTTGTCTCTGTCTGAAAATAATCAAACTGATATTATTGAAGCTTTTAACTCAACCTCCAGACATTTAGATGACTTACTTAATATTGATAATCCTTATTTTGAACAAATGGTAGGTCAGATATATTCCACTGAACTTCAGTTAAATAAGGCGAATTCTTCTGATACTGAAGCTCCGTTTTTGGACTTGAACTTGTCAATAACAAATGGCATAGTTTCTTCTAAAATTTATGATAAACGGGATGATTTTAATTTTGAAACAGTAAATTTCCCCTTTCTTGATGGAGATGTTCCTCGGTCCCCTTCCTATGGTGTATATATTTCTCAGCTTATTTGTTTTGCCAGAGTATGTTCTAATGTTGATGACTTCAACAACAGAAACTTATTTTTAACTGCTAAGTTATTAAAACAAGGTTATAGATATCATAAAATTGGAAAAGCATTTTCTACATTCTACCACAGACACTCAGAGTTAATTGTTAACTACAAAATTGGGTTAAAAACTCTTCTGCACCAAGGCATATCAGGACCTATATTTTATAGTGATTTAGTTTATAAATTCAAACAAATTGTTGGAAAACCTTATTTTAGTGATCAATTCAAAGAGATAGTAAAACGTTATATAAGGGTTGGATATAGCTTGCCTAGTTTTAAACCCAATCGCGGTTTATAGCTATGGTTTCCTCTAATTGCACGACAGTGGGTCAGGCCTCGGACTCTGTGATGGCTCTGACGTAATGGTTTAATCGGTGGGTTGGTGCCTGATGCTTATCTGTAGCTGGACCAACCGTGGCTCAAGTTGAGGTATTCTTTAGCACTGACTATCTGTGAGTAATAAGCCCTTTTCTTTGTTTCATCATGGTGTGTTAATTTGATTAGAGTGTTTCTCCATGATGATACATTGCATCATGGTGTGTTAATTTGATTAGAGTGTTTCTCCATGATGATACATTGCATTTAATTAGATGGCCTCCATGCGAGCTGAACATTTCTTGTACTTCAACAACAGCAGAATCTAGGGCGAGGATTTGGTACCAGTAAAATGCAATTAAGCCCCTTGTGGCTTAGGCTGCTGTCTGTTCTAAGGCGGTGGTTCTATTGTTGTTGACTTTTTGTTTATTGTTACTCCCATTGTGGGAGTCTGTAATTGTTCTATGTTTTGTTGTACGTTACTTTGTGTCCATTTTAGTATTGCAATCATCTTGATGGAGAAGAGAGAGCTGGTTGCTTTGCTTAATTGTCTTCCTGGTGTCTGGTGATGGTTGAGTCGCTCTTCCTCGCGGTGCCACGGGGTTGTCTGCGGTTTGTGATTATGGTATTACCTAATCATACCCACTTACTATTTTTGGTGTAAATCATGACAGAATGATGCCTTGTAATGATAAGAAGATGCCAGAGTGGATAAACAAATATAAAAAGTCCAAGTCAGAGGAAGAGCAAGACGAAGAGGATGGTCTGAAGCAATATTGTGTTTGCAAGAAAATGTACACCGGTCGATTCATGATACAATGTGATTATTGCGATGAATGGTATCATGGTTCATGTGTAAATATCACTGTGACGGAGGCATGATGATAGACAAGTACAGGTGCAAGGCTTGCAAGGACAAAAGGTAATAGCTAGATACTCTTCTGTTATTTTCAGATATTCATAAGATGGTATCAAGTTCACAACCAAGAGACTTCTTGTCTACTGTGGAGGAGGAATATCTGAAAATGGACCGGGCATACAGACCACCAGATAAGTTTGTAGAGCAGTTGGCGTTATGTCCAAGGTGCATGGGAGGAAAACATCAATTGAAAGTTCTTGAGGAAACCTTGCTTAAGATGGTATCCTTGGTGAAGAGAAAGCTTGGGGAGCCCGGAAGAAGAAACAAGTCGATGTTTCAAAACTGGCTAAAGGGCGCTGCTAAAGCCCTCGACAATTACCAAGTGATAAGTAGGGAATGGGTTTGTACAAATATTTGGCAACTGCAAGATCCCCCTCCCCAAGAAGAAAGAGCAAGAGTATGATCCATCAAAAGGAAAACGAGACATCCGATTCTTTCCTGAAAGTGAGACAAAGCTACAGGCAGTAGCCGCAGTTGATCACCTAGAAGCGATGGAACTGAATTACCAGGATGAGGAGCAGTTATTATCAACCCCTCCTCAATCTCATAAAGAACATAATACCAGTCCACGGAGATCACCAAGACTCTTCAGAAAGGAAGTGACTCGTTCAAAAAAGGAAACATCGTCTCCAGGAAAGAGAGCTCTGTCAAGTAAAGAAGGGTCTCAAGAACCACAGCCAAAGGAGGACCATACCCAGGCTTCTAGTCAGGGTAAAACCACTCCAAGAAAGGAAGTTAGTGAACATTCCAGGGCTGTGATTTCTAGTCCAGCCAGGAAAAAGACTTCAAGAAAAGAAGATGGTGGATACTCTAGGACCGTGACTTTTAGTCTGGCCAGGAAACAGAATTCAAGAACGGAAGATGGTGGACAATCCAGGACCATGACTTCTAGTCCGGCCAGGAAACAGAATTCAAGAAAGGAAGATGGTGTACAATCCAGGGCTGCGACTTTTAGTCCAGCCAGGAAAAAGATTCCAAGAGAGGACAGAAATGTGGTAGAACAAACAGGCACAGCGGCCAAGATCAGTATGGTTTTCAGAGAAATTGCAAGAGATCTGCATTCAAGAGGGCGAAAAACCGGATCAGAAGAAGGAACGGTCAGTCATCACCTTCTAGCTCACAAAAGGTTAGACGCCAGGTCAAAATAGTGGAAGAGGAACATCCCAACCCTTCTAACCTATTGAAGAGGCCAGCTTCTGGTCAGTGTAAACAGCTGGTCATCTCTACGTCTGTCTTAAAAAAAGTAAAGACAGATGAGTTAGTCAGCCAGATTCGCCAGAAGATTGGAAAGAACCAGGAAATAGAAAAGAGAAAGAGACATGCAAGTCAAGCGTGCTGGGTCCCAGGATGTTCAGGTGAAGCCAAGTATCTGAAAGCCCATGCCTTTTATTTTCATACCCCGACCATATTTGATGAAGGACTCGAACCGTCAGATGAGAATGTACTGAATGGCCGTAAGAGTGCACTGAAGCAAGCTGTGAGGTGGTTATTTAGAAAACCTGTGGAGTAAGACCAGTTGGCAGCGTTTGTGGTGGTTCAGAAGATGCTCAGCTCAGCTGATAATACAGAAATCACCACAAGAGAAGTCCATGGAGGAGTTCTGCAAATTTCTTCGTGAACCAGTGCCTGCCAAATTTGTCATGCAGCCCTGCTATTCACCAGCCGTCTTGCTACACTGGAAGGCTCTTATCTTGATAGCAGCGAATTTGGAAGAGGAGTAGAGAGAATATTGGAGGAGCAACTTTCAGGCTCCAGAAGATGTGGAAATGCAGGAGGTACAGCAAATGCCAACAGTCCGTGTGGATCCAGATGGGGAGTTTGCACCAGAAGAATCAGGCTTGAGGTTCAAGGTTATAAACTAGTTATCGAGTACCCCTGCATCATTTCGGTATTCTCATTCTGAAAATCTTGTGCAAAGCAAGCAGACAGTGCTGGAAAGAAGACTGAGATACTCCCCTCTTGCCGGTTTCTTCAAGGGTTCTTTGATGCATATAATGTAAATAATACAATACAATTGTGATAGAAACCTGTTTGGTGTAAACTTTAGAAAGCTAAAACTTGTTCAAGAGTAGTTGCTTCCCTTGATCAATTTTGTAAAAGCTCAAACTTGTTGAAAAAGTAGTTACTTCCCTTGAGTGACTTACTATTTGTACCAGATTTCATTCTGTTTGTAATATATTTGCTGTTTAATTAGCAATCTTCATCAGATATATTTGTATATATCCTTTGACTAAGAAATACTTTGTTTTGGACAACAATATGATATTAATACCACAGTACCATTCCAACATTGATATCACCACATTATATTGAAATATAATGTGATCTTAAGCAATGGAAATCATTTGTGCTGGGGCCAACCATAGTGTTTAGCCCTGCAGTCTAGGTTATTCGCCTCACGGGACAACTTGAAACCAGACTGTTAAATCTATATTTACAAAGTAGATGTAATATCATATTATTTCCGAGCTTTTTTAAAATCATATATATCAGAGCATTGTACTATTTTATAGCACTTGCATTTGTATATAATTCAGAGCGTAGACTCATATTACAGAATAGACTTGTCTTAATAAATTGCCATTTCTAAATACAACTTGTATTCTTTTACCGCAACTCAATCATGCCTCAAATCCAGAGATTCGAACTTGTAGTAAACACCTGATAACCTTGGCTCTTGGGAAAACATCAATATTTTAGCACAAAAACACAACGCGAAGTATCTGTTAGATGTTTCCCATGGGCAAGGTAAACTGTATATATGAGCCTGGCTGTCGGTCTCAATCCTAGCCCGACACAGCCTGAGCATACTACACAATCAAGCACCACACCTGACCCAGGATACCAATGAGAAAGTGACAACGTCACAATTAGATATCCCAAACGAGAACCAAGAGGTCAGCCCTTTCCCAGCAGATGACCACAAGGCAACAACAAACAGACGTACATGAAAGCATAACAAAACAAGGCAAAGATAACATAAATGATCGACGAAAGAAGCACCGCCTTGGAACGGTACTTCTGTAAATACAGCGCACGAAAAACATCATTAGCCGATAGACTAGTATAGGTTTGTTTAGACTGCTTCACCATCCACTATGAAGAATAGTACCTGTATACGAGGTCGGTGGAGCAGTCTAAGGTTTGCCTGGCTGTAACGCTTGACCATATTAACGGAACTGATGACCATCCATTCAAGCTCATTCTTTAGCCCAAGAATATGTAGGGCAAATGTACCAGTATTCAACCATTTAAGGTATTTTTGGTTGTATTTAAACAAAGGCAGGAGTTAGAACTATCTTTTTGCTTTATACAGTAGTAAGTAAGGGTGCAATGATCAACTTCATCAATTTCTTACCTAACCATATCTTCACCAGTTACTTCTCTGCTACAGATGCGTGTCTACAAGATACAAGATACAAGAAACTTTATTTAAAGTCGGCATTCAATTTTAACATATCAAACATTAGCCATTAAGGCTATTTTACCGACAAATAAAGAGAAAGACTGTACAAGTATAAACATATAACAAATCACAGGAAATTTGGGTTAGTATCACAGAAATTTACATTAATATAGCACAGATATTTATAAGTTAAGATCATATGTAAGTTAAAATATTATAAAGATAAAATTTTGTAAAACCAATATTTTTTTTCCTATTGTTAAAGTTATATATTATGAGCATAAAATATAAATAAATAAAATGATCCTTCTTTGCGATCTATCTAGGGGAAGGAAATTACGAAACTCGAAAAGGTGGGAATAAAAGGGGCTCAAGAGACCCTGACCGCCATGTTGGCTGGTTTCAAGGCTCTTAGGCGAAAGACGAAACCTAGATAGGGCGCAGATAGGCCACAAGATGAGCTCAGCGGAGAGCAGAATTATCAGATGCATATTAATACAGCTATAGTTATAGCCAGGTCTCCAGATAAGAGCGCACATTTGGAAACAATTTTCTTCATTTAATTCTCATCCAAAACATATGTTGTGGGTACTCAAAAGAACAGTCTCGATGAGACGGTCCCTCTGAGCACCCAAAACACATGCTTAATATACGGGTGAGAAAAAACATTTGTTGTGGGTACTCAAAAGAACCGTCTCATTGAGACGGTTCCCCCGAGCACCCAAAACACATGCTTAATGTTGGTGAGAAAATCATACCAATTTACACTTATAATATTATAAGAACTATAGATTATAATGGCACTTTGGAAGTTTAGCAAAAGGTTAATTAAATTAATTAAAATAAAGTAACTAAACAAAAGAAAAGGTAAACAGAACAGTAAAAGTAACAGCTGAACTGAAGAACTGAACTAGACTGGTAGAAACAAAAACTACAAATTAAACTTACACATAGAACATTTACATGAGATACCCTCCCAGGCCCGGATCAGTCTTCCGTCTGACTTCAGAACCAGGGGTCGTGAGTTCGATCCCGGCCTGGTCCCATACATCGTGGAGATTGATCTTGAAATAATTTCTACGGTCATTCTCCTCCCTTCCGCTGATTCATTCAATAAGTGTTGTTGTCAGTTACAAGCGAAAGTATGTGCACGAATTACTGGTTAACCGTTTGCTCAAGCCTGCCGATGAAAAAGTGGTTAGGTGAACTGACCGCCATGACCATAGCTGTTGACTTGGGACGTAAAGCAACAAAACAAAAGTTACTTCTCTCTCAATCTGATTTCAACTTCAATGATTTACTTCAATGATATGCACATGAGGCGCCTGCTATAGACATAGAAGATTTATTTTGAGTCGAATACACATATAACAAGTAACATAAGCCCTGTAGGGTTTTTACTTCGACAAACAAAATTAAAGAGAACAAACATAAAATATATCACAGACCAGACCATGCAAAGTAGTATTATAATCATATATATACAAATTAAAGCTGCATACTCTGTAACTATGAACATTTTTCGAAAAATTTTATTTTCTTTTTAAATCATTTGTAAAAGCTGAATTAAGTTATGTTTTCACAATAAATATGTTCACTAGAGCGGAAAACTGCACGGAAAAGTGAATTATCCTATAAAACAGGTGTGTTTTACTCGTGTCGATAATTATTTGCGTCCCTCCAATAATTATAGACAGTGTATTTTAATACAAATGCTGTTGTTTCGATACTGATAATTTGTTAAGATTTACGAAATTGGTAAAATGTATACCTGAATTTTAGTTTTTTTACTGTGTTCTTGAAAAATAGAAACCTTAGTTCTAAAATTAAAAGATCAAAAGTTACAGACTATGCAGCTTTAAGACTGCAAATAAGATTGAGTTGTAAAACGAAATTATCTAAAAAAAATTATATCTCTGTTAAAGGTTAAATAGGGGTCTAAGAAACTAGTATACTAGAGAAGATGCAAAGCGGTAGGTAAATGCAAGTAGCACTCAAAGGGTAAAGAATTAAGGGAAGAACACAGTGAGGCAGAATTTATGTTGCAAAATAATCACATCCTTTTGACATGCAGGTGCCCTAAAAGCGAAAGAGTCGAAAAGTAAAAGCAAGACTTTCCTCTGTCAGGTAGTCTTGACAGCGAAAATTTCAAAGGCACCAGTGTACAACAGGATGGGATAATAGATAAAAAGAGAGTGTTAAAAAAACTCTGCTCTCTGCTAAGAGAGTTTTCAAGAATTGAGATGCTAGAATTTCACAGTTTTTCAAAACATATGTCACAACATTTAGGCCCTTTGACCTCGGTTTCATTCGTCGTGTCACCATACACTGATTTCAGTAGTTGTCTTCTACATTTTTCATTATTTTTAACGAAGTACAGCATTTCGACAGAAACTTTTCTCAACTGTTTCTCATGGTACAGTAGCACAAAATGTGATTGAGTCCCATCTCGCCCAACTGTTTAAGGTTATCATTGAATTATGATGGTGGTCCATAAATGAAGATAAAGTTGCACTGGAAATCAAGTCCAATGCCCACAACATTTGTGGAAATCAGAACTCTACGATTGTTGTGATTTTTGTGAATGGACAGCAAAATATCTTGTTTGATTTTGTCAAAAGTTCTTGAATGATTCATATTCAATAGAAGGTTATCAGATTTTTTCTCACCCGTAACCTGTTTTCAGATTTCTCTCCTGTGTAACCTGTAACAATTGCTTTTTCACCAAGCTTATCTTAAAATATCTATAAAGGTTTGAGCAGTCTGAAATTCTTCTGTAATAAATTAAATACTTTGAACATTTCCGTCCTTAATGAGCCCCATCTCGCCCAACTCTTCCAATCTGTGGAAGGTAACCATTGAATTCTGATGGAGGTCCATAATTGAAAATGAAATTGCACTGGAATCAAATCCCATGCCCACAACATTTTTGACAATCAAATAAGATTGCTGAGATGTTTTTGAATGGACAGCAAAATATCTTGTTAGATTTTGTCCACAGTTCTTGAATGATACATATTCATTAGTCGGTTTTCCGACTTCTATTTCTCATAAATAAGTGAACATTTTCAGGATTATTCCTGAATTCAGGACTTTGAGGCTGACTTAGCCTCAAAATACTGAATTCAGCAGATCTTAAAGGCTTTTCTGATTTATTCTCAGCTTTATATCTTTAGCCACTTGACCATTTTTTAAATTTAAAGTATTATAATTTTAATTAAATAGGCATACAAGTTTTAAGATTCGATTTTTTTAAGTTCAGGATTTTGGAAATTTTGAACTTTCACCTATGAACATATGTTTTGGGTGCTCAAAGGAACCATCTCATTGAGGCGGTTCGTTTGAGCATCCATAACATATATTAAAGATATGGGTAAGAAAATATAAACAATTTTTCGCTGAAAATTTGCGTTTATCCTTAAACCTGAAATAAAATAAAAACACTTAACATGTGCATGCTTTATTATTACTAGCCTACTGTAACATTTTCCTCTGTTTGGCATCTCTGAACTCATTCACCAGTGATTTAAGAGTGTTCTCATCTAAAACATCTGGCCCCTCAATGTTCATAATCAATATACAGGTCCAATAAAAAGTTATTTCATTCAAGACATTTTGTTTCCATAAACAATTTCAACGTAAAATTAGGCAGCAGTTGTATACAAATATCAAATATACTCCAATGAAATACAACAACATACTTTAAATACATTCCAATGAAATCACAGCAACATTTTATGCCTACATTATAAGGTCAGTATTTCTTTGTATCTCCCTTTGCTTTAATAAGATCTGTAATTCTCCTTGGCATTGAATTGTTAAGTTCTTCCAGGACGTTTGGTGCTACACTAAACGACGTTTCATAAACTGGCTTCCACATCTCTTCTTTTTACATGGCATTTGGTTACCAATCGCTTTAATATATTCCAAACGTTCTCTATGGTATTCATGTCTCGCCAATTCCCTAGTCATTCTAGAACGGGTAATTCTTTACAATCTTCTAATGTTCCAGTACTTTTAGAGTTATGGCATGGCGAAATTTCATTGTATAAAACTACATCTTTCTATGGGAGCACAACGCATTCATATAATATTTCAATATCACTTTGGTATTTTGCACTATCCATGTTACCGTTCACTTTTCTCTGAAGAGAGATGCATCTGCTGCTAATGGCTTCACAGACTTGCATACTTACTGGGAATTTTACAGTATCCTGAATACTCTAATTTTTCTCATTCTGTTTGCGCCAAACACGACAATGGCAGTTATGACTGCGAAATACAGACTAATGTGAATGGTTGTGTTCCCACTGAAGGGATATATCTTCATTCATGATCTTGCGACATTCCCTAAATCTTAAAGAACTATTACATTCATTGAATGTAACGAAATACCCGTTCTGAAATAGCCAGGGAATTTGCCAGAAATTAATTCCATAGAGAACGTTAGGAATATAATGAAGAGATTGGTAACCAACTGCCCTGTTTAAAATTAGAGATGTAGAGGCGAGTATGTGAAGCATGATATAGTGTAAGACCGAACGTCCTGGAAGAACTTAGCAATTCAATACCAAGTAGAAATGAAGATATTAAATCAAAGGGAGGTGCAACGAATACTGACTTTATAGGTAGTATGCATACAGATATGTTGTTGTGTTTTCATTGGAATGTATTTAAGTATGCTGTTGTGACTTTAATTGGAACGTATTTAATAGCCATGTACAAATGTTGTCTGATATACGTTGTTATGATTTATAGAATAAAATGGCATGAGAATTCAATTACATGTATGGCAAAACATAGGCCAGTAATGTATTATAAAAATGTATTATAAAAATGTGAAAAAACTTTTGAAATATTGCGTAGTGAAATAACTTTTTTAATGGACCTGTAGAGTGTAGCTAAGCCTGTCCTAAGCTACTTTTCCGAGGTTTACAAATTAAATTAATGGTGCTAAATCCCCTCTGCACTGCAGGTTTACTAGTAGGAACAATGGAGCCCAGCAAAAGCAGTTTATACACCCTTGACAATCACAATCTCATGGCTGGGGAATCCTTCATGGCTTGTAAGAGACTCAGAGGGCTAGATGCTGTACCAGTCTTTCTCAACATGAATAGCTGATGTTTAAACCCAGTATACTCAGTCCTTATAAGGTTTCCAGAATTTATATCGGGATATGTTCAGGTGACATGGCCGAGTAATTAATCTTTCTTCTCTGTTGTGTATTGTTGGATAATGGCGTCCATCTGAACCACTTCAAATTCACCAAGTTCATTCACATTCTCTAAATAGAGGATCTTACATGAGTTCTCATGTTTTATTGAATTTATTAAACGAGCTGGGGAAAAGAGATAAAATGCGAGGCTTGCCGAGCATTTTATCTCTTTTTCGCAACGAGTTTAATAAATTCAATAAAACACGAGCACGAATGCTAGATTCTATTTATCATATGACATTAAGATTACTTTGAAATCTCATTTCTGCCGTAAAAAACGTTATACTTTTGTCATTATGTACACAACGTTATTATGGACGTCATAACGTTTCCCGTAAATCTATAAACCACTAGTGGTTTACAGATTTTATTGCATGGCGTTATTTCACTCCCAGACGCGACGTCATATGATAAAGTTCTTTATTTGCTCCATCTTCATCTCAACCACTATCCTCGGTGAGGCAATTTGTTGTGTCTTAAAAACTCGTCCCTGGTCATTTGTTTAGAAGAGGAGACAAATGGTGACATGTTCAGACCAATGTCACTTGGTAGAAAATAACCAACAGCAAAACCTTTATCAGCCAAAATAATATCCCCTGGTTCAATGAGCGGTATTAACAGGTCCCCATCTTTCTGAACAGTATGTCGATCTGATGTATGACCACCCCATACTCTTCATATAGAAATGACTATTCCATTTGGGGCAACTCCAATCAAAACTTTAAAAGTATTATGGTGTTTGTTTTCTGACCAAGTTAAATTCTGCGCAATAAGACTACTTGGCTTTTTACAAAGAAACTCTGTTGCATCAATCGCAATTCTTACTTGAGGCATGTCAGAAAAGTTTGCTAGTATCTGTTCACGTGTAGACCATGGAATGAGTGATTTCATATGATCATACATAAAATTTATTTAGGTGGTCATCACTCAAGAGACTGTCATTAATGAAACATTGAATATATCCTTCAAGTGTTCCTGTAGTAAACCACATTAAATACATGTGCAAATATGCAGCAGACGTATGAGCATACAACATTTTAGGATGAACATTATTAGGGGCTAAGGGTAAAGCCATACATGTACTTACAGCCAAATTAAGGGACAAAGAGTTTGCAGTGCCCAATTTCATTTTTCGTTTAATAAAGCTAACTCTGAATTTATGTAGGAACATGTCAAACAAACATTTGATTAAAGTAAAGTATCATTTCCTGACATTAGCACGTGTACATATGACTTCGATGTCTTTTTACAGTCAGCATTATTCTGTTGTCAAGGACTTTAGTTAAGAGAGTGCAACAGAAAAATAATTTTCTTATTCCTCAACCAAAACATATGTTGTGGGTATTCAAAAAACTGTCTCAATGAGACGGTTCTTTTGAACACCCAAAACATATACTTAAAATGGGTTTGAAAAGTTGTTAGTTTAAACATGTGGTTGCCATAAGACTCCATTTGAAAGATTACTCCAAAAAAGATACATTGTTTACTAATATATACATGTACCTGTATGGGTAATCGACGTGTTGACTAAAATAAAATATTTCAAAATGAATGTGTTACCGTTTACAATACTACTTTGAAGGTCAGATAAGAATAAACAAAATGAGCCAAGTGCATTGGCTCAGGTGGTAGAGCATTAAACAAAGGGTTAAAAGGCCGGAATCACTCGCTATGTAGTGTCCTTGAGAAAGACACTTTCTGCTGCTTAGTTCTGGTTCCAAATCAGGTGCCACATTTTGTCTAGAAGCCAGAGCCTGCTTTACCCAGCCCAGGAGTGTGTGTGTGGGGGTACTCTCATTTTTTCTTGATACCTAGTCTCGTGATGGTTGAGCAGCTCTTCCTCGAGGTACCATGGGGTTGTCTGCGGTTTGTGATTGTGGTATTTCCTGATCATACTCACTTTCTATTTTAAACCTGAAATCTACTGTTTACCCCCCAAAAAATATCAGGCATACCAAATAATATTTGAATATTAACAGCTCCAAAAAAGAATATTCCCATTCTGTATATTGACCTTTAGAAAAGCCCTAAGTGCATAGACCTAATCCAGTTCTGCGATAACCCCAAAAAATAATATCCACGAATTGTTCATACCCATTCTGAAATTGCACCCCATCCAAATTGTTGAAATCTATGTATAAATGAAAAAAAAGGAGTACAACCACCACCCCTTCCTTGGTTGCTCGCATACAAAAAAGATGGAAGAAGACTCAGACTCGATAACTACTTACTGTACAAAGGCATATTTTTAAAACAATGATGCCAGTTGGTACATTGATCCATCATATCAAATAGTGAATATACAAAGTGTTTTCCAAAGTTTTCAAATGACAAAATGACACAATAACGATCAAACATATTTTCTGATACACTAACATCTGCTAGATCTCTAGGGGTCTTAAAAACCCTCTCCTATAAGGCTTTGGTTTCAACAACACCTTCGGGTCCAGCAAAACATGTTTGATCCCTATATTGTAAATACACCTATAAAAGCCTTCGGTAATGTGTCTGACAGCAGATCCAGGGGTTGCAAAGTTCGATTCCGGTCCAGTCCCATACTTTGTGGAGATTGCTCATGAAATAATACTATGGTCATTTTCCTCCCTTATGCTGAATCATCCAAGAAGGTTTGTTGTCAGTTACAAGCGAAAGTATGTGCTTGAAGTACTGGTAAACTGCTTGTTAAAGCTTGACCAGGAAAAAGTGTGGTAAGGTGTACACCGTCACGCCATGACCATAGCTGCTTACTTGAAACGTAAAGCAACAAAGCAAACAAAACAAATCGTCGTGTCGCTATGGGGTGAATGACATACCCTTATTAGCTCACTAGAGGCGAAGGCTCATGGGTGAGCTAATAGTATACCAGTCACTCAGCCGTCCGTCTGTCCGTCCACAATTTCAAACATCTCTAAAACTACTAGGCCAATTAAATTCAAGTGTCATATGGAGACTCCTTAGGACGTATGTTCATATGGTCCTGGTCAAATGACCAAGATGGCAGCCACGGCCCATATATGGTAAAAAACCCTTTTAAAATCTTCTCCAGAACCAGAAGGCCTTGGGACTTTGTACTTAGCATTTGGGTTGTGGGGCCTACCAAGTTTGTTCAAATGATGGTCCTAGGTTACCTACTTAACGTCAAGGTCGAAATTGCTTCCTAATGCATTTAAATGGGAAAATTTCTGAAAAGTTGATTTTTTTGAAAACTTTGATATGTTCAACCTAATGGGACAATGGCTGTTGTTAACACTTGACAAACACTTGACACTTATAACACCGAAGTGGGTTTGATATATAGACATCTATTTTTACTTGTATAAAGCCAAGTTAACCACCTTTAGGTAAGTTAGGTGATTTGAATGTTAGAAAAATGAGTTAGTTGGTTTCATAATACCATTACGTCGTACAGTGATTCTACGGACATCGGTAACTCCCTGTTCGGCCATGCCTTTCCTTGGTACATAATTTGTGAGTTCGCAAATCGTGTCCGCTCTATAACATGAAAACCACTTAAGCAATACTCACCAAACTTTATACAAATATCAATCATCATGAGATGAGATGCAGAGTGCAAAAATGGCAACTCTGACTTTTATACTTTTTGAGTTATTTCCCTTTGCACTTTGTGCATCACAAAAATCATGTCCGCTCTATAACTTGAAAACAACTTAAGCTATATTCACGAAACCTTATACAAATATCAATGAGCATGAGATGACATGCAGAGTGCAAGAATGATAACTCTGCCTTTTATACTTTTTGAGTTATTTCCCTTGGAACTTTGTGCATTACAAAAATCGTGTCCACTCTATAACTTGAAAACCACTTAAGCTATATGCACGAAACTTTATACTCTGCCTTTTATAATTTTTGAGTTATTTCCCTTGGAACTTTGTGCAACACAAAAATCATGTCCGCTCTATAACTTGAAAACTGCTTAAGGTAGTACCGGACTCACCGGCATATGTCCAAAAGTGTTTTATCTTTTAATATATTATAATATAGACTTAAACTTATAATCTTAGACAAAAAAACAATACCTCTCCGTTCTTTTTAAAAAGTTATTTGATGTCAAAAACTGCAAAATCGCAGGTTTTTGAAATAAACACAGATTTTGTTAACAAATTACCAAGAAACGCAATACAGTTTTTTTTTTCAGAACAAATACTACTCACACCAGAGATATAAATAAAAACAAAAAATAGTGAAATAACATGTATTTACACAATTTATTAAGCAAAATCCTAATTAAGTCAAACGAAAAAATGCCAAAAAAAACCCATTAACATTCAAAATAAACATATCAGAGAATGTAACTGGAACAACAAAAAACATATTTTTACAAAGATATTTTCATGAAGAATCTAATGATTGAATAAAAAATATGTGTCACCGTGCTCGTTTTTTTTAGTTTTGGTGACTTGTCTGAAAAACCCTGAAAAAAATAAAGGCTAAAATAAGTGTTGTCTCCCCTTTCAACCAATTTTTTTGTTTGTCTACGCCCTATGTATATCACTGGGCGGAGACATAGCTATAATTGATTAAGCACTGACAAATGGGCGTAGAAAATGACAAAAACAATTTTGACCTAGCATATGTGACCCAGCACATTACATTATGATTCTCATTAAAGCATGGCTATAGCATGTCTTGATACTTTGATGCTTTCTTACACGTAGGATTTATGTAGATAAAAGCTAAAAATTATAGCTTTATTCCTGATGCATAGATCTAAATGTCATTTAAAGAATAAACTTACAAATATGCAATAAGAGGATAAAACATTCTTTTCCTTGTATTAATGTTTGGCAAGCCTGAATGTGATGCGTTGCAACCAGAACCACACAGCGGTGAGGCCTGCAACACATTATCGCACAAGGGCTTGACAAACGTTAATATACAGAAAGGAATGTTATATTGTCATTGTTATATATTGTAGGACTTTTTGGGTACTGTAAAGGTGGCAACTTTAATTTTCATATCTGGGCGTGGTTCGGTTATTTCAACTGCTCAAGATTGGAAATCAGGTTCTATCCATTGGTTAAGCGTTTAAAAGTTGCTTGAACCGCGCAGGTCTGCGTGCATTTCATGAAAGTCCTGTCCGTTAATGCACTGAACCCACATTTATTAACCCTTAAAGCGTATATTACAACACAATCGTATGTTTTTATCGTCTATTGAAATATTATGAAGCCTCTTAAACAAACAGTGTAGATCTAGAGCAGACTGCTCACCTAGAGCAGTTTGATCTGGGTCCACACTGTTTGCCTCTATACTAATGTTAAACAATAAACAAACACTTTCGAATGTAGTTATAACTCCTCATTTTCAGATTTTACCTATGTCTAAAGTAGACTAATAAGGCAGTCATGAGGTGCCGCCTTTACAGTATCCAAAAACTTCTAGAATACAAACGTGACGACTTTGATTTTGAAATTGTCAATTTCCCATTTTTAGATGGTGATGTTCCTCGTTCTACATCCTATGGAGTCTATATCTCTCAACTCATTCGTTTTGCTAGAGCATCTAGCTATGTTGCTGACTTCAACACTCGCAATAAATTGTTAACTCAGAAACTTCTTAAACAAGGCTATCGGTATCATAAACTTCGCAAAACATTTTCAAAATTTTATAGTCGATACTATGATTTGATTTCTAAATTCCAAGTTGGACTTAAATCTCTCTTGCGCCAAGGACTTTCGGAACCTGATTTCTATGGTGACTTGGTGTATAAGTTGAAGAAGATTGTTGGCTCTAATAATTTTTCAGCGCAGTTCATTAAAATAATTTCCCATTATAAAAAGATTGGCTATAACATTAATGTATTGCAACAGACTGCATGCTTGGTAGTCAACCCAATCACGGTTGGCAACTTTGCTTTCCTCTTTAATTGCACGCCGGTGGGTCGGACTTCAGACTCTATGATGGTTCCGACTTAAAGACTTATCTATTGATGAGATGGTAGGGGCCTGATGCTTTGGCTGTTTGTCGGGCCCACCGGGGTTTACCTGTTGGATTTCTTTTGCTCCGGTATTCAGTTTAATTTACTGTTGAGTCCTTATCCTTGCTTTATCTCCTTGTTATATCTTGATTTATATGTTTTAGGAGATGATGCATTGATAAGTTAGGGGTCTTTCATGCAAACCAAATATCCCTGTGTCTTGATCCACATCTGAATTAAGGGTGAGGTTGGCGCCGTTAAACCGGTTTAAGCCCTCCAGTAAAATATTTTACTGACCGTTCCAAGGCGGTACTTCTTTTGTGGATCTTTTATGTTTTTGTTCTGTCTTGTGTTTGCTATGTTTTGTGCGCGCCTGTTTATATGTGCTTTGTGGTCACCTGCTGGGAAAGGGCTGACCTCTTGGCTCTCGTTTGTGGTGTCTTTTGTGAGTTTGTCACTTTCCCATTGGTATCCTGGGTCAGGTGTGGTACTTGATTGTATCGATTCCTGATCTTTGCACCATTACTTACTTTTCCTTTCAAGCAAAAGCGTTTCCAAAAAAAAAATGTCCACTGTAACATCGTGAAGCATACAACAAAACCACACCTTATAGGCGCAATCGAAAACATCAATACCATTGACGATTATAGACCCAAAATAGTTAGAATCATAGGTTTTTTTTATTACCATCACTCATCGAACAGGCGACACTTTGCAATCAAAACACTGTTTCTAGCGAGTTTTGATCCGCGTTCGTCAATGGTTAAGAGTGTTTTCGATTGCTCACTATCCGGTGTGGAAACAAACTTTTTTTCAACAGAAACATGACTGAAAAATGTAGATAACTCCTAGCTCTTGTTTCAGATTGTTTTGGTTACGTATTCATTGTATCAATACACAACCAGATAGGTGGCGATCGAAAACGTTGATGCTATCGACGAACGTAGATCAAATACCGTCAGAAACAGACTTTTTGGATTGCAGTTTGTTTGCCTGACTGGCGACAAATGGAAAATTCTAGGGATTTGCGATCGACGTTCATTGATTGTTCAGAGCCTTCTCGATTGTCGCCTATCCGATGTAATTAAGTAGCGTATCTTATGATAATTGAATATTTTGGTCATTTCTCATTAAACCATAAGCGACGGTATCTTAACTCGCAGAGGATATCCGTGAGCAGGTTGAAATGGCAATTAAGCCCTCTGCGGTCATGTTTTATCGGAAATAAAGCCCGCGGTCAGTGACTGGTCAACGATCAACCAAAATATGACACATTATTAAATGAAATGTACTATTGTCAGCGATTGAAACGCCTCAAGTTTCTATAGTAAACACTTATTATAAGGTATATAACAATAAAAGGATGATAAATTCTTCTGTCTATTAACGTTTGCCAAGCCCAAATGAGATAATGTATTGATTGTAGCCTTAACCATGAAGCTGTGAGGGCTGCACCAAGTGGGGATCCAGAGGGGGGGGGGGGGGCAGGGGGTCCGGACCCCCTCTGGAAATGGGTTTCTATAGGGAATAAGCAAATGGACACCCCCTGGAAAATTGGACCCCCTGGAAAAAATTGGACCCCATCTGGAGCCTTGAAAAACGATAGATTTCTTTGAAATTGACCATTTGACTTCTGTGAAATAAGATAAGGACTAAAAAAATCGTTGTCAGAGATTTATTGTCAGACTGACCTGGACCCTCCCCCCCCCCTGATGAAAATTCCTGGATCCGCGCATCTGTACCATGCTTGCCAACCGTTAATATACAGAAAAGAATGTTATATTGTCATATATCTTCCTTTCAGGCACATGCAGTTCCAATTAATTTTATTAAAATGTATGCAGAAATGTCCATTTTATCATCATGAAACATGCAACGAAACAAAATAATTTTTTCAACAGAAACATGAAATAACTCCTAGCCCTTGTATCAGATTGTTTTGGCGACGTCTTCAGTATATCAAAAACACACTAGATAGGCGGCAATCGAAAACGTTAATGCTATGGACGAACGTAGTTAAATATTGTAAGTAACAGAATTTTGGATTGTTGTTTGTAGTGCGATAGGCAACAAATGGCAATCACAAACACCGTTTCTAGCAATTTGTTACCAGCATTCATCGATTGTTTAGACTGTTTTTTATTGCTGCCTATCTGGTGTGATAAGGTAATTGAAATAGTTACGTCATTTCTCCATAAAACATTAGTGACGATGTACCTCCATGGGACCTAAAACATGAGAATGTTACATACAAGGCATGTGCACGTCTACACCCCCCCCCCCTTTTTGGGGTGGGGTGGGTCTTAGGTTAGTGGCAGCATGCAGAAATAGCAACCGAGACATGTATATAGTATGTATATTTATAAGGTGCGCAACTTTTAACCATCAAAATACTGAATGACTTCATACTCTGGGTGATGTTTTTAAAAGCTAATACTTGCATTCCTTCTTTTTGTGAAAGCAAAGTACTTACAGATTTACGTTTTAAGCATCAAAGAGTTGTCAGGGGAGAATTACATCTACCGTCTAACAAATAAGTATTCTCTTTTAAAAACAAGATTCAGGAACGATAACTCTTACACTCTTACTTTTAAGTAGAAGTGAGGTTATCTTTTGACATGGGTCCCGTACTACATTAAACTATATTCACAAAACTTTATACAAATATTAATCAGCATGAGATGGTGTGCAGAGTGCAAGAATGGTAACTCTGCCTTTTATACTTTTTGAGTTATTTTCCTTGTAACTTTGTCCATCACAAAAACTGTGTCCGCTCTATAACTTGAGAACCGCTTAAGCTATATTCACGAAACTTTATACAAGTATCCACCAACATGAGTCGACGTGCAGAGTGCAAGAATAGTAGCTCTGTCATCTGTCATTTGTACTCTTTGACTTATTTCCCTTGGATTTTGTTCATTACAAAAACAAATATCTATGACTATTTTATACCAGGTTATGATTGTGCAATAGTTAACTACATTGACAGATATCTTTACTAGATACGAGCTAATTGTCTGCATGAAGTGACTAGAATTTCCATTTGAAATTGTATTTAATATTTCTGTTTGAAATTGTATTAAGTGACTCATGCTTTTGACATCAAAAGGGGGGAGACATCTGTTTTTCGTAGAAAAACAATTCTTCCTCCAGTAATCACCTCCCTAAAGGCACACTGACAAGATTACCCTTCTTAAATAATGGAGGGTTTTAATCTAACCATTATTTTATTACCTATTTTAATATTATTTTCAAGTATGGATTTTAAACATAAAATTATACAATGGAATTGTAGAGGTTAAAAACCTAATTTTAATGCAGTATCTCTATTGATATCTGAATACAATCCATCAATTTTCTGTTTTCAAGAAACGTTTCTTAAACAAGATGATAACAGCTCGCTAAAAGGTTTTAATATATATAACTATACTGCTCAACAAAGGTTTAGCACAGATAAATAAAAATAATTTTTTTATTTGAGCAAATGGTTTAAAGTTATAAACTATCTGCTGAAATGATGGTTTGGTATGTGATTAGTTGAGGAAGCTATTGGTGTACTTTAATTGGGTTTTTTTCTGCGTCGTTCGTTGCTTTAAACAAGAGAGGGGTCGAAAACTTGTTTAAACTCCATTAATGGCAATACAGAATTGATGCAGCATCGGTTTATAAAGTCTTTTGTTTTCCAGCTTGGTCGAATTGGCCATTCTGAAAAAAAAAGATAAAGGTCGTCTCCATTGAGCATAAGTAGCAAACTTTGAGTCTTGAAAACAACTAACTCATCAAAGAGGCTAACATTGTTGTCACAGATACAACTGACCACATCAAGGTCTACATCCATGGATAGATCGCAGTAATCCCATGACAGGTCCATATCTTGAGACAAGTCCATATCTGACGACTCTATACTCTATAACTTGAAAACCACTTAAGCTATATGCACGAAACTTTATACAAATATCAATCAGCATGAGATGACGTGCAGAGTGCAAGAATGGTAACTGCCTTTTATAATTTTTGAGTTATTTCCCTTGGAACTTTGTGCATCACAAAAATCATGTCGGCTCTATTACTTGAAAACTGCTTAAGCTATATTCACAAAACTTTATACAAATATCAATTAGCATGAGATGGTGTGCAGAGTGCAAGAATGGTAACTCTGCCTTTTATACTTTTTGAGTTATTTTCCTTGTAACTTTGTCCATCACAAAAACTGTGTCCGCTCTATAACTTGAAAACCGCTTAAGCTATATTCACGAAACTTTATACAAGTATCCACCAACATGAGTCGACGTGCAGAGTGCAAGAATAGTAACTCTGTCATCTGTCATTTGTACTCTTTGAGTTATTTCCCATAGTAACTCTGTCATCTGTCATTTGTACTCTTTGAGTTATTTCCCTTGGATTTTGTTCATTACAAAAACAAATATCTATGACTATTTTATACCAGGTTGTGATTGTGCAATAGTTAACTACATTGACAGATATCTTTACTAGATACGAGCTAATTGTCTGCATGAAGTGACTAGAATTTCCATTTGAAATTGTATTTAATGTTTCTGTTTGAAATTGTATTAAGTGACTCATGCTTTTGACATCAAAAGGGGGGAGACATCTGTTTTTTCGTAGAAAAACAATTCTTCCTCCAGTGATCACCTCCCTAAATGCACACTTACACGATTACCCATCTTAAATAATGGAGGGTTTTAATCTAACCATTATTTTATTACCCCCTTTAATATTATACTCCTCAAAATAATTGAAGGACCAATACTATCAATTATAACATTGATGCATTTTGTATAGAACGTATTTTGAAAACCATTTTTACGATCTAGCCTAAACTTTTCGGACATCTTTGACGTCTTATTGCCAAGTGAAACGGCAAAAAGAAAGTGGTAGAAAATGTTACTAACAAGGATTTTTTTTTCATTTTAAAACTTGACCTAAATGTATTGGAATGTCATGTTTTGTGTGTGATCCATGGACTACAGAACTGCATGAAATGAATGCAAATTGCTTTTAGATGCTGAAATCTCTGTTTTCGCATGCTTTTATGGTGTTTGAATCCCATCAATTCCATCCACCTCTTCCTGTGAGAGAAAATTGACCCGTTTGGCTGTGGCGTAATAGCCAGACTATAGATTCAGACATCAGGTTTGGCGGTTGTCTGTGACAATCTTTAAAAATTCGTCGGGACATCTTTCTAACACTAAATGGCATAGAATGACGATTGAAAATCTGATTCTTGATGGCCAAGTACACGCATTGATATCAGAAAAGAAAACAATGTCAAAACTCCATTGTCAGAGATGAAAATGCTTGCTTCCCAGTATATTGAAACTGTTTGAAGATTTTTTTTTGCATGTAAGCTGAACTGTTTAAAACAAAGTTTAATTTGGTATCACTTTCATTCTACTCGAATGACCACAGAAGAATTTCTTTACCCCACCCACTGCCTTTTGAAAGTGTGTTTTTGAGGGTATGTGCATTTGAGACACAGTTATGGCAGAATTAGGCATGGGAATCATTAATAATGATCCTTGATTTATGGGCATAAAGAACTGAAAGATTTGTACCAAGTTTTACAGAATTTAAATGTTTGTGCTAATTATACTCTGGTTCTAAAATCTTGGTCCTTTAATTATTTTGAGGAGTATATTTTAAGTATGGATTTTAAACATTAAAATATACAGTGGAATTGTCAAGGTTAAAAACCTAATTAAAATGCAGTATCTCTATTGATATCTGAATACAATCCATCAATTTTCTGTTGTCAAGAAACGTTTCTTAAACCAGATGATAACAGCTCGTTAAAAGGTTTTAATATATATAACTATACTGCTCAACAAAGGTTTAGCACAGATTAATAAAAATTATTTTTAATTTGAGCAAATGGTTTAAAGTTATAAACTATCTGCTGAAATGATGGTTTGGTATGTGATTAAGTTTAGGAAGCTATTGGTGTACTTAATTGGGTTTCTTCTGCGTCGTTCGTTGCTTTAAACTCCATTAATGGCAATACAGAATTGATGCAGCATCGGTTTATAAAGTCTTTTGTTTTCCAGCTTGGTCGAATTGGCCATTCTGAAAAAAAAGATAAAGGTCGTCTCCATAAGCATAAGTTGCAAACGTTGAGTCTTAAAAACGACTAATTCATCAAAGAGGCTAACATTGTTGTCCATGGATAGATCGCAGTAATCCCATGACAGGTCCATATCTTGAGACTAAGTCCATATCTGACAACTCTATACTCTATAACTTGAAAACCTCTTAAGCTATATGCACGAAGCTTTATACAAATATCAATCAGCATGAGATGACGTGCAGAGTGCAAGAATGGTAACTGCCTTTTATAATTTTTGAGTTATTTCCCTTGGAACTTTGTGCATCACAAAAATCATGTGGGCTCTATTACTTGAAAACTGCTTAAGCTATATTCACAAAACTTTATACAAATATCAATCAGCAGAGTGCAAGAATGGTAACTCTGCCTTTTATACTTTTTGAGTTATTTTCCTTGTAACTTTGTCCATCACAAAAACTGTGTCCGCTCTATAACTTGAGAACCGCTTAAGCTATATTCACGAAACTTTATACAAGTATCCACCAACATGAGTCGACGTGCAGAGTGCAAGAATAGTAGCTCTGTCATCTGTCATTTGTACTCTTTGACTTATTTCCCTTGGATTTTGTTCATTACAAAAACAAATATCTATGACTATTTTATACCAGGTTATGATTGTGCAATAGTTAACTACATTGACAGATATCTTTACTAGATACGAGCTAATTGTCTGCATGAAGTGACTAGAATTTCCATTTGAAATTGTATTTAATATTTCTGTTTGAAATTGTATTAAGTGACTCATGCTTTTGACATCAAAAGGGGGGAGACATTTGTTTTTCGTAGAAAAACAATTCTTCCTCCAGTAATCACCTCCCTAAAGGCACACTGACAAGATTACCCTTCTTAAATAATGGAGGGTTTTAATCTAACCATTATTTTATTACCTATTTTAATATTATTTTCAAGTATGGATTTTAAACATAAAATTATACAATGGAATTGTAGAGGTTAAAAACCTAATTTTAATGCAGTATCTCTATTGATATCTGAATACAATCCATCAATTTTCTGTTTTCAAGAAACGTTTCTTAAACCAGATGATAACAGCTCGCTAAAAGGTTTTAATATATATAACTATACTGCTCAACAAAGGTTTAGCACAGATAAATAAAAATAATTTTTTTATTTGAGCAAATGGTTTAAAGTTATAAACTATCTGCTGAAATGATGGTTTGGTATGTGATTAGTTGAGGAAGCTATTGGTGTACTTTAATTGGGTTTTTTTCTGCGTCGTTCGTTGCTTTAAACAAGAGAGGGGTCGAAAACTTGTTTAAACTCCATTAATGGCAATACAGAATTGATGCAGCATCGGTTTATAAAGTCTTTTGTTTTCCAGCTTGGTCGAATTGGCCATTCTGAAAAAAAAAAGATAAAGGTCGTCTCCATTGAGCATAAGTAGCAAACTTTGAGTCTTGAAAACAACTAACTCATCAAAGAGGCTAACATTGTTGTCACAGATACAACTGACCACATCAAGGTCTACATCCATGGATAGATCGCAGTAATCCCATGACAGGTCCATATCTTGAGACAAGTCCATATCTGACGACTCTATACTCTATAACTTGAAAACCACTTAAGCTATATGCACGAAACTTTATACAAATATCAATCAGCATGAGATGACGTGCAGAGTGCAAGAATGGTAACTGCCTTTTATAATTTTTGAGTTATTTCCCTTGGAACTTTGTGCATCACAAAAATCATGTCGGCTCTATTACTTGAAAACTGCTTAAGCTATATTCACAAAACTTTATACAAATATCAATTAGCATGAGATGGTGTGCAGAGTGCAAGAATGGTAACTCTGCCTTTTATACTTTTTGAGTTATTTTCCTTGTAACTTTGTCCATCACAAAAACTGTGTCCGCTCTATAACTTGAAAACCGCTTAAGCTATATTCACGAAACTTTATACAAGTATCCACCAACATGAGTCGACGTGCAGAGTGCAAGAATAGTAACTCTGTCATCTGTCATTTGTACTCTTTGAGTTATTTCCCATAGTAACTCTGTCATCTGTCATTTGTACTCTTTGAGTTATTTCCCTTGGATTTTGTTCATTACAAAAACAAATATCTATGACTATTTTATACCAGGTTGTGATTGTGCAATAGTTAACTACATTGACAGATATCTTTACTAGATACGAGCTAATTGTCTGCATGAAGTGACTAGAATTTCCATTTGAAATTGTATTTAATGTTTCTGTTTGAAATTGTATTAAGTGACTCATGCTTTTGACATCAAAAGGGGGGAGACATCTGTTTTTTCGTAGAAAAACAATTCTTCCTCCAGTGATCACCTCCCTAAATGCACACTTACACGATTACCCATCTTCAATAATGGAGGGTTTTAATCTAACCATTATTTTATTACCCCCTTTAATATTATACTCCTCAAAATAATTGAAGGACCAATACTATCAATTATAACATTGATGCATTTTGTGTAGAACGTATTTTGAAAACCATTTTTACGATCTAGCCTAAACTTTTCGGACATCTTTGACGTCTTATTGCCAAGTGAAACGGCAAAAAGAAAGTGGTAGAAAATGTTACTAACAAGGATTTTTTTTTCATTTTAAAACTTGACCTAAATGTATTGGAATGTCATGTTTTGTGTGTGATCCATGGACTACAGAACTGCATGAAATGAATGCAAATTGCTTTTAGATGCTGAAATCTCTGTTTTCGCATGCTTTTATGGTGTTTGAATCCCATCAATTCCATCCACCTCTTCCTGTGAGAGAAAATTGACCCGTTTGGCTGTGGCGTAATAGCCAGACTATAGATTCAGACATCAGGTTTGGCGGTTGTCTGTGACAATCTTTAAAAATTCGTCGGGACATCTTTCTAACACTAAATGGCATAGAATGACGATTGAAAATCTGATTCTTGATGGCCAAGTACACGCATTGATATCAGAAAAGAAAACAATGTCAAAACTCCATTGTCAGAGATGAAAATGCTTGCTTCCCAGTATATTGAAACTGTTTGAAGATTTTTTTTTTGCATGTAAGCTGAACTGTTTAAAACAAAGTTTAATTTGGTATCACTTTCATTCTACTCGAATGACCACAGAAGAATTTCTTTACCCCACCCACTGCCTTTTGAAAGTGTGTTTTTGAGGGTATGTGCATTTGAGACACAGTTATGGCAGAATTAGGCATGGGAATCATTAATAATGATCCTTGATTTATGGGCATAAAGAACTGAAAGATTTGTACCAAGTTTTACAGAATTTAAATGTTTGTGCTAATTATACTCTGGTTCTAAAATCTTGGTCCTTTAATTATTTTGAGGAGTATATTTTAAGTATGGATTTTAAACATTAAAATATACAGTGGAATTGTCAAGGTTAAAAACCTAATTATAATGCAGTATCTCTATTGATATCTGAATACAATCCATCAATTTTCTGTTGTCAAGAAACGTTTCTTAAACCAGATGATAACAGCTCGTTAAAAGGTTTTAATATATATAACTATACTGCTCAACAAAGGTTTAGCACAGATTAATAAAAATTATTTTTAATTTGAGCAAATGGTTTAAAGTTATAAACTATCTGCTGAAATGATGGTTTGGTATGTGATTAAGTTTAGGAAGCTATTGGTGTACTTAATTGGGTTTCTTCTGCGTCGTTCGTTGCTTTAAACTCCATTAATGGCAATACAGAATTGATGCAGCATCGGTTTATAAAGTCTTTTGTTTTCCAGCTTGTTCGAATTGGCCATTCTGAAAAAAAAGATAAAGGTCGTCTCCATAAGCATAAGTTGCAAACGTTGAGTCTTAAAAACGACTAATTCATCAAAGAGGCTAACATTGTTGTCCATGGATAGATCGCAGTAATCCCATGACAGGTCCATATCTTGAGACTAAGTCCATATCTGACAACTCTATACTCTATAACTTGAAAACCACTTAAGCTATATGCACGAAGCTTTATACAAATATCAATCAGCATGAGATGACGTGCAGAGTGCAAGAATGGTAACTGCCTTTTATAATTTTTGAGTTATTTCCCTTGGAACTTTGTGCATCACAAAAATCATGTGGGCTCTATTACTTGAAAACTGCTTAAGCTATATTCACAAAACTTTATACAAATATCAATCAGCAGAGTGCAAGAATGGTAACTCTGCCTTTTATACTTTTTGAGTTATTTTCCTTGTAACTTTGACCATCACAAAAAATGTGTCCGCTCTATAACTTGAAAACCGCTTAAGCTATATTCACGAAACTTTATACAAGTATCCACCAACATGAGTCGACGTGCAGAGTGCAAGAATAGTAACTCTGTCATCTGTCATTTGTACTCTTTGAGTTATTTCCCTTGGATTTTGTTCATTACAAAAACAAATGTCTATGACTATTTTATACCAGGTTATGATTGTGAAATAGTTAACTACATTGACAGATATCTTTACTAGATACGAGCTAATTGTCTGCATGAAGTGACTAGAATTTCCATTTGAAATTGTATTTAATATTTCTGTTTGAAATTGTATTAAGTGACTCATGCTTTTGACATCAAAACGGGGGAGACATCTGTTTTTCGTAGAAAAACAATTCTTCCTCCAGTAATCACCTCCCTAAAGGCACACTGACAAGATTACCCTTCTTAAATAATGGAGGGTTTTAATCTAACCATTATTTTATTACCTATTTTAATATTATTTTCAAGTATGGATTTTAAACATAAAATTATACAATGGAATTGTAGAGGTTAAAAACCTAATTTTAATGCAGTATCTCTATTGATATCTGAATACAATCCATCAATTTTCTGTTTTCAAGAAACGTTTCCTTAACCAGATGATAACAGCTCGCTAAAAGGTTTTAATATATATAACTATACTGCTCAACAAAGGTTTAGCACAGATAAATAAAAATAATTTTTTTATTTGAGCAAATGGTTTAAAGTTATAAACTATCTGCTGAAATGATGGTTTGGTATGTGATTAGTTGAGGAAGCTATTGGTGTACTTTAATTGGGTTTTTTTCTGCGTCGTTCGTTGCTTTAAACAAGAGAGGGGTCGAAAACTTGTTTAAACTCCATTAATGGCAATACAGAATTGATGCAGCAGATAAATAAAAATAATTTTTTTATTTGAGCAAATGGTTTAAAGTTATAAACTATCTGCTGAAATGATGGTTTGGTATGTGATTAGTTGAGGAAGCTATTGGTGTACTTTAATTGGGTTTTTTTCTGCGTCGTTCGTTGCTTTAAACAAGAGAGGGGTCGAAAACCTGTTTAAACTCCATTAATGGCAATACAGAATTGATGCAGCATCGGTTTATAAAGTCTTTTGTTTTCCAGCTTGGTCGAATTGGCCATTCTGAAAAAAAAGATAAAGGTCGTCTCCATTGAGCATAAGTAGCAAACTTTGAGTCTTGAAAACAACTAACTCATCAAAGAGGCTAACATTGTTGTCACAGATACAACTGACCACATCAAGGTCTACATCCATGGATAGATCGCAGTAATCCCATGACAGGTCCATATCTTGAGACAAGTCCATATCTGACGACTCTATACTCTATAACTTGAAAACCACTTAAGCTATATGCACGAAACTTTATACAAATATCAATCAGCATGAGATGACGTGCAGAGTGCAAGAATGGTAACTGCCTTTTATAATTTTTGAGTTATTTCCCTTGGAACTTTGTGCATCACAAAAATCATGTCCGCTCTATTCCTTGGAAACTGCTTAAGCTATATTCACAAAACTTTATACAAATATCAATTAGCATGAGATGGTGTGCAGAGTGCAAGAATGGTAACTCTGCCTTTTATACTTTTTGAGTTATTTTCCTTGTAACTTTGTCCATCACAAAAACTGTGTCCGCTCTATAACTTGAAAACCGCTTAAGCTATATTCACGAAACTTTATACAAGTATCCACCAACATGAGTCGACGTGCAGAGTGCAAGAATAGTAACTCTGTCATCTGTCATTTGTACTCTTTGAGTTATTTCCCATAGTAACTCTGTCATCTGTCATTTGTACTCTTTGAGTTATTTCCCTTGGATTTTGTTCATTACAAAAACAAATATCTATGACTATTTTATACCAGGTTGTGATTGTGCAATAGTTAACTACATTGACAGATATCTTTACTAGATACGAGCTAATTGTCTGCATGAAGTGACTAGAATTTCCATTTGAAATTGTATTTAATGTTTCTGTTTGAAATTGTATTTAGTGACTCGTGCTTTTGACATCAAAAGGGGTGAGACATTTGTTTTTTCGTAGAAAAACAATTCTTCCTCCAGTGATCACCTCCCTAAAGGCACACTTACACCATTACCCATCTTAAATAATGGAGGGTTTTAATCTAACCATTATTTTATTACCCCTTTTAATATTATTTTCAAGTATGTATTTTAAACATTAAATTATACAATGGAATTGTCAAGGTTAAAAACCTAATTATAATGCAGTATCTCTATTGATATCTGAATACAATCCATCAATTTTCTGTTTTCAAGAAACGTTTCTTAAACCAGATGATAACAGCTCGTTAAAAGGTTTTAATATATATAACTATACTGCTCAACAAAGGTTGAGCACAGATAAATAAAAATTATTTTTTATTAGAGCAAATGGTTTAAAGTTATAAACTATCTGCTGAAATGATGGTTTGGAATGTGATTAAGTTGAGGAAGCTATTGGTGTACTTTAATTGGGTTTCTTCTGCGTCGTTCGTTGCTTTAAACAAGAGAGGGGTCGAAAACTTGTTTTAACTCCGTTAATGGCAATACAGAATTGATGCAGCATCGGTTTATAAAGTCTTTTGTTTTCCAGCTTGGTCGAATTGGCCATTCTGAAAAAAAAGATAAAGGTCGTCTCCATTGAGCATAAGTAGCAAACGTTGAGTCTTGAAAACAACTAACTCATCAAAGAGGCTAACATTGTTGTCACAGATACAACAGACCACATAAAGGTCTTCATCCATGGATAGATCGCAGTAATCCCATGACAGGTCGATATCTTGAGACAAGTCCATATCTGACGACTCTATGGTGGACTTGAATGCTGTAAAACCAGATCTATCTTATGTCTCCCCCTTTAGGGTCGGGAGACATATTGTTTTTCCCCGGGTGTCTGTCTGTCTGTCACAAATCGTGTCCGCTCTATAACTTGAAAACCGCTTAAACTATATTCACGAAACTTTATACAAATATCAATCAGCATGAGATGACGTGCAGAGTGCAAGAATGGTAACTCTGTCTTTTATCCTTTTTGAGTTATTTCCCTTTGAACTTTGTGCATCACAAAAATCGTGTCCGCTCTATAACATGAAAACCAATTAAGCAATGCTCACGAAACTTTATACAAATATCAATCAGCATGAGATGACGTGCAGAGTGCAAGAATGGCAACTCTGACTTTTATACTTTTTGAGTTATTTCCCTTTGCACTTTGTGCATCACAAAAATCATGTTCGCTCTATTACTTGAAAACAGCTTAAGCTATATTCACGAAACCTTATACAAATATCAATCAGCATGAGATGACGTGCAGAGTGCAAGAATGGTAACTCTGCCTTTTATACTTTTTGAGTTATTTCCCTTGGAACTTTGTGCATTGCAAAAATCGTGTCCACTCTATAACTTGAAAACCACTTAAGCTATATGCACGAAACTTTATACAAATATCAATCAGCATGAGATGACGTGCAGAGTGCAAGAATGGTAACTCTGTTATCTGTCATTTGTACTCTTTGAGTTATTTCCCTTGGATTTTGTTCATTACAAAAACAAATATCTATTACTATTTTATACCAGGTTATGATTGTGCAATAGTTAACTACATTGACAGATATCTTTACTAGATACGAGCTAATTGTCTGCATGAAGTGACTAGAATTTCCATTTGAAATTGTATTTAGTGTTCTGTTTGAAATTGTATTTAGTGACTCGTGCTTTTGACATCAAAAGGGGGGAGACATCTGTTTTTTCGTCGAAAAACAATTCTTCCTCCAGTGATCACCTCCCTAAAGGCACACTTACACGATTACCCATCTTAAATAATGGAGGGTTTTAATCTAACTCTTATTATATTACCCCTTTTAATATTATTTTCAAGTATGGATTTTAAACATTAAATTATACAATGGAATTGTCGAGGTTGAAAACCTAATTATAATGCAGTATCTCTTTTGATATCTGAATACAATCCATCAATTTTCTGTTTTCAAGAAACGTTTCTTAAACCAGATGATAACAGCTCGTTAAAAGGTTTTAATATATATAACTATACTGCTCAACAAAGGTTTAGCACAGATAAATAAGAATAATTTTTTATTTGAGCAAATGGTTTAAAGTTATAAACTATCTGCTGAAATGATGGTTTGGTATGTGATTAAGTTGAGGAAGCTATTGGTGTACTTTAATTGGGTTTCTTCTGCGTCGTTCGTTGCTTTAAACAAGAGAGGGGTCGAAAACTTGTTTAAACTCCAATAATGGCAATACAGAATTGATACAGCATCGGTTTATGAAGTCTTTTGTTTTCCAGCTTGGTCGAATTGGCCATTAAGAAAAAAAAATATAAAGGTCGTCTCCATTGAGCATAAGTAGCAAACGTTGAGTCTTGAAAACAACTAACTCATCTAAGAGGCTAACATTGTTGTCACAGATACAACAGACCACATCAAGGTCTACATCCATGGATAGATCGCAGTAATCCCATGACAGGTCCATATCTTGAGACAAGTCCATATCTGACGACTCTATGGTGGACTTGAATGCTGTAAAACCAGATCTATCTTATGTCTCCCCCTTTAGGGTCGGGAGACATATAATTTTTCCCTGGGCGTCCGTCCCTCTGTCTGTCTGTCACAAATTGTGTCTGCTCTATAACTTTAAATCAAATCCCCATTACTTTATTTGGGCATCTACATTCAGTAATGGCCATTGAATTCCCATTAGTCTACATAGGGGCAACTAATGGCCATTAAATATGATTAATGGCCATGAAATATGATTTTTACATTAATGGCCATTAATTACGCAGTTCTGTGATATATTAATGGCCATTAAAAAGGAGGGAAAATGCATGACCTTGACCTTCAATACAACACTTCATCAACTCGTTTAGTTGTCTGCAACAGGTCACAGGCTGCAATAGTTCTGAAAACTATTTCACTTTTTTTATAGAAAAGCCTAAGTTACTAAATTTAACCTTGCCGTAAAATATATCAAGGTCACTCCATGGTCATCATTTGAACAAACTATGATAGGCAGGAGTCCCTGATGCTACATACATGTACCAAGTTTCATAAAAATCCACCTGCTGGTTCTGGAGAAGATAATGAAGTTTACCATATACCACAAACAAAGCTTCGTTCCCCCTACCCAAGGAAGCTCCACATAAAATTTGCCAAGCGGTTTTTGAGATGTTTGAAAATGTGGACGGAGGACAAGACGACGGACCAATGGTATTCTATAAGCTCACCAATGAGACTTTGGCTCAGGTGAGCTAAATATCTGAGCCAGCTATTTTTATGAGGAATCAATAAACATGAAGTTATAAAAAAATGTGTCTGTTATTTTTTCACGATGATATCTCAAACAAACGTATGGAAACATGGTACATGGACAAGCCAAAACCAATATGCTCTTCCAACCTCCAATCTATAGGTTATTCAAAATGAAATAAAATGGGGGGGGGGCATTGTGTGTCCCTAGCCAGATTCAAACCCAGGACCCTTTGATTAGAAGTCCTGCACCAACCACTAGGGTAAAACTCCAGCACTTAACCAGCTTTAAAAAGAAAATTGAACAGACGGAAAAGCAGAAACCAATATGCTCCCCACTTTTTCAAAACTGAGGGCATAATTATATAGATGCAAAGAGCTCTAATTTCCCAAGTGATGCAAGTGTATCTTTGTCAAGCTGCACGCTGAAGCAGGTATAACAATTACAACAAACAACAACTAAAAGGAAAGCAAAAAATTATTAATCCAACTAACAGTTTTATGTAATCCAACTAACAGTTTAACGAAAAAAGAAAATGATCGGAACTCTTGTTATACAACGAGACTAGAAAGTTTCTAAAACACAAGACAAATGGTACTATAGCTACATCACTCACCTGAGCCAGTTTATGACCTTGACCTCAAGCTAAGCATAAAATCTTAGAGAAGATATCTAACAGCAGAAAAGGGATCAAGAGGTTCAGGAGAACTTGTGTTTTAAAAACTTGTGCGCAAAATTCTGTGACCTTTACCTCAGGGTTGTAATTACAGGGGTTAATGAAAGTTGGGATATTGCTGCATAAAATTTTGACAAGTTACAGTATGCAGCATCTATTATCAGGTGAAGTATCGCCTTGATCCCACTACAGCTGCACAGGATATACTATTAGGCTATATTGTGAAATTTTAAAAGTTAATAACCCTAAGGTCATTGAGATTTGTTGGGAACTTCAGACCAATATCTATTAGGAGAAACTTGTACATTTATTAACTAGATCCATTTAAACTTTCAAAGTTAAAAGTATGTAGCCTTCTAATAAGTTGGACTAATATTCTTTCAGTCTTTTTTTCAAAGTTCATGACCTTGAGGTTTGACCTTTGTAGGGACATAATTTGAACAACTAAATAGTACTGGATGCTGCATACCAGGTTGCAAGGTCATCAGCCTTCTGTTTCTGGAGATTTTTTTAAAAGATTTTTATCATTTATAAGGGCCTGACAGTCATGACATGACATAACAATCATACGAGCCGCATCGTGAAAAAACAGCTTTTTGCATATGCGAAAACAAAGACGCAGATCAGCTTCATGGTAACTGCGAAGCTGATCAGCACCTTTGTTTTCGCTACATAGGTAGTACAATCCCTCTACTTTCTACATGTTCTATATACGAAATTTCAAGCCTCTAGCCATTTTCTGTGGATGTACAGCTTGGTTTGTGTCGGACCTGGTCGGAAACCCCGAAGGCCGGTTTTCTCACAACGAGGCTCATATTGGCCTTCAGGACAGTCATGACAACATGGCAGAAACAACAGATCATTGTACACCATAAGCTTAACCTTAATGATGGCTCAGGTGAGATAAAAACACACAAAAAAACACTGATGGCTCAGGTGAGATAACACTAACTCTGTTTTTTAAACAAAGAAACCTGACTAGAACTCAACCCTGACTAGAACTCTGAATACACACAAAGATCCAGATAGTAAATAATGTATTGTTTACTTGGTTTTGACAAGCAATCTTTCATCATTCTGGGCTAATATTTGAACATACTACTCAAAATTGATACCAGGTCTTCTTTATTCTTTTGTCTCCACTAAATGCTGCATTTCAATCCAAAATGATTTGATAATCAAAATGTTGCATTTTATTAGTCTTTTTGAAAATTCAATGAATTTGCGATTCTTAGTTAAAACATTAGCTTTTACCGATCAAAATTGTTTGCTCAAAATCTCCTTTTCACTCTAAGTGTGGAAACGAAAACCGATTTTAGACACCCATAGTGGTCAAGGCTATATGAGCCGCGGCGTGAGAAAACCCGCTTTTTGCATATGCGAAAACAAAGACACAGATCAGCTTCATGGTAACCGCGAAGCTGATCAGCGCCTGTGATTTCTCTACTTGGATAGTACAATTCCTCTTCTTCCTAAATCCAAAATTTCGAGCTTCTAACCATCTTCTGTGGCAGTACAGCCTGGTTTGTCTCGGACCTGGTCGGAAACTTCAGAAGTTCAGATCAAATTTGATTGCATTGGCCTACTGGTTGCAGAGATCTTGATGTTTGAAAGCGTGAACGGACAGACGCGCAGAGCTCTGCACTCCAATCTTATAAGCTCAACTCTGAGCATTTAGCACAGGTGAGCTTAAAAGGGCAACATATTAGGCGAAAACATTTTTGGGGTTTAAATTATATTTTTTTTATCAATAATCACAATTTTTTTGGAATTTTAAAGTTTACATATATATTATACTTCAGAGATGTGATATTACCATTATCAAATCATTTTGGAGTTAAGTAAAGACAAAAGTATAAAAGACCTGATATCCACAAGTCACACTCACAATTTTGGGTTATTTAAGAGAATTTCTAATTTTAAAAAAATTTAAGGAAAGAATGCAAACAAAATCGATCACGTAAATATATGGATGTATCTGTAACAGAATTCGGGTATTCAACCACCAAAATACTTAAGATACAAAAATGAAAGTCTTGACGTTTATCCAATTTTGAGTAGGATGGCTTCATCATGCATGAACTGAAAATAGCATTATTTGTGCGTATCAAATTTTGAGTAGTATTTAGCTCCTTCATGAATGAACTGAAAATATCTATTATAAATTTGAATCTCGTTATGAGAAAACCGGCTTATTGCATATGCGAAAAAAAAGACCTAGATCAGTTGCACAGTTACTGCACAGCTGATCAGCGCCTTTGTTTTCGCTTTACGGATAGCACAATACCTCTTACTACATAATCTGAAATTTCAAGCCTCTATCCATTTTCTGTGGCAGTAAAGCCCGGTTTGTGTCAGACCTGGTCGGAAACCCCAAAGACTGGTTTTCTCACAACGAGGCTCATATGTACTCAGTCATCTCAACCAATACTAGTCAAAACAAGTTTGGCATCACTTATAAACATGCATGTGACTTTCTTTTGGTGTAAACAAATCTCAAACTCATGAGACGCAACGCCATAAAACTGGTCATCTGGGTGACTAGGCCCCACACAAACCAGACTGTACAACATCAGATGTCTAGAGGATTTAAATTTTAGATTTATGTAGGAAGAGAGATTGTACTGTCTGAGTAGCAATAAATTAAGGCGCTGTTCACCACACAGGTGATCTACATCTTTGATTTTGCATATATGCAAAAAGCCTATTTTCTCATGACTCTGCTCGTATACATTTAGAGCAAACTTTCTAGGGCTCAAAAAAGGCTTAGATCTGTTTGGTACAAGTGTTTCTATAAAGCCTCAAATAGTAACCCTCTAGATGTGGTTCTGTAACTTTTCAGGTTTGATAATCATTGCCTTCACTTAAAAACATTAAGAGCAATAGCATGCCATTTTTTATGGGACATATTCAGAATATAGGCTAACAGAATAGCTCTAGATGTGACTCCGCTGTCCCATCTGGGGTATTCTGTTTGCTTTAATATTGTACCAATTTCATCCAAGAAAAAAGATTAAACAGTTTAAAGACTACGTCGGGAATGAATAGCTGAACAGTCTCCAACTCATTGCATTCTGAGATAGATTACTCTGAGCAATTCTAGCAACCTCTGTGCCAAACACATTTTCACCATTTATGTACTTCCAGACCTTTGTAAGCAATTAAATGGTTGCTCTTAACATATGGCTGGAATTATGTCCCATACCAGTTTACAAGTGATCAAGGCCAAACTTGTATAAAAAAACAACAGAGGACCAATGGTCCTGTAAACGCTCACCTGACTATTTCCCAGGTATAACCACAACTGTGAAACAAGAAAAAGGGACAACACCTATTTTTAGATGCTCAAGAGCAGCTAACTCTGTGGTCCCTGATCGGATCTGGCTTAATTGCTAACTCATCCAAGCTCTTATGAATGTCATCCTTCTCTCTAAGTATGAAACAGATTTGATCAAGCTTAGTTGAGAAAAAGTGGAAACACCATTTTTCTCCATTATAAGTCTATGGAGATTTTTTCAGACGCTAAAGGGCAGCTAACTCTGTAGTCAGAAGTCGGATCTGGCCGAATTTTGAACTCCTCCGAGCTCTATCATTACCTGCAAGTATGAAAAGGAAACGGATCAAAAACAGCCGAGAAAAAGTGGCAACACAGTTTTTTTTTTCCATTATAACCCTATCTGTTGCCATGGAAACCAGTAGTTGGATATGGCAAAATTTCAAACTCACCCAACCGGGCCGCGTAGCGCAGTCGGTAACGTGTCTGGCTACAGATGCGTGTCTGACTGCAGATCCAGGGGTCGCGAGTTCGATCCCGGCCCGGTCCCATACTTTCGTGGAGATTGATCATGAAATAATTTCTACGGTCATCCTCCTCCCTTCCGCTGATTCATTCAAGAAGGGTTGTTGTCAGTTACAAGCGAAAGTATGTGCACAAATTACTGGTTAACCGCTTGTTCAAGCCTGCCCAGGAAAAAGTGTGGTTAGGTGAACTGACCGTCCCGCAATGACCATAGCTGTTGACTTGGGACGTAAAGCAACAAAACCAACCAACCAAACTCACCCAAGCTCTCATGTATATGTCATCGATACCTGTAAATATGAAATAGATCCGATCAAGAACAGCCGTGATAAAGCGGCAAGACCATTTTTCCCATTATAAGTCTTTATGGGGATTTTTTCAGACGATCAAGGACAGCTAATTCCGCAGTCAGTGGTCGAATCTGGCCGAATTTTGAACTCCTCCGAGCTCTCATGCATGTTCTCATTACCTCCAAGTATGAAAAGGATCGGATAAAAAACAGCCGAAAAAAAAGTGGCAACACCGTTTTTTCCATTATAACCCTATCTGTTGCCATGGAAACCAGTAGTCGGATCTGGCCAAATTTCAAACTCATCCAAGCACTCATGTTTATCAAGGTTACCTGCAAGTATGAAATGGTTCCGATCAAGAACAGCCGAGAAAAAGTGGCAAGACCATTTTTCCCATTACAAGTCTATGGGGATTTTTTCAGACGCCCAAGGGCAGCTAGCTCCGCAGTCGGTGGTCCAATCTGGCTGAATTTCGAACTCCTCCAAACTCCCATGCACGTCATCATAACCTGCAAGTATAAAAAGGATCGGATGAAAAACAGCTGAGAAAAACAAGGCAACACCTTTATCTCCATTATAAACAAACGGCAGCTATCTGTTGCCATGGAAACCAGAGTTTTGATCCGATCTGGCCCAAAACCTGCTACAGCTTTTTCCCCCATCCCAATGATGCTTGATAAAATTTCATTGTGATCAGCCTACTGGTTGCAGAGATATTCATGATTGAAATTGTGGACGACGGATGGACGCCAGAGCATGGGTATACTATAAGCTCACCTATGAGCCTTCCACTCAGGTGAGCTAAAAAAAACCTTGACTAAGACATTCTGTCACAAACAATCTGATCCTTTAAATTTGTTTAATTAATAGTTTACCTACATTGATAGATACTGCATATAATAGTCCCATTACTTTGACTCTACCGGTTGACGCCACGCCAGACAGCTATGTCCATACTTTAAAGGGGTGTCTAGTCTATTATAACGACTGAAATATCTGCTTTGTCCGTTATAATCTACCAGACAACGCACGGAAACATGATAAACCCGGCTAGAAGAAAACCCAGTTTGCATACTTGTGAGCATGGGTCAACCCAACCTGAAGAGTCAAAGAAATGTTACAATAAAATTGTAAATAAACATTGGATTGCGTGCGACAGTTTATTTGAGTCAAGGTATAGTAATCTACTCGACATGTACATCATTTACTACTAATCAGCATGTATCTGTAACCTTTACAAAGTAAGTTATGCATTATTTTCCATGTTAAGTCTGTTCAAAAACTATGTACATTTACATAGGAGCCACGTCAGTAGAAAACCAGCTTTTTGTACATACAAAACAAAGAGGCAGATCAGCTGTGTATTAATCATGCAGCTGATCAGCTCTTTTGTTTACGCAACATTGATAGAACAGCCCTGGCCCTCTACTTCCTAAATCCAAATTTCCAAGCCTCCTGCAATCATCTGTGGTTGTATAGCCCTGTTTGTGTCAGACCTGGTCTGTAACCCCAAATAAAATTTTCTCCTGACAATTATCAAAGGGCTGTCATACCGAAGACAGGTTTTCTTGTGACGTGGTTAAATTATCAAAGGGCAATTGCAAAATTGCAGTATAGCGAACTTTAAATTCTTGTATTGAATAAGCTGCTCAGTCATCAAGTCATCAAAGTTAGGTAGGCAAAAACAAAATTAAAAGGACAGCCATTTTTTGATTTCATGTATTGAGCTGCTCAGTCATCAAACTTAGGTAGGCAAAAACCTTAAACTTGAGAAAGTCACCTGGGAACAGGGCTTACTGCACAATCACGGGGTGCAACATACATTGTAGGATGATTTCAGTATTTTTGGGATTATTATTTTTTGCTTTGTTGTTGCTATATGCGACCTAGTGCACTATGTGGAAATTATATTTCACCTTTCTTATGCGCTAACAGCATCTGGAAATCTTTTCTGAAATATGAGTGATGCCCGTGAAACTGCAAATTGCAGTTTCATTGGCATCACTCATATTTCAGAAAAGATTTCCAGATGCTGTTAAAACTTAAGTTAAATAGCAACAACAAAGCAAAAAATAATTATCTAAAAAATACGAAAAAATTGTCCACTATATTTCATCCTACGTTGCACCCCGTGACAATGATTCTATGTTTAGTCCTTCATATATATTTGGAACTGGACTTTCACTTCTTCTATAAAAGTCTCTTTGTTTTTTTATTTCAAATGTATTTGTATCCTCTGTACATGTTGTCCTTTTGCTTATTCCCATAAACAATATTCCATATTAGGGTTAACTTCTAAAATGTCTTTTAAGTTCAGCTTTGGGTTAGAATTCTGGTATTCTGGTCTCGAGGTTATAAAGCTTGAGTTCATTCTCAGACTCAAAATAAAGCGCAATGATTGGCTGTTTGCGGACACGTGTCCGCAAGCAGCCAATCATTGCGCTTTATTTTGAGTCTGAGCATGTACTCAAGTTTTATAACCTCGAGGCCTGGTATATGTCATCAAAATCTAGAGAACCGTTGACAGTCAACTTTCGAATTCTTGTATTGAGCTGCTCAGTCATCAAACTTAGGTAGGCAAAAACCTTAAACTTGAGTAAGTCACCTGGGAACAGGGCTTACTGCACAATCACAGGGTGCAAAATAGGATGATTTCAGTGGACAATTTTTTCATATTTTTGAGATTATTTTTTTGCTTTGTTGTTGCTATATGTGACCTAGTGCACGATGTGGAAATTATATTTCACCTTTCGTATGCGCTAACAGCATCTGGAAATCTTTTCTGAAATATGAGTGATGCCCGTGAAACTGCTAATTGCAGTTTTACTGGCATCACTCATATTTCAGAAAAGATTTCCAGATGTCACTGGCATCACTCATATTTCAGAAAAGATTTCCAGATGCTGTTAACACTTAAGGCCATACTTAGCCTCCAGTGTGCACTAGGTCACAAAGCAACAACAAGCAAAACAAAAATAATCTCAAAAATACAAAAAAATTGTCCACTATATTTCATCCTACGTTGCACCCCGTGACAATGATTCTTTGTTCAGTCCTTCATATATTTTTGGAACTGGACTTTCAATTCTTCTATAAAAGTCTCTTTGTCTGTTTTTATTTCAAATGTATTTGTATCCTCTGTCATTTTTATGTACATGTTGTCCTTTGCTAATTCCCATAAACAATATTCCATATTAGGGTTAACTTCTTTGTCTTTTAAGTTCAGTTTTGTGTTAGAATTCTGGTATATGTCATCAAAATCTAGAACACCGTTGACTATTTTCCCTGAAGACTTGGACCCATTACATACAAAGAAGTCGTCTGTCAGGTAAACAACTTTTTTAATACCCCAAAACACGCTCCCGCCACCCCATTCCATCAAAACAAAAGATCTGAATTCTTTTACTGGTGGTTCTGTATTTTTTCTCTGTTTGGGAGCTTGTTTAGAAACCTTGTTCTTAGTTCCATTCCCATCTGACACTGACAGCTCCTCATCATTAGTTGCTTTTCTCTTTTGCCCCCCTTTTCTGACAGACTTTTCTTTTATTTTCGCCGCACTGGTATCTCTATCAACTAATATAACATCATTGTCATCATCACTGCTGTCACTTTCAAATTCCCTCTCAAATAATTCTCTCCTTTTCTTTGACGAAACTGTTTTTGGATTTTTTTGAGAGGTCTCTAAGTAGGAAATGTTACATGTAATTATGGACTTAATTGGTGCATCTTTGAGGTATTTGCCGTCTGGTAATTTCTAGTTCTCTTTTTCCCCAACATCAGTCTTACTTTTTAAGACAACATCTGCAAATTCTGTGTCAGCTGCTCCTTCATTCGTTTTTTAGTCTTCAAATAAATGCCTTTCCCTAGCATTTTTTTTTCTTTGTTGAATATCTGCACTTCTTCTCCTGCTTTAAAAACTTGGCTTGTTGTATCCGATAAATACGAGTTTATAGACTTTTGGCTTGCAGGCAATTTCTTAAGTGACCGTTTCCCAACATTTATATCGCTAATATATTTCCGTCTGTTTTGTAGTACTTCTCCTAGACGTTTCCAGGTTTCCAGTTTCCTGCTTTTTAATTCTGGTGCTGTCTTTTCTAGCGCTTCATGGTAAATTCTTTTTCTCCTGTCAGATATTGTGGACAATGATTTTGCTGGAGGACTCCACAGATTCGCTGCTTTCGCAGCATCCCTCACTAAATTACTGAAAAAGTGATGGGCCTCTGTTCCCTTGGATCTAACTCCTTTTTTTGCAAGCATCTCGTCAACACTGTATCTACTTGTTGGTGTTGTTGCACTTGTAGTAGCTTTATCTGTAACTGTTGAACATGGTGAAGAAAACCCTTCTACTGAAGACGCCTGCTTAGCTGGCGTTTCTTCATCCTGAGACTCTGAATCTATGCTGCTACAATTATCTCTACATAGTTTCCTGGCAATCATTCTGTCCTTGAATGTTGTAAACAAGTCCACTATGTCCTCTTCAGAAAATTCTTTAACATCCTTCAAGGATATGCCATTTTCTGAGGAAAAAAGAAACATAAATTATTAAGTGTTTGTAAAACACAATGCCCCTAACCATATGCTTGACCCTATATTATTGCACATACAATCCAATGTGAACCAAGAATAGAATTTATTGTGAATTATTGTGAAACTGAACAAGTTAAGTGGTGGAGTGGGGGGAGAGAGAGAGAGGAGGGGTTGATGTTTATGAAACATTATGCCCCCACCAGATGCTTGTACTTAAAGGTGGAAAAATTAAGAACTGGGGTGGGGTGAGGACAGAAATGTCACACCTACAAAATTACAGTGTCAAAAGATTCAAAGAGCACTGCAGATATGTTAAAAAAAATTGTGTGTGTGTGGGGGGGGGTCGGTTTGGGGGTGGGGTGGGGGTCAGGGTGGATGTGATTAAGAAGTTTTTGTGAAAATTAAAAAAAAATTCTGGGGGGGGGGGGGGGTCAGGTTGGGGGTCAGGCTGGATGTAAACGAAGAATTGAAGTTTTTGTGAAAATTCAAAAAAAAATTTTTTTTTTTTTTGGGGGGGGGGGGGGGTGGTGGGGAGGGAGGGGGATCAGGGTGGATGTGAACGAAGAATTGAAGTTTTTGTGAAAATTCAAAAAAAGATTGGGGGGGGGGGGGGTCAGGGTGGATGTGAATGAAGAAAATGGAGGTTTTTGTGAAAATTCAAAAGAATAAAAAAATTGTGTGTGTGTGGGTGGGTCGGTTCGGGGGTGGGGGGGGGGGAGGTGGGGTCAGGGTGGATGTGAAGAAGAAGTTGTGTGAAAATTCAAAAAAAAAAAAATTCTGGGGGCTGGGGGGGGGTCGGGTTGGGGGTCAGGCTGGATGTAAACGAAGACTTGAAGTTTTTGTGAAAATTAAAAAAAAAAAAAATGTTGTTTGGGGGGGGGGGAGGGAGGGGGATCAGGGTGGATGTGAACGAAGAATAGACCCCTTTCCCATTATCGGATTTTACCTGTATCACGTGATATCGGCTGATCAGTCCAACAATTGGACTACTTCCGGTATATGAAGCTGTAATAACTTACTACTAGTTTTGCATGCATTTCACTTATATTCATTATGGTTAAAACACCAAACAAATAGGAAAATGGCATTTATATGTACTTTCAAATGTATCCAATTTACGCTGAACGAAGCCTTGCAGACTTTTATTCAAGTAGTACCTGTACCGGCATATATTTTCCACAATTATTTCCGCTGCTGCCGACAAAGGCCCTGATAAGATTATGTGTTTCCCTGTGGGTCTACACAATTTATTAACTTTCCCAACAAGAATGTCCAAAATATCACAGAAATCGATGTGTCTTTATGCAAACTTTTCCGAGAAAGGACGTCTTTATATCGCCATATATGCAACTTTTCTAAAAGAGAGTGTAGACCCGCGGGGAAATACATCTCTCCAAGGCCTTCATCAGCAACGGAAATAATAGTACACTGTCTGCCTGTTTCACAAACGTTTCATTTTAGCCAAAAATCATCTGAGTAAAAGTAATAATTTGGACATGTTCGCGCTAGAAGCAAATACGCTATTCTTATAGCTTTTTAGAAGTTACAGCAATAGAGTAAAAACTCGACAGCTCGAACCCTAGCTGGTACATCGAAGCATCCGCATATGTCGAATAGAATATGTGAAACATTTGATTCCGAATATGGTATATTTCTTAATATGCAATGTTTCGTGGGTACTCAAAAGAACCGTCTCAACGAAACGCTTGTTTCTGTGTATTCAAACACATATTTTTGTAAGAATAGGACCGTACGAAAAGGCATAGATTTTGAAATTTGGGACCGCATATGCGCCCAAAACTGAATGTCGGGTAACTCCTATCCCTCTTGGTAAATGTACACGTATGAACGCCGAATGTTAATAGAAGCTTTTAAAAAGTGTTTCTACAGTATCTGCTTTCATAGCTTCGCGTTGTAAATCATTTGGGAACATTTACAGATCTTAATTATTAAGTTACTTGAAGAATTTTCGGGTAGAATTTCTATAGATGTCTAATTTCATCTAAATGTTTCAAAGAGACAGTAACATGTATTTGGGCCACTAAAAGTACGCACCAGAATTCCAATACACTGTAGTCTAGCTATTAATAACTTCAGATTTCTTATTCTTGAAAAAAGACAAATTTATATTTTCATAAGTTTTCCGTATTTATTTTTTTTACTATACATGCAATAAGTGTAAAATATACTTTAATTTCGAGCTATTATAAAAATCGGCGCAGATTAAAGCAGACTCTAGAGAGCGCACAGACTCGTGAGAGTTTTCGCTGCTCGTACACACCAGGGTCTTTCTAGTAGAACTACCCTGCACACACACACACACACACACACACTATGGATGTAGATGACGACTCAGCCTCAAGCCTAGCCTGGGTTCAAGTCTGATCATTTTTTCTTCTTTTTTATTTTTCCGTTTCTTGGTCAAAAATCGAAATTAATAACGGACATCCGATACCTTTGATGCGGTATCTTTTTATTCTCTTTTTTTAGAACATGAGCATGAGCATTAGAAAATATTGCCAAAATATTGACGACTAGACCCAGGCTACCTCAAGCCCCGCTCGATAAGTTTGTGTGGGCGTTTTAGAGGCTTTTAAATATATGTGATAAGTAGACGTCTAGCTGGGCTTCTTATCAACTTCAAAGAAAGCGACTGGTCACGCGTGCCGAAGTTCTAAAGACGCGTTTGCAAGGTTTTATTGTTTTCAAAGGCCACCCCTCCCCCCCCCCCGGCACACATTGAAGAACCGGATACAATTTGGGCCAGCTCAAAATAAAATGTATCTTATCACTCGGTGGACAGTGTACAGGTGTAACCATAAATGATCCTAGTGACACGCAGTCTTGTCAGACTCTTCAATTAATAATTGCCGTTATTTTTTATTTCTTTGAAAAATATTTTTAACCGATATATAGAAGTTCTATAACGTGAAATCAACAGTCAGTATATATTGCTTTATACCGGAAGTAGTCCAATTGCTGGACTGGCTAGCCGATGTCACGTGATTTAGGTAAAAATCCGATAATGAGAAACTCCTCTATTGAAGTTTTTGTGAAAATTCAAACAAAGATTGGGGGGGGGGGGGGTCAGGGTGGATGTGAATGAAGAAAAGGAAGTTTTTGTGAAAATTCAAAAAAAGATTAAAAAAAAAGAATAAAAAAATTGTGTGTGTGTGTGTGGGTCGGTTCGGGGTTGGGTGGGGGTCAGGGTGGGTGTGATTAAGAAGTTTTTGTGAAATTTAAAAAAAAAAATTCTGGGGGGGGGGGTCGGGTTGGGGGTCAGGCTGGATGTAAACGAAGAATTGAAGTTTTTGTGAAAATTCAAATTTTTTTTTTCGGGGGGGGGGGGGGGGGGGGGGGGGGGTTGTGAAAATTCAAAAGAAGAATAAAAAAAAAGAATAAAAAAATTGTGTGTGTGGGTGGGTCGGTTCGGGGGTGGGGGGAGGTGGGGGTCAGGGTGGATGTGAATGAAGAAGTTTTTGTGAAAATTAAAAAAAAAAAATCTGGGGGTGTCGGGTTGGGGGTCAGGCTGGATGTAAACGAAGAATTGAAGTTTTTGTGAAAATTCCAAAAAAAATATTTTTTTTTTTTTGGGGGGGGGGGTGGTGGGGAGGGAGGGGGATCAGGGTGGATGTGAACGAATAATTGAAGTTTTTGTGAAAATTCAAAAAAAGATTGGGGGGGGTCAGGGTGGATGTGAATGAAGAAAATGAAGTTTTTGTGAAAATTCAAAAAAAGATTAAAAAAAAAGAATAAAAAAATTGTGTGTGTGTGTGTGTGTGGGTCGATTCGGGGATGGGGTGGGGGGGAGGTGGGGGTCAGGGTGGATGTGAATGAAGAAGTTTTTGTGAAAATTCATAAAAAAAAAATAATTCTGGGGGGGGGTCGGGTTGGGGGGGTCAGGCTGGATGTAAACGAAGAATTGAAGTTTTTGTGAAAATTAAAAAAAAAATTTTTTTTGGGGGAGGGGGGGGGGGAGGGGAAGGGGATCAGGGTGGATGTGAACGAAGAATTGAAGTTTTTGTGAAATTTCAAAAAAAGATTGGGGGGGGGGGGGGTCAGGGTGGATGTGAATGAAGAAAATGAAGTTTTTGTGAAAATTCAAAAGAAGAAAAAAGAATAAAAAAATTGTGTGTGTGTGGGTGGGTCGGTTCGGGGGTGGGGGGGGGAGGTGGGGTCAGGGTGGATGTGAAGAAGTTGTGTGAAAATTCAAAAAAAAAAAATTCTGGGGGGGGGGTCGGGTTGGGGGTCAGGCTGGATGTAAACGAAGACTTGAAGTTTTTGTGAAAATTAAAAAAAAAAAAATGTTTTTTTTTGGGGGGGGGGAGGGAGGGGGATCAGGGTGGATGTGAACGAAGAATAGACCCCTTTCCCATTATCGGATTTTACCTGTATCACGTGATATCGGCTGATCAGTCCAACAATTGGACTACTTCCGGTATATGAAGCTGTAATAACTTACTACTAGTTTTGCATGCATTTCACTTATATTCATTATGGTTAAAACACCAAACAAATAGGAAAATGGCATTTATATGTACTTTCAAATGTATCCAATTTACGCTGAACGAAGCCTTGCAGACTTTTATTCAAGTAGTACCTGTACCGGCATATATTTTCCACAATTATTTCCGCTGCTGCCGACGAAGGCCCTGATGAGATTATGTGTTTCCCTGTGGGTCTACACAATTTATTAACTTTCCCAACAAGAATGTCCAAAATATCACAGAAATCGATGTGTCTTTATGCAAACTTTTCCGAGAAAGGACGTCTTTATATCGCCATATATGCAACTTATCTAAAAGAGAGTGTAGACCCGCAGTGAAATACATCTCTCCAAGGCCTTCATCAGCAACGGAAATAATAGTACACTGTCTGCCTGTTTCACAAACGTTTCATTTTAGCCAAAAATCATCTGAGTAAAAGTAATAATTTGGACATGTTCGCGCTAGAAGCAAATACGCTATTCTTATAGCTTTTTAGAAGTTACAGCAATAGAGTAAAACCTCGACAGCTCGAACCCTAGCTGGTACATCGAAGCATCCGCATATGTCGAATAGAATATGTGAAACATTTGATTCCGAATATGGTATATTTCTTAATATGCAATGTTTCGTGGGTACTCAAAAGAACCGTCTCAACGAAACGCTTGTTTCTGTGTATTCAAACACATATTTTTGTAAGAATAGGACCGTACGAAAAGGCATAGGTTTTGAAATTTGGGACCGCATATGCGCCCAAAACTGAATGTCGGGTAACTCCTATCCCTCTTGGTAAATGTACACGTATGAACGCCGAATGTTAATAGAAGCTTTTAAAAAGTGTTTCTACAGTATCTGCTTTCATAGCTTCGCGGTTGTAAATCATTTGGGAACATTTACAGATCTTAATTATTAAGTTACTTGAAGAATTTTCGGGTAGAATTTCTATAGATGACTAATTTCATCTAAATGTTTCAAAGAGACAGTAACATGTATTTGGACCACTAAAAGTACGCACCAAAATTCCAATACACTGTAGTCTAGCTATTAATAACTTCAGATTTCTTATTCTTGAAAAAAGACAAATTTATATTTTCATAAGTTTTCCGTATTTATTTTTTTTACTATACATGCAATAAGTGTAAAATATACTTTAATTTCGAGCTATTATAAAAATCGGCGCAGATTAAAGCAGACTCTAGAGAGCGCACAGACTCGTGAGAGTTTTCGCTGCTCGTACACACCAGGGTCTTTCTAGTAGAACTACCCTGCACACACACACACTATGGATGTAGATGACGACTCAGCCTCAAGCCTAGCCTGGGTTCAAGTCTGATCATTTTTTCTTCTTTTTTATTTTTCCGTTTCTTGGTCAAAAATCGAAATTAATAACGGACATCCGATACCTTTGATGCGGTATCTTTTTATTCTCTTTTTTTAGAACATGAGCATGAGCATTAGAAAATATTGCCAAAATATTGACGACTAGACCCAGGCTACCTCAAGCCCCGCTCGATAAGTTTGTGTGGGCGTTTTAGAGGCTTTTAAATATATGTGATAAGTAGACGTCTAGCTGGGCTTCTTATCAACTTCAAAGAAAGCGACTGGTCACGCGTGCCGAAGTTCTAAAGACACGTTTGCAAGGTTTTATTGTTTTCAAAGGCCACCCCTCCCCCCCCCCCCCCCGGCACACATTGAAGAACCGGATACAATTTGGGCCAGCTCAAAATAAAATGTATCTTATCACTCGGTGGACAGTGTACAGGTTTAACCATAAATGATCCTAGTGACACGCAGTCTTGTCAGACTCTTCAATTAATAATTGCGTTATTTTTTATTTCTTTGAAAAATATTTTTAACCGATATATAGAAGTTCTATAACGTGAAATCAACAGTCAGTATATATTGCTTTATACCGGAAGTAGTCAAATTGCTGGACTGGCTAGCCGATGTCACGTGATTTAGGTAAAATCCGATAATGAGAAACTCCTCTATTGAAGTTTTTGTGAAAATTCAAACAAAGATTGGGGGGGGGGGGGGGGGGGGTCAGGGTGGATGTGAATGAAGAAAAGGAAGTTTTTGTGAAAATTCAAAAAAAGAATAAAAAAATTGTGTGTGTGTGTGTGGGTCGGTTCGGGGTGGGGTGGGGGTCAGGGTGGGTGTGATTAAGAAGTTTTTGTGAAATTTAAAAAAAAAATTCTGGGGGGGGGGGTCGGGTTGGGGGTCAGGCTGGATGTAAACGAAGAATTGAAGTTTTTGTGAAAATTCAAAAAAAAAAATATATTTTTTTTTTCGGGGGGTGGGGGGGGGGGGGGGGTTGTGAAAATTCAAAAGAAGATTAAAAAAAAAGAATAAAAAAATTGTGTGTGTGGGTGGGTCGGTTCGGGAGTGGGGGGGAGGTGGGGGTCAGGGTGGATGTGAATGAAGAATTTTTTGTGAAAATAAAAAAAAAAAATCTGGGGGGTGTCGGGTTGGGGGTCAGGCTGGATGTAAACGAAGAATTGAAGTTTTTGTGAAAATTCCAAAAAAAAAAAAATTTTTTTGTGGGGGGGGGGGTGGTGGGGAGGGAGGGGGATCAGGGTGGATGTGAACGAATAATTGAAGTTTTTGTGAAAATTCAAAAAAAGATTGGGGGGGGGGGGGTCAGGGTGGATGTGAATGAAGAAAATGAAGTTTTTGTGAAAATTCAAAAAAAGATTAAAAAAAAAGAATAAAAAAATTGTGTGTGTGTGTGTGTGGGTCGATTCGAGGATGGGGTGGGGGGAGGTTGGGGTCAGGGTGGGTGTGAATGAAGAAGTTTTTGTGAAAATTCATAAAAAAAATAATTCTGGGGGGGGGGGTCGGGTTGGGGGGGTCAGGCTGGATGTAAACGAAGAATTGAAGTTTTTGTGAAAATTAAAAAAAAAATATTTTTTTTTGGGAGGGGGGGGAGGGGAAGGGGATCAGGGTGGATGTGAACGAAGAATTGAAGTTTTTGTGAAAATTCAAAAAAAGATTTGGGGGGGGGGGGGTCAGGGTGGATGTGAATGAAGAAAATGAAGTTTTTGTGAAAATCAAAAAAAGATTTTTTTTTTTTTTTTGGGGGGGGGGGATTCGGGGTTTGGTTGGGGGTCAGAGGGTGGATGAGATGTTTTGGGGAAAATTCACAAAAAAAAAAATTCGGGGGGGGGGGGGGGTGGATGTGAATGAAGAAAATGAAGTTTTTGTGAAAATCAAAAAAAGATTATTTTTTTTTTGGGGGGGGGGGGGTCGGGGGGATTCGGGGTTTGGTGGGGGGGTCAGAGGGTGGATGAGATGTTTTGGGGAAAATTCACAAAAGAAAAATTTCGGGGGGGGGGGGGGGCGGGGGGAGGTTAGGAGGGTGGATGTGAACGAAGAATTGATGTTTTTGTGAAAATTAAAAGAAAAATATTGGGAGGGGGGAGTCGGGTTTGGTTGGGGTCAGGGTGGATGTGAACGAAGAATTCGAAGAATTGAAGTTTTTGGAAAAATTCACAAGAAAAAAAAATTGGGGGGGGGGGGGTCAGGGTGGATGTGAACGCAATGTTGGGGGTAAGGGGTGATGTGGGTTATGGGGGATGTGAACCTAAAATAGAAGGTATTGTACAATGTACAAAAAGGTATTGTACAATATTAAGAAAATGAAAAAATGTGGGGGGGGGGAGGGGAGGGGCAATATTTGAACCCAAAACACTATGTATTTAAAAAAGAAAAAGAAAAAAAAAGTAAAAAAAAAAAAAAATTGACAGAGCAGGGATTTGAACCCACGACCTCCGGGTTAGAAATCCACTAGGCTAAACACTATTATATAGCAATTACAAAATATGAGTGAGAAAAGTACAATATTCAAACAGCATTTATTCAAAAAAAATCATATGAATTTTTTTAAAATTTTCACCAGAGAATCTTCTCATTGTACTCTTACAAGCTGATAAAAGTTTCGAGCCTCTACCTATAATACTTTCCGAGATATCACATTTGCAAAATTGCAAAGTACAAAATTCAAACCAGAGTAGGACCAATGGTCCTATAAACGCTCACCTGACTATTGCCCAGGTATAACCACAACAATGAAAAACAAAAAGTATTGCTGTAAAAGTTTTGTCAAAATATCTGCAGTAGCTGAGCAATAAAAAAGCACAACTAAACTAGTCGCTAATGCCATAAACATGTACGTTACTTTCAACCTATTTATGGTTCTTGAGAAACAGACTTTTTCGATATTAAACTATTTACGTTGCCCTGGCAACCAATCAAATTAAGCATTTCCAACAAAAGTCTTATGAAATGTGGAGAACTATTCAATAAACATTTCTGTAAAAATAAATTCTATTATCCCAAATGAGACGGTAGAAATTTCCAATTTCCACTTTTCCCATTATAAGTCTATGGAAACTATAAGTTGCCATAGCAACCAGAGTTCTTATCCGATCGGAATAAAAAACATAACTTTTGTAGAGAGCAATGTCCTATGCAAGTATGCCAAGTTTCAGCTTCATCCTCCTTATGGTTTCTGAGAAGAATTTTGAATATTTTTTCGAAAATTTACCATTTACGTTGCCCAGTCAACCAATCAAATCAAGCGATTTGGACAAAAGTCGTATGATACATAATGGACTACTCAATAAACATTTCTGTGAAAAAAAAATTCAAATATCCCCAATGCAGTGATTTTATTTGGACATTTTTACCTCCTTATAAGGGAGTCATTCCCAATCCAAAAATGGTCTTTATTTTCCCAATTTAGTGTTTTTGGGGGACTTTCTTCCCAAATTGTTTGAGAAATTTTCCCAAATGTAAGTGAAAAGGTAGCTTCCCAAAGTCCCAAATAAAATCACTGCAATGACTTGGCAGAAATTGTCAATTTCCACTTTTCCCATTATAAGACTATGGAAACTTTAAGTTGCCATAGCAACCAGAGTTCTTATCCGACCAAAATAAAAAACATACCCTTTGTAGAACGTAAAGTCCTAAGCAAGTATGCCAAGTTTCGGCTTCATCCTCTAAATGGTTTCTGAGAAGAGGATTTTTAAACATTTTTACGAAAATTGACCCTTTTTGCCGCCCCGACAACCAATCAAATACACTGATTTGGACAAAAGTCATATAAAACGTAGAGGACTACTCAATAAACATTTCTGTAAAAAATATTCCTAAATATCTCAATTGAGACAGAAAAAATTGCAAATTTCCACTTTTCCCATTATTAGTCTATGGGAACTATAAGTTGCCATTGCAACCAGAGTTCTCACCCAACCGGAATAAAAAACATAACTTTTCGTTCCCCCTACCTAAGGATGCTATGTTTGTAATACGGAAAGAATCGGCCTCACGGTTTCAGAGGAGATGTCGTTTGAAAATGTTGACGGACGGACGACGGATGCCTTTATATACTATAAGCTCACCTAGGTGAGCTAAAAAGGGCAAGAACTCAAAAAGCATCGTAGGATTTTTTTAAAAAATTTAACCAAATATTCTACTCCTCATTCTTTATCAGCTAACACAGGTTTCAAGTCTTTAGTTTTTATACTTTTTTATATATTGCATTTGCAAAATTGCAATGTCAAATTTCAAAATTTTCAAAGGGCAATAACTCAAAAAATATTTGATTTTTTTTTTAATTTCACCATATAATCTCATTGTACTCTATCAGCTGTAAAAGTTCCTAGCCTCTAACACTTATACTTTCCGAGATATTTCATTTGCATTGTCTAAAATATCAAAAAGGGCAATAACTCAAAAATTAAAAAAAGAATTTTTCCAAAATTTCACCAAATACTTCTCTCATTATCCCCTTTCAGCTGACACAAGTTTTAAGTTTCTATCTTTAATACTTTTTGATATGGCATTTACAAAATTTCATGTCGATTTTTTCAAAGGGCCGTAATTTTACAAGGGAAGATAATTCCAAAAAAAAATATGTGACTGCTATTTTTCCATGAGGAATTCATACATGAAGTTTCAAGACGATATCTCATTGCGGAATATCATAGTTGCAAAATTTCAGGGTCCAAAATTTTGAAAAAAGCAATAACTAAAAAAATATCATATGAATTTTTTTCAATTTTTTGTCAAATATTCTAATCATCATCCCCTATCAGCATAACAAGTTTTAAGTTTCTAGCTATAATACTTTTCGAGATACGGCATTTACAAAATTTCATCTCCTTGTTTCATCTCCTTATAACTTACTCATTTTAGGGGTATAGTTTTTGGTGATATATGGTGTGTGTAATAGTCAAGGCTACTTAGTTCTATGCGTCTTAAGAGTCTCTTGGTCAATCAAGACCTCAACTCATAGAGGCATCACTCTGTAGCGTTAACTAGTGTATAGCTAGCCGTCTCAAGCTTACTATTACTGATTTTTTAATGGAAGAACAACAAAGACTGGTGAACATTTCTATAACTTTATTGCCCCGCTAACTATAACTGATTACAATGACAGAGGATTAGGGCCGTCCCTCTGTTCATTGTTTACAATAAGAGTAATTAAAGAATATATGCCATCATACAAAGTAGAATTCAATTAGAATGTTTTAAACATTGATCCAGAGCCTAGTTGACTTTGAGTATATCTTGGTCCAATTTTGTTCTGTTGCAGCTGACTTGGTGCATATTTTGACCCTGAACTCTGCTGTAATGAGCCTGATTCATCATCTTCATCTAAGGAATAGGATGGTGGGTCATATTCTTCAAGTTTTCCATCCAAAAGGTATCTTCGTTTTTTAATAGCATATCTCAATGCTTCATCCTCATCGAACTCATCATCATCTCGTAGTCTCTTTGCTGTAGCTGTTATCTTCTTGTGCAAGGGGTCTTTCTTCATGGCCTTAGATACTTTAAGAAAGCGCTGGTAGCGATCAATGACCTCTGCTCTGTATCTAGGTTCTAGTTTATTAAAAGTGACCTCCTCTGCTTCATCTGTGTTCATGTCTGGATGTTTCTCTACTGTATGTTGTACACCTTCATTGAAAGTGGCTTGTAGGTATCTATGAGCTCCACCAACAAAAGTTTTCCAAGGATCAAACTTGCTTTTTTTTCTAGAATAATGTTGGTCTTCATCATCTTCATCAGTATAGTCTGTATCACTTTCGTCATGAATACCATAATCTTTGTCTGTATATTTCCCAAAGATATCTTCCTTTTGATGACTTCTAGAAGTCCCTGCATCCGATTCTTCAGACATAGTAGAGTCTTCATTTTCTGACATTGTTTCTGACTCCATATCTTCACTGCAGATACCACTTGTCAGATGTCGTCTCAAACTGTCTGATCTTGCAAACTGTCGTTCACACTTTGGACACTGATGTTGACCCATTGAAATCGTTTTGGTAAATGAATAGCTTCTCTCTGATTGTGTCCTTTTATACTTGTAGTGACATAAAAACCCACAGTTTTGTCAATTTTTCTCACAAAAATATGACATTTTCTACCCTTTATTATTTGCATGTATCTCTTTTGCTGCAACTCTTGAGAGAGGACTGCATTTTCTTGTTTTGCTGTTCTCTTTTGCAGAAGAAAAATTCTTTCTTTTATCACATCTTTGCTCCATAATATTTCTTCCCTTCATATATTTCTTCTCTAATGGCATTCTTTCTAGTTGGTTTCCTACCAGCTTACGAAGCTCTCTATGGCACATTCTACAATACTTTGGTGGTCTTCTTTGCTTGATTTTACTATCCAACGCTGTACTCAGCCTTTTCATCAGATATCGAATTTGTGTATAGCTCATATAATATTTAGTTGATCTTTTAGATGCAGGTGATTTCATATCATCATTGCAGCTTGTATTTTTCTGTCTTGCTGAGATATCCATTCTTCTTCGTTTGGTGTTCAAAGAACAATAAGGATTGTCAATCAGACCCACCCTATTTATGCCAATAGCAAAATAAATCAGCTTTTTATACGGGAAAAACCCAGATTTTCTGAAATCAACAGTGGATTTCACAAAATTTTTTCATCAAGTGTAATCACTGTTTGATTTTCTCATCTGATGGAATATTTTCCATAAGTTCAGAAAAAATCCTCAGTCAAGATTACTAGTTCTCAAATTATTTTGATATGCAGAACTACTAGAATTTTTTCATCCAATCAAACAGTTTCCATTAACCAAACTACTGAATTTTCACCATGTGGCAATAGAAATCACTAGCAAAAAAAATTTGACAAGCAAAACTATATGAATTTTTTCACAAAGTGTCAGGCGAGACTACAATTTTTGCTTGGACTATAGTGTCAGGCGAGACTACATTTTTGAAAAAATTAGCAAGAAGTATCAGGCACTGTATAAACAGCACCATTACTCCCCCAGTACTATCCTAACCTCGGAATTCCTGGCGATTGAAACTGTCTCAAATACAAGTCAAATTCCTGCATGTCTCTATGGACCAGAGAATTTGAGGCGGATCCACTCCAACCCGAAGGCTGGCGCCCTTAAACAGCCGAAGCTGCTCTACCTTTTTAAATGCATATTCAACAGTTTCTGAAGCACAAAGCTTCTCTACGGGCCTCGGCGAACGTATAGAGTACCAGTGGTCAGTTATTTTTGTTCAACATATACCTCTACTGACTTAATAAGCAAATATTTGCGATTCATATATAAAGTAATCCTATAACAAAATGAGTTTGAAAGGGTGTCTCAATGTTACTCTATCCCATAATAGTTATCATGTCTTATAGTATGTAAAATCAATAACTTGAATATAAGAGCTATCTTATGGTAAAAATTTGAAGTCAATCGGATAAAAAATACCGGAGCTATTACAAATTTCGCATATTATTTACCGTGAAATTTTTTATTCAAGGGAGATAATTTATTGGCATGAAAAAAGCAAGAACCGGATATCTAAAAAGTAAAAATCATTTTTTTGCAATAAGTTGAGTTTGCCTCGCCCAATTTTCAAAATTGTTTCACCCTATAAAAACCTAGGACAATAGCTATCTTATCACATACATTAGAATTATTTTATCTTATCACATACATTAGAATTATTTTATCTGCAAGTGTAATATCATGGAAGAAGCAAGAGAGCAAACAATTTTCTGCTTATGGCATATCAACTACCGACAGAAATACAACATATAATTTGGACTCATAAATTTTACTTAGTTATTTCATATATCATAACAGTAGGACCTTTATGACTAAGTTATTTTCAAAGCTAAATTTGACTAAGTTATTTTCAAAGCTGGAAATTATCACAATCATACACCAGCCAGAATGGCCCAAAAAGTTATTCACAGCTCAATGCTCAGGGATTGATTGGAGAGAGGGTATAAGTCAAATTGTCAAATGTGTAGGTGTGGAAACTCCACATTGTGGAGATGTGGTGGATCCACATTGTCAAGATGTGGAGATGTGGTGGATCCACATTTTAAGTGTGGTGGTCCACATATAATTCGTATTTATCCAAGAATGAACGTAAATCTCCATTATTCTGACCCGCAATATATATGCATTTATTCACATTTGAAATGTGGAAATCCACATTGCTCCACAATACATCCACATTGCTCCACATTACATCCACATTCAAATTGTGGAGATGCGGTGGATCAACATTGCATCCACATTTTACATGTGAAGGTCCACATTGCATCCACATCTCAAGCGATATGGACACATTCATCAACATCTGACCATAAACCCCAATACTATTACATGCCAATGATGATTGTCTAAGATATCAATAGAAGCTCTAATTTAATCATAAGATAGATACTAGCTATCAAATACGACTTCATGCAAGAATCTGAAAAAGTATAATTCTTACATACTTTCAAGCAGCCTAATCATATCTAAGTACACACCTACTCTAGATAAATTGACTAAGTTATTTTCAAAGCTGAATTTGACTAAGTTATTTTATATATCATCACAGCAGAACCTTTTAATATCTCTCAATAAACTCAGTTATTTACCCAATAGCCCAAGAAACTATTACAGAGCAATCAAAAATAGACTAAGTTATTTTCAAATAGCCCAGGAAACTATTACAATCACAACCCAACCAGTGGATATGACCAGAAAACTAACACAATCATAGACCATAATAGACCTCAAATAAACTAAGTTATTCCCCAATAGCCCAGGAAACTATTACAGACCAACCAAAAATTAACTAAGTTATTCCCCAGTAGCCCAGGAAACTATCACAATCATAGACCCAACCAGGATAATCCTCAAAAATAAACTAAGTTATTTTCCCAATAGCCCAGGAAACTATCATAATCATAGACCCAAGCAGAATAATCCCAAAAATAAACTAAGTTATTCACAGCTAGTCACTCAAGCTTACCAGGGGAGTCATCTCTGGGCCAATTTTTTAGCCTGAAAAATTCTAAGTTCTTTTCAGGCTTAAAAAAATGGCCCAGAGTGACGCCCATTACTACTCACAGCAATGGGAATCAAATTTGCGCCTATTTTTCGACACCTTGAAGAAAAACTAGCAAATCTTGAGAAAGAATTTGACTGCCAGTATAGACAATTTCAAGAGATTTCTGGTTGATTGTTTCATTCTTTTTACACCTGTAAAACTACAAAAGTGCTTGAATTAACCACAGACACTTGGGGTCAGTAGAGAAAACAAGCCCCCCCCCCAACCTTCATCCCCCATTAACTTTTGCATTCTTGCATTTTTTCATTTAAAATATGATATTTTGTATGCTTGAAGTTATACAGGTGTTAGAAAAAATGACCTAGAACATATGGAAAACATTTGAAAAAATGCATATTGCTCACGATGATAGAAAAAACACAAGATAAACAACTTCGGCTTTGCAATTTCGAACCCCCATCGCCGTCAAAAGTGCAGTGCGCTCGTAATACTAAACAAACACACAAAACTCTTTCACCGATCAATTCTATATACATTTATCTACTTCCCGATATAGGTAGCTTTCTCTAAGTCTATCGCTTACCTGCTAAATATGACGAACAAAATCAAAACAAACAATTTCAACCATTAATCACAAATCTCTGGCACGTTAAGTAGGTTAAAGTACTTCCCCTTTGAAGATCTTTGAAGACTGGTTCTAGTTTTCAAATAAGCAAACTACCCACACGCTAGAATTGGCAACTCCCCGATAGTTCTCAACCCCCAAACGAATTGAATTCTTTATACAACGCAAGATGTTTGTGTCGATACGTAACGCCCCAATCAACGTTCTTCTTTCAGTAACGTCTTTGCGTTAAAGATAAATGTGAAACAGGCTAATCATAACATTTTTGTGTCCAGTTCAGTTGTCTTCTGATCTATATGAACCCATTGCACCAAGTAATATGTAAGTGTCCTGCAGGAGGGTGGGGATATTTTGTCAAGTTTTGGTGCCGATCCCGTCGGCGTCAGCGTTCCCTTTTTCGTTTCCATGCAAAGTTCCCTCTTTCTGTCACTTTTTGTTTTTGCGCTCTGGACCATTAAACTGATGGAAGTTGGGTAAGCTAAATACACTTCAGTCATAATGGGCGTTCAGATTATGCAGTGATAAAGGGACGGGTCTTTCTGCATGAGTTGAACGAGTACTAAGCTAGGGTTAATGTTCATGCAGCTAAATGTTCAAACGCACATGCATGTAAGCAAGCATGCATATGCACGCATACATTTCATTTATCCAGCCCCCCCCCTCAAAAAGGTTCCTACACCTATGTTAAACCTTAAAGCGGTAGAAGTATATTGTATATGTAATAAAATGTGGATAGGAAACAAAAATTACGAAAAGGGATACGTAAGGATAGGGTATCGAGTTTGGTTATTGGTGTAGGTATGGGTATGGGGAATAGTAATGAGTAATGGATGGTGTATGGGGTAAGTTAAAATATGAAAAAGAGGGGTAGGGTATGGAAAAGAGGGGTAGGGTATGGGCTATGCTATGATAGGAGTATAGGCAAAGGGTAGATACGCTATGCTATGATAGGAGTTTAGGCAAAGGGTAGATACGCGGTAGGTTTATGTCGGGTATAGATCAGTACGGGTATGGGTTTGAGTACAATATAGGGGACAAGATAGGTTGGTTGGTTGGTACAAGATATGGATGTTGGGTAGGATATGGGGTTTGGGCTATGGGGTAAGTTAGGGGGTATAGTGTGGTCATGGGTTAGGTAAGGGTAGGGTATAGAGGGGTATGGTAATGTATGGTATAGATTAGAGTAAGGGTAGGGTATAGAGGGGTATGGTAGAGTATGGTATAGATTAGAGTAAGGGTAGGGTATAGAGGGGTATGGTAGTGTATGGGATAGATTAGAGTATAGCATAGGGTATATTATAGTGGATAGGGTATGACTATGGGGTACAAAAAACAAACCAAGAAGCACAATATCTTGCGTTCACCATTTTTGGTTTGTTGCTTGTAGAGCTAAGCCCCAATTGGCAGTAGGATTCTCTCAATATTGATTTTTAGTATCTTCTCTTAGTAGAACTAAAACACAAGCATTCGAGTTAAGGTGGTGCGCGAAAATCCTTGAATAGTGACCAGTATTACGAATCTTCGTTCTCAAAACACAGCCCAGCCTCTTCAGTCCGTTAGAAATTTTGAACTCCGTCAATCATCGTAAGCGCTCGTAAAACGGCGGGAAAATCAGAAAACCAGTCTATGTTATTTTTTTTACCGGCCTCAACGAGACGCAATTAAAAGCAGGAAACCAGTACTTTAACGTGCCAGAGATTTGTGATTAATGGTTGAAATTGTTTTGATTTTGTTCGTCATATTTAGCAGGTAAGCGATAGACTTAGAGAAAGCTACCTATATCGGGAAGTAGATAAATGTATATAGAATTGATCGGTGAAAGAGTTTTGTGTGTTTGTTTAGTATTACGAGCGCATTGCACTTTTGACGGCGATGGGGGTTCGAAATTGCAAAGCCGAAGTTGTTTATCTTATGTTTTTTCTATCATCGTGAGCAATATGCATTTTTTTCAAATGTTTTCCATATGTTCTAGGTCATTTTTTCTAACACCTGTATAACTTCAAGCATACAAAATATCATATTTTAAATGAAAAAATGCAAGAATGCAAAAGTTAATGGGGGATGAAGGTTGGGGGGGGGTGCTTGTTTTCTCTACTGACCCCAAGTGTCTGTGGAATTAACTTCATCCAAGCATAAAATATATACTCAACCAAAAAAGAAACATCCGATTTTCATGGTACTGTATCTTTCGACCCAGTTAAGATGTTGCAACAAAAATAAAACCAAAATATTAATCAAACGTCCGACACACAAGAAATTGTCAATATTGATTTTATTTTCTGATCTTGAAGGGTTATTAAACCTAATGTGCACACAGCTTTTTCCATTATCACCAGGAAGTTAATCATTAAAACGTGACACATTTTACGTTAAATGGCAACCAGAAGCGTTCGGCAATGAAAAAAAACCCATCTAAAACCCCGAGTCTGCTTATTGAACAAGCGAAATTGCCAAATCTTTCATTTACGAAATTAACTAAAATTACTCCCATTGAATTAAACAAATAACAATTTAAGAACTTCCAAATCTCCTTAACCTAACATTATTTTGAGACCGTTTTTGTTTTAATTTGTTGTGTTTGTTTCTGACAACAATTACACAATAGAGAAAAGCAAAAACTATGGCTGATGTCTGGCATCAAAGGTTTACTAAATCTGTGTTTTATACCCCACCCCTTACTGCAAAATCATCAGAGAATTTCCATTATCAATTGTTTTGAAGCTGATTAATCTTAATTAATGTGAGTTTGTAAGGTGAAAATTTGATTGAAATGCGTTCATACATTTGGAACTGGCAGACATAAACGCCAAGCGGACATAACTTTTTTGTTTGAGTATACCATGGAACAAAATAGGTCACACCTGCCGTTTTTAGATACACTGATTATAATTAATAGGGGAAAATACAAACAGAAATCTTCTACAAACCCACAGACTCAAAGCAATACCTCTTATATACATCCTGTCACCCAAAACACACTCGAAACAGTATCTCCTATAATTTAACCAGAAGGCTCAAAATGATCGTATCTAAGATAACTACATTAAACAGCCGTTTAAGCGAATTGGAAGTATATTTAACAAAACGCAAATACCTGTTAAAACTTATCGAAGATGTTATTGCAAAAGAACGTTGTTTAGGTGTACATTGTTAAGCAAACATAAAAATCAGAGGAGTCAGATATGATACCATATGTAACCACGTTTAAGGTAGTACCGGACTCACCGGCATATGTCCAAAAGTGTTTTATCTTTTGATATATTATAATATAGACTTATACTTATAATCTAAGACAAAAAAAACAATACCTCACCGTTCTTTTTAAAAAGTTATTTGATGTCAAAAACTGCAAAATCGCAGGTTTTTGAAATAAACAAACACAGATTTTGTTAACAAATTAACAAGAAACGCAACACAGTTTTTTTCAGAATAAATACTACTCACACCAGAGATATAAATAAAAACAAAAAATAGTGAAATAACATGTATTTACACAATTTATTAAGCAAAATCCTAATTAAGTCAAACGAATAAATGCCAAAAAAAAACATTGATATTCAAAATAAACATGTCAGAGAATGTAACTGGAACAACAAAAAACATATTTTTACAAAGATATTTTCATGAAGAATCTAATGATTGAATAAAAAATATGTGTCACCGTGCTCGTTTTTTTGTTTTGGTGACTTTTCTGAAAAATCCTGAAAAAAATAAAGACTATAATAAGTGTTGTCTCCCCTTTCCACCATTTTTTTGTTTGTCTACGCCCTATTGTATATCACTGTGCGGAGACATAGCTATTATTGATTAAGCACTGACAAATGGGCGTAGAAAATGACAAAAAAGATTTTGACCTAGCATATGTTACCCAGCACATTACATTATGATTCTCATTAAAGCATGGCTATAGCATGTCTTGAGACTTTGATGCTTTCTTACACATAGGATTTATGTAGATAAAAGCTAAAAATTATAGCTTTATTCCTGATGCATAGATCTAAATGTCATTTAAAGAATAAACTTACAAATATGCAATAAGAGGATAAAACATTCTTTTCCTTGTATTAATGTTTGGCAAGCCTGAATGTGATGTGTTGCAACCAGAACCACACAGCGGTGAGGCCTGCAACACATTATCGCACAAGGGCTTGCCAAACGTTAATATATAGAAATGAATGTTATATTGTCATTGTAATATATTATAGGACTTTTTGGGTACTGTAAAGGTGGCAACTTTAATTTTCATATCTGGGCGTGGTTCGGTTATTTCAACTGCTCAAGAATGGAAATCAGGTTCTATCCATTGGTTAAGCGTTTAAACGTTGCTTGAGCCGCGCAGGTCTGCGTGCATTTCATGAAAGTCCTGTCCGTTAATGCACTGAACCCACATTTATTAACCCTTAACACAATCGTATGTTTTTTTATCATCTATTGAAATATTATGAAGCCTCTTAAACAAACAGTGTAGATCTAGAGCAGACTGCTCGTCCGGTCCCATACTTTCGTGGAGATTGATCATGAAATGATTTCTACGATCATTCTCCTCCCTTCCGCTGATTCATTCAAGAAGGGTTGTTGTCAGTTACAAGCGAAAGTATGTGCACGAATTACTGGTTAACCGCTTGTTCAAGCCTGCCCAGGAAAAAGTGTGGTTAGGTAAACTGACCGTCCCGCAATGACCATGGCTGTTGACTTGGGACGTAACGCAACAAAACAAACAAACAAACAAAACCTAGAGCAGTCTGATCTGGGTCCACACTGTTTGCCTCTATACTAATGTTAAACAATAAACAAACACTTTCGAATGTAGTTATAACGCCTCTTTTTCAGATTTTACCTATGTCTAAAGTAGACTAATAAGGCAGTCATGAGGTGCCGCCTTTACAGTATCAAAAAAGTTCTAGAATACTTTCCTTTCAAGCAAAAGCATTTCCAAAATAAAATGTCCACTGTAACATCGTTAAGCATACAACAAAACCACACCTTATAGGCGCAATCAAAAACATCAATACTATCGACGATTATAGACCAAAAATAGTTAGAATCATAGTTTTTTTTTATTACCATCACTCATCGAACAGGCGACACTTTGCAATCAAAATACTGTTTCTAGCGAGTTTTGATCCGCGTTCGTCAATGGTTAACAGTGTTTTTGATTGCTCACTATCCGGTGTGGAAACAAACTTTTTTTTCAACAGAAACATGACTGAAAAATGTAGATAACTCCTAGCTCTTGTTTCAGATTGTTTTGGTTACGTATTCATTGTATCAATACACATACCGGATAGGTGGCAATCGTAAACGTTGATGCTATCGACGAACGTAGATCAAATACCGTCAGAAACAGACTTTTTGGATTGCAGTTTGTTTGCCTGACTGGCGACAAATGGAAAATTCTAGCGATTTGCGATCCACGTTCATCGATTGTTCAGAGCCTTCTCGATTGTAGCCTATCCGATGTAATAAAGTAGCGTATCTTATGATAATTGAATATTTTGGTCATTTCTCAATAAAGCATAAGCGACGGTATCTTTACTCACTGAGGATATCCGTGAGCAGGTTGAAATGGCAATTAAGCCCTCTGCAGTCATGTTTTATCGGAAATAAAGCCGGCTGTCAGTGATTGGTCAACGATCAACCAAAATATGACACATTATTAAATAAAATGTACAATTGTCAGCGATTGAAACACCTCAAGTTTCTATAGTAAACACTTACTATAAGGTATATAACAATAAAAGGATGATATATTCTTCTGTCTATTAACGTTTGCCAAGCCCAAATGAGATAATGTATAGTAGCCTTAACCATGAAGCTGTGATGGCTGCACCAAGTGCGGATCCAGAGGGGGGGGGCAGGGGGTCCGGACCACCTCTGGAAAATCACAAATTAAATGGGTTTCTATAGGGAATTAACAATTGGACACCTCCTGGAAAAAGGTGGACCCCCTGGAAAAAATTGGACCCCATCTGGAGCCTTGAAAACGATAGATTTCTTTGAAATTGACCATTTGACTTCTGTAAAATAAGCTGAGGACTAAAAAAGTCATTGTCAGAGCTTTTTTTGTCAGACTGACCTGGACCCTCCCCCCCTGATGAAAATTCCTGGATCCGCGCATCTGTACCATGCTTGTCAACCGTTAATATACAGAAAAGAATGTTATATTGTCATATATCTTCCTTTCAGGCACATGCAGTTCCAATTAATTTTATTAAAATGTATGCAGAAATGTCCATTTTATCATCATGAAACATGCAACGAAACAAAATAATTTTTTCAACAGAAACATTAAATAACTCCTAGCCCTTATATCAGATTGTTTTGGCTACGTCTTCAGTATATCAAAAACACACTAGATAGGCGGCAATCGAAAACGTTAATGCTATCGACGAACGTAATTAAATATTGTAAGTAACAGAATTTTGGATTGTTGTTTGTAGTCCGATAGGCAACAAATGGCAATCACAAACACTGTTTCTAGCATTTTTTTTATCAGCATTCATCGATTGTTTAGACTGTTTTTATTGCTGCCTATCCGGTGGGATAAGGTAGTTGAAATAGTTACGTCATTTCTCCATAAAACATTAGTGACCATGTACCTCCATGGGACCTAAAACATGAGAATGTCACATACAAGGCATGTGCACGTCTACAACCCCCCCCCCCCCTTTTTGGGGTGGGGTGGGTCTTAGGTTAGTGGCAGCATGCAGAAATAGCAACCGAGACATGTATATAGTATGTATATTTATACGGTCCACAACTTTTAACCATCAAAATACTGAATGACTTCATACTCAGGGTGATGTTTTTAAAAGCTAATACTTGCATTCCTTCTTTTTGTGAAAGCAAAATACTTACATAATTACGTTTCAAGCATCAAAGAGTTGTCAGGGGAGAATAATATCTACCGTCTTAGAAAATAAGTATTCTCTTTTAAAAACAAGATTCAGGAATGATAACTCTTACACTCTTACTTTTAAGTAAAAGTAAGGTTATCTTTTGACATGGGTCCCGCACTACCTTAACCCAAATAATCCAGAAATTTACCCCAACATTAAAGCCCCGTTCTCACTGTCCCGGTTTAAGGTGCCGGTTCACCCCGGTTTGATGATCCGTGATGAACCGTGTCACAACCGTTGCGGCACCGTGGACAACCTTGGAGATCCGGGATGAACCGTGTTGAACCGTGTTAAACCGGCTCATGTCCCCTGTTGTTTTAAAATGTTTAAAACAACCGGGAGTAACCGGGAAGGCTGTCAAATGCCGTAATAAACCGGGAAGGCGCTGGGAGCAACCGTATCTCCACCGGGACAGCGTCGGGGCGATACCGGCGTTATCCGGGAACATCCGTGTCTCCACCGTGATAAACCGTGCGGTTCCACTGCCTATGTATATGTAATAAAATGCAAAATAAAAATGAAAAGTCACTCCTGCTGCACCTAAAATGAAAATGGGTTCATCCAAATGATAAGGATGGGAAAGTCCATTCGTCAAAAGTTGGTTAAATTGCCAGCAGTATAAATGTGCTCATTTACAAAGCTTATGAATAAATGCACTTATAGTTACTGAAGAGTCAAGCATTATGAGCCACGACATGAGATCTCCAACAATGTGGTAGTTGCCATTAGCAAAGCCTCTGATCAGCCTGCGCCTAGGCGCAGTCTGATCAGAGCCTTTGCTAGTCGCTTGATTATTCTATGACTGTTAAGCTACTGACCGAACAACTTCAAAGCTTAATTGGGGACTGCATAGGCTTGTCTGAGTCTACACTTCTCATATCACATTGTTGGAAATCACATGCCCCGCTCAAAGTGTTTATATATTTTTACGAAAAAGCAAGACAATCTGGGCCTGGAATTACAATGCATCCTTAAAGTTAAGGAATACTTAAGTTAAGTATTGAATTTCCAGGATGCGAAAAATAACGTTTCCAAACTGATTAAAACCAAAATAGTTTCATTTTTTTCTGTAGATCACAATGATATCTTGAGTACTGCATCGGTCTTGGCAATTTATTAAGCATTCAATGTACATGTTGAAGTATCAAGACTTAAATTAAGTCATCCTTAACTTTAAGGAGGCATTGTAGTTCTTGGCCCAGATCAACAACATTTAAACCTCGTCGTAAGAAAACAGGTCTGCTTCTGCTTATTTGTCATGCAAATGAGCTGCGAGGTTACTAGGCAATTTTGCTTTCGCTACACAGATCATGATTCCTCTAGTAACTCGTATATGGCTGTGCAGTCCAATTTGTGTCATAACTGTTATGCGATAGAGACAGAAGAAAACTGATGTTACTCTTCGTTTTTATCCTGGTTTTATAGTGTACAGTAGCACCGGGACGCAACCCTGGCCCTACCGGCATGTAACCGTGGCGCAACCGGCAGTTACCGGGACATCACCGTAAACAACCTGGGTAACACCGGGGTAAACCGGCACGAACCGTGGCTCCACCGTACTGCACCGTAAGGGCTCCATGGTGAACCGGGGATCAAACGGCGTCTTGCTTTCTCGTGAACCGGGGCTATTATTATGATGGGAATTTTTGGCACTTTGGATTCTAAATAAATAATAAAATAAATAAACATTTATTTATTTTATTTATTTATTTTTCTAAATAAACAAAGAAATCAACTTTGAATTTTCAAGTGTAATACAGTCATGTTGGGTATCAATTTAATTGTCGTTTTAAGCAGATGCTGAATTTGGAAATGATAGTTTGACCAGAAAATATTTCATTCAAAATTTGAAGATTTTAAAGTTATTTTGCATTTTTAGACCAAAATATGTCTCCTTAATTACTGAGTCGAACCCAAGCTTCTCGCAGGTGTTGACATCAATTAAGGTGATCATAATTTAGCGTCTTACATTTGACGAACAATAGCGCTGTTAACACATGATTCAGTTGTGCAAACATGCTCACGGGAGTTGAGATCACAACGTCTGTTAACCACGTCCGTTTGGCGGCGGCGCTATTGTCCGTCAAAGAGATTTGTTTAATGAGATGTTAATCTAAATGTTTTAGGACCGCCTTATGGCTCTGCCAAGGTGATTGGCGAATGCTGTAAATTTTAGAATATGGGCGTGTCTGTTTTTTTTAGAATTTTAGTAATTTTGATTTAGGAAAATCTGTTAGGATTTACCAACTAAACGATTAAGACGTGATAATTTGAGATAGTTTGGATCTACCAACTAAGTGGTTAAGATATAATACTGTTTGGATTTACCAACCGAAATTTTATTGACTTTTATTCTATTTTGGTAATTTACCAAGTTTGATTTAGGATTAGATACTTAAGCTTGGAATGTTCCAGCATATCCATATGGTTTAAACATACTGTTTGAATTATACGATAGTTAGAAGAACTTATTGTTATATTTGGATATACCAGTAACTATATATTTTTGAACGGTTTTAGTACATTTGAAATGAACATTAAGTTTTGAGTAACGTTAATAGAAGAAGAAAATTGGAACTTGATATCTGTCTCCAGTGTTGTTATTTAATTTAGTATATTTTGAGCCAGGATATACTGTTCACCATACCTCTCACAGCTTACCATTCGCTAAGTTCCACAATAACATTAAAAGTGACTGATTTCTTCACCTTTAAAACTGGTGTTGAGTCCGGAGTAACAACTTTTCAGCTTGTTACATCGAATCCCGATCTACAGAGAAGAACTATGGACGTTTCCTGGAGGCACAGCACTGGATATAACAACAGATATCATGGCCGTCATAGTCATTTTAGACCATACTGGCGTTCGCGGTTCCAGACAAGACCAGTGTACTTTGCTCGAGAGCCTTTTGAGGCACAACACGATGTGAGGAACTTTACATTGCCTGATCGGACGTCATTCAAGAAACCTAAGAGCAAAGCTACCCTAGCAAGAGACAGGATGAGAATGCAGAAGTTCCATGAACATAAGGATGCGTGTTCTGCTTTGCCGTTCTTTGAGCTAGATGACGCCCAAATGAAGGAGGCTACAGCTATACAGTGGGACACTCAGCATTTCGTCTTGAAGTCTAAATTACATAGTGCAATGAAGGTAATTATAAGACTAAAGACAAATTTGCACTGTTTGCGCACATCAAATAATCTACTCCATGAGGAAAATGAACAAGCTGGCGAACTCGTTCGATATCTGATGCAGTCTCAGTTTGAGAATATGTACAAACTGAAAAATGAACTGGAAACCGAGAAAAGGACAGTCCATAAGTTCGTCGCTCGCGTCAACGAGAAATTGTAAGACTCAAAACAGAGCTCGCGAAATTAATTGATCTCCATAGCCAAGAAGTAAATATGAGAAGGACGCTAGAAGACAAAGTTAAGTGTAAACATAGAGTGATATCATCAGAGAAGGAAAACGCAGTTCCGCGCATAAACGGAAATGTTCCAATAGTCGTTGGGACATAGATGTTGCTTTTTGGTTGGTAAGTGAACAATGCTTTTTGAAACTTGTCCTCTGCGCGCGCCTTGCAACGTTAAGGCCAATATGAGCCTGTGATTTGGCACAGACTCATATCAGTCTTAAAGGCGCACCATATTTTTGTGATTTTTAAGAAATATACCAAGTGCACAAGTATACTTATGCACAGAGGGCATTTTTCAAGTGGTTTTATTCACATTAAGAAACAAAAACAAACCTTGGTTAAAGTTTATACTCGTTATTTTCTTTTTCATTGGTAATATTTTAAGGTTTTAGTAATGCTTTTTAGCTATTTCAATTTGATGTGTATAGACATGAATTTGCTTTCCGAACTAGATTTAGATTTTTGAAAAAAATGTGTTCAAAAAAGAAATGTGAATACTGATTTATAATGCGTGAGAATATCATATTCTACACAGGTTCACAGCTTAAATGTTGGTCGCAATATAGGTTGAACGGAGGAAATTCGGTTCAAACTGTGTTCATATGCAGTTTGATCACTATTTCCCTGTTCGGCATTATATCCGCGTGGATTCTTAAGTAGCGAGTCTTAAATCAAGGCTTCTTATAATTATTTGTGTTGCTCGAGATATGCGCCGTGTGGGCATAATTTTGAACTAAAACACAGCTGTATGTCAGCTTTATTGGTTTAGAAGTTGATGAGTTACATGCTAATCTCAGTCTTCGTAAATTATTCTGATAGATTTACTTGTAACGGTTAATTTGATGTGATTTGACCGTTGACAGCAGATACGTTTTGATCCGAGTCTGAGCAGTAGTTTGTGTATTAATTATGATTATAGTTAACCTGTGCTCTAGACTGCGCTCATGCGCATACTAGTTTCAGATTGAATGTAATTATCATTGTACTACACAAGCCTATTGGAAATCATCGCAACTTTATGAATGTTGTTGAAGGTTGCATGCAAATAACTACAGCCCGATCTGGGTTTTAGCAGGCATATAAATACACTGTAGGTTGTGTTGGTTACGCTTAATCTGCAATATAGACTGTGTACCTACACATGCTAGTTTCAGATTAATCGTATTTGACCCTATAGTGCAATTTACATGGACACAGACCGATCAGATTCTTTACAAATTAGGTTTGGTTTCTTGGTAAGCTTAGGCTGATGAACGATGGTCCATATAAGACATGTTTATAATATTATAACTATGAAGAGTGTTAGTAAACACAAGCTGATCAAACGCTGGGTTGCTTTGGTGTACACTGTCATGGTAAATGAACGACTCAACTCGGTGCAGACTGGTTCTGGTCATTTATAACTGCCGTGCTTATCACATTCTGACATCTAAAGTGACTGCTTTAAATAGCGAATAACGAATACCCTAGCCAAACGATGCAAAAGCGGAGGCTGGTTGGAGTCTTTGTTATTCATATTTCGTCGTTCGTTTTCATAAACAGTGTGCATTGCTCAACAATGTGTATGACCAGAAGTTAATTTTCTGGACAGCTTATTTACTGTCAGGTATATATTAGGCTATTTGTATTTATTGTGCGTGTTTGCCTTCTACCACATGCAAAGTATATTTTTCGTGTAGAATGTGAAGGTGATACACATAAGCCTCTTTACCTAAAACACAAAAAAATGCTTCTGAAGCAAGCACAGTTATTAGGTGGTTCAATAAGACAACGGTATAACTCTATTTTAGTTTTTTTTTGTGACTGAATTTCAAGCTTCCCAAACGTCATCGCTCATTTTGCGATACAACAGTGTCAATTTGATGGCTCTGCTTTGCATTTGAAGATACAATATAATTTTGCACTATATTTGTGACATTTACAATATTGATGTTTGCTATGGCGACGGGTAGTATGTCCAACTTATCCCCATGCGCATGCGCCCTTTGGTCCAAAGATAAGCCCAACCCATTCCTTCTTCTTCTGTCTTTCTCCCTTTCTTTCTAGCTACCTGTATTACCTGATGCCAAGTAAATGCAATAGTAAAGGTATTGCTGTTTCCATAAAAAAACCACTTCTTCAAGGTGATAGAAGTCTTTCGTGAATGAGAACCGTTCTACAGTTAACCGAAATTTGTTTGACATATGTAACAACTGTAAATGAATTACCATCTAATTGCATTCAGAATTCAGCAGAAAAAAGCCACAATGGTACGGTGCGAATATATATATGTCGTCAGTTGCATATATAAGTTATCTGCGACTTCAGGGAAGGTTGAAATGCACGGTCGACTCGAGTCTGTTGTTCCTTAAGCTAACAGTACATTTGTTAAGTGTATGTTTAGTAGATACGAATGTATGTTTCTTTTTTTTGTAAGTTATTTAAGCAAAATACAATTGTCAAGTTAGTGACAAGCTCAGCTTAGATACAGTTGATTTTTTTTTTGTAATCTGTGTTAGCACAATTATATTGTCTAGTTAGCGATACGCTTAGCTTAGATTATAGTTTTTATACTTTGTTTAGAGAACAAATATTGTCAAGTTAGCGATGAGCTTAGCTTAGATATATAATTTTTGTAATTTGTTTTAGTAACATACTATTGTTATTTTAGCGACACGCTTAGCTTAGATATAGCTTTTTATAATTTGCTTTTGCAAAGTACTTTTGTTTTGTTTTTTTTGTCGCAAGCTTAGTTTATGTGTTTTCATAATATGCTGTACTTTATGATAATTTCTATAGAATTTGAGAATCTTGTTGTTTTTGTGAGTTTTGGGTAGATTCTCGCCTGTTTTGTGAGTTTTGGATAGATTCTCGCCTGTATGAATGAGCGAAAACTTTTTGGTGCTAAAATGACGAGAATGTCAACATGCAACGTATAGGTACATGTTCGATACAGTGGGGAATTAAGTTATTTTGTCTAGACATATGCTCACTATCTGTGGTAAGATAGTTGGAGTTTGAATGCGGCTGTTGGTCTGTAGAGATAGGCAAAGCAACAATAGTGCAAAAAGACTTTGGAAGTCGAAACAGTAACACATCAATTTATGTAAATCGATGTTTTACTGCACATAATTTTGTAAAGATTGTATCACTAGGCAACAGGCATTTGTTTGATTTAACATACATGGAATGGAAGGTTCTCCATGGTATGGGTTTTACACTGTAATGTGCACACTATTAGGGTACCCTTATTTAATTTTGTACAGTCATGCTGATTGATTGCCAATTGCAATGATAGCGTGGTTGTACAGGATTATATGTTTTACTAAAGGACAGTTGTTGCCAAATTACACAGGTAATCAAAGTCCATTTAATATACTGTGTTGTCACAGGAAATATTTTATATTTTATTGCAACCAAAGTATTGCATGTTGTAAATAATTCAATATGCTGGTGAATTACGCCTGGCCATCGTACATTCATCATGCATATTTTTGTTATGTTTATCTCACAGGATAATTGTTTGTCGAGAAGCTATTTTTATGCACAGACAATCAAAGTCCTATTCTTTAATGTGGATATTGTTGTCAAGCAATTTTAAATTAAGCAACAGCAAAATCCTTAATTATTAGATGCTATATGTATATATGTTGTATTATGTGTCGATTCATCTTTATGATAGAATTTATTTGTATATTTTCTAGTATGTATATTACCTTCCATTACTGTTAATCATATAAAGAAATCAACTTTGGGGACCAAAGTTTTACAAGGTCAGGAGAGTTATTATGATGGGAATTTTTGGCACTTTGGATTCTAAATAAATAATAAAATAAATAAACATTTATTTATTTTATTTATTTATTTTTCTAAATAAATAAAGAAATCAACTTTGAATTTTCAAGTGTAATACAGTCATGTTGGGTATCAATTTAATTGTCGTTTTAAGCAGATGCTGAATTTGGAAATGATAGTTTGACCAGAAAATATTTCATTCAAAATTTGAAGATTTTAAAGTTATTTTGCATTTTTAGACCAAAATATGTCTCCTTAATTACTGAGTCGAACCCAAGCTTCTCGCAGGTGTTGACATCAATTAAGGTGATCATAATTTAGCGTCTTACATTTGACGAACAATAGCGCTGTTAACACATGATTCAGTTGTGCAAACATGCTCACGGGAGTTGAGATCACAACGTCTGTTAACCACGTCCGTTTGGCGGCGGCGCTATTGTCCGTCAAAGAGATTTGTTTAATGAGATGTTAATCTAAATGTTTTAGGACCGCCTTATGGCTCTGCCAAGGTGATTGGCGAATGCTGTAAATTTTAGAATATGGGCGTGTCTGTTTTTTTTAGAATTTTAGTAATTTTGATTTAGGAAAATCAGTTAGGATTTACCAACTAAACGATTAAGACGTGATAATTTGAGATAGTTTGGATCTACCAACTAAGTGGTTAAGATATAATACTGTTTGGATTTACCAACCGAAATTTTATTGACTTTTATTCTATTTTGGTAATTTACCAAGTTTGATTTAGGATTAGATACTTAAGCTTGGAATGTTCCAGCATATCCATATGGTTTAAACATACTGTTTGAATTATACGATAGTTAGAAGAACTTATTGTTATATTTGGATATACCAGTAACTATATATTTTTGAACGGTTTTAGTACATGTGAAATGAACATTAAGTTTTGAGTAACATTAATAGAAGAAGAAAATTGGAACTTGATATCTGTCTCCAGTGTTGTTATTTAATTTAGTATATTTTGAGCCAGGATATACTGTTCACCATACCTCTCACAGCTTACCATTCGCTAAGTTCCACAATAACATTAAAAGTGACTGATTTCTTCACCTTTAAACTATACCGGGGTAACGTCCGCAATGTGAGAACGCAATTTATTTTTTATGAAATGTGTCCCGGTGCATCACGGTATACCGGCTGTCCTGTATCGGGATGAACCGTGGCTACACCGGCACAGTGAGAATTGGGCTTAAACAATTTCAATCCATTTTGCAGAGAAATAATGAACTGCATGAAATCTTTAGAGGAAAAGTTTTTCTCAAAAGTAAAAGGCAGCCTCCGAACTTGAAACGCATGTTAACCAAAGCTGGTTTACTAAAAAACCAAAGGAGGATTACAAAGTTTCAAACATGTAATGAGCCACAATGTGGCCTATGCAAATACATAACAGAAGGGTCATCAGCGAATTTTAAACCTTAAAGCGCCAGGAAAAAAATGTCGTCTGCTGAAGTCGTCTGCTACCTAGCGTTACTGACGAATTTAGTATAGAAGCAAACAGCGTGGACCCAGAACAGACTGCTTCTATAGGAGCAGTCTGATCTGGGTCCACACTGTTTGTCATAGAGGCTCCTTAAACATTTCAGCAGACGAGAAAAGCAAACGACTTTTGTTGCGATTGGCGCTTTAAGGATTAAGGGAAAATTTATGCAAAGTGAATGATGATATGTCATGTAAGTCAAAACATGTAATCTGTGAGATACAATGCAGAGGCTGCAATGAACAATACATCGGTGAAACTGTAAATTTGAGAAATCGCATAACACTCCATAATCAACATATTAGGCATGCTGAATTACGAAATATACCAGTAGGTGGACACATTGCAGCGAGTGGCTACTGTATTGCCAGCCAAGAGTGACAGTGACGTCATGTTTTATTTACAATTGTTAAGTAAAACATTATGTTGTACACTCCACTTTAGCAAACGCGAATTGGTAGATCACTTGTGTATTAATCCTATCCTGTGGATAGGATTAATACACGAGTGATCTATCGATTCTAAGTCCCTGATACCTTTGTAAACAAAACAGGACGCCACTGTCACTCTTGGCTGGCAGGACAGTAAGGAGATGAACATGAGAGCAAGATACGACACAGGTACCATGGAGACAGTGTCCAGCGCTCGTGACGCACTTAGGAGACAGAAGCCTAGCCATAATTCTAGCATTATAAATTGAGATTTCCAACCATTTGACATTTTGACAAGTGTAGACTCGGACGAGCCTGTGTAGCCTCCTTTTAAGCTCAGAAACTCCAAGTAGTGTTCGGTCAGTAGCTTAATACTCATAGAATATTCAAGCGACGAGCAAAGGCTCTGATTAGACTGCGCGTATGCGCAGGCTGATCTGAGCCTTTGCTTGTCGCACTTACCACGTTGTTGGAAATCTCATGCAGCGGCTGAAAGTAAAAGTATCGTTAGTATCGAGCTTTGGGCTCATCACCTGCAACATTTTGGTGTTATTTGAAATAGTAATAACTAACTTCTAACAGTCTCTAACTTCATCGGAACGGTTTGGTTATGCCCAGGTCATACATTCACGGACTGGACACCGGATTAGCCACGGATACAATCAGGCGTCATTCGTGGCAATCCGTATTGGTCCGTTGCTTTCCGTATTGCATCCGTATTCATACGTAGTAGTACTTAGTCATACGTATATAGTGTATCCGTATCGGACTACGGAAATTGGTATTTCCGGGGTCATCTGTGAGATTTGATCCGTAGTAGAACCGGCGAGGTGATCCGTGAATGTGTGACCTGGGCATTATCCCCCGAGTTTGCTTACCGCCTTGCCGTGGTTCGGGGGCTTAATTCGCACAGGGGACTTTATTTTTGAATAACTGTCCCCTCTGCTTAGAGCTAAAGGTAAGCCAGGCGCCCGCCCTCTGGCGCCCTAGAAATATGGATGGCTGCCCGGCACCACTGGGGACAGACTGTATGTACCTTCGTACTTAAGCAGGCCTGTTTGCGTCTCTTGTTTTGCAGACTTGAGAGGTGACAGGTTGGGGTTAAAGTCCTCACGCAAACCAGTGGTAACTGTCCGTAAAAGCGCAAATATATCAACTTGTTTTCATAAATAACCAAAAGCTTAAATTTATCAAAAATTGTCTTACACTAGTAAAACTGTAAAGAAGATAAAAGTCAAATGTAGCAATTTTTATGACTGCTATCGTCTTAATCATTGAGTTCTATATCTTGTTGAACATTTATTTTTAAACTCTTACTTTATCTATATGACAGTTTTCATGATTAACTGTCTAGTACCTAAGTTACATTCTTGCTCTTATATTTTTAAAGTTCTGTATTGTAGAGCTTTAAAGTTCTCTATTGTAGGGATATCTTCAGATTTTACTTGAAGAGCAATTTACCTGTGAATATCCTTGCTAAATTCCAATATCTTATTCAAAAGAACATACTGTAGTGTTTTCTGTCTCAAATTCATTTATTTCTCTAATACTATTTGTGTCTTTTTCTCATAATCCACATTAAAACTCAACAGGCTTAAATTGACCGAGTCTACTACAATCATATCAATTTCAAACTTTTTAAATAATCTATCTCAGTTTATTTTCTTAACTGTACATCAGAACCGGGCTTATACCGTGTCTGTAGGGTTAAAATATACAGATTGCTTTACTGCTGTAGTAGATAAGGTGAAAACCCTTATTAAAACAGTGTGCTGCCTGTTTGCCGTGGGTTTGCGACGCGTGAATGGGAGAAGAGAATCCTGGTAATTGAGGAAAGCCCAGGGATCTCCAGCTTTCCAACACATTACTTTGGTCTCTGATTCAGCTAGACGTGAGTCCAGTGCTAGGTCCGGCGCTGGATCAATCGGCTGGGTGGTCCATCTCTAGAAACCAACTTATTCTTTCTTCCTTCTGTCTATTTTAAAGTATCTTTTAGGTACAGAACCGGGTTTAATTTTTCTTCATTTATATCTTACTATTTGGTTTCAAGAGTGACTGCTCATGGGCTAATCTTGGGGCATATAGACCAGCGTTAACAAGGCTTTTGAGAGCGGTGAGGGGGGGTCTTAAAATTTTTGGGTGGGGACGTCCAATAAATGTTAAATCTTTTTCTTAAGGGAATTAGTGTTTGATATGTATAGGACGTTAATCTTAAGCTGGACGAACTACTGGAAAATATGAACCGGAGTATAATAGATATGTAGCTTTAATGTAGGAAATAGGAGAGCCATTTCCATATTACATTCCCTTGTTGGGCTCCACGGTGGGTGAAGTGCATATCTATGGAATAACTAACCAAACAACATGGATCATGCTGAATATAATTCTAACATGGTCCCCCCTTCTTCCCCTGGCCCAGGCCTGGGTTCGACCTCCAATCTTGGATATCTGTCTCAGGACAATTATCCGAATCTTTCACAAACAAACTTGAAAAATAAAAGACAACAACAGGACTCGGACGACGAACCAGAATCAGAACCTTCCTTACTTTTCAAATCGGCTGACAATTTTGCCAGATTTTTGATTATCAAATCAGAAGAAGATCAACCAATCACACATTTGTCACCTTTCGTAATTGAGAAACAAATTGAATCAATCATTGGAACGCCAAAATCTGTAAAAAAGTTAAAAAACAAAACCCTATTAATTGAAACCACAAGATCTCAAACGGAAAATCTACTAAAAATGAAAAAGTTCTTTAATTTGAAAGTTACAGTTTCAGAACACAAAACATTAAATACATCTAAAGGTATAATTAAAGACAGAGCTTTAAAAGGAGAAAGTGAAAAGGACATATGTGACTACCTTAAAAATCAAGGAGTCATAGCAGTAAAGCGTTTCACAATTAAAAAGGAATTTGATACAATTGAAACCAATACTCTTCTTCTGACATTCAACTCAGTATCTGTACCAAATTCAGTCAAGATCTTTTACAGAATTATACCTGTAGACATATATGTACCGAATCCTCTGAGGTGTTACAACTGTCAGAGGTTCGGTCATCATGAAAGTGACTGTCCAGCAGATTACGCTTCAATTTGTAAAAAGTGTGGCGAAGGTGGTTTAACTCACCTAGCAAGTGCATGCCCAAACCCAGTTAAATGTGTCAACTGTGGTCTTGACCATCTTTCAAGATCCAATGTATGTGAAGTTTGGAAGAATGAAAAGGAAATAATGAAGGTTAAAGTCACCAGAAACATTACATACATTGAAGCAAGAAAGATGGTAGAACAAACACCTGAAGTCACTTTTTCGAAAATTGTACAATCTGCTGTTGCAAAACCTGAGTTGAAAACAGTCAGCACGCAAACTTCAGACGAAGATAAGGTTATCACTTCTAGCACAAAAGTTTTAGATCCAACACCAAAAAAAGTAAATAAAAATCAAACACCATCACAATCTTCAACACCAAAGCCGAAATCAACACCTCAGAAACCAAAACAAACAACATTAGCAAATACATCTAAAGTCGAACAAAAACAGAACAGAGAATCACGATCTAAAACATGATCAAGTCCGAGAAAGAAAAGTCAGTAGCCAAAGAAAACTCCCAAAGAAAGACAAATAAAGTTAACAAGAGTTCAAGATGAATCTATCAAATTAGATAACAAATTCAACAGTCTTGAACAGATGGAAGCAGAAGTGTACGATGATCAAAATCTGGCAAAGAAAGTAATAAGTAAGTTTTATTACCCTTTTGCAAATATGAAAGTTTCAAATCTAAGAATTTATTTACTTATTTTATCTTTTTTATCTGTCATGGATTATAAACACACTATAATACAATGGAATTGTCGAGGTCTAAAACCCAAATTTGATGAAATATCACTCTTACTTTCACAACAGAAGCCATCTGTTTTTTGTCTTCAAGAAACATTTTTAAAACCTGATGACAAAATTTCTCTTAAAGGTTTTAACATCTATAATTATATACATTCTAACTGCCAGAGACCTTCTGGCGGTAGTTCTATTTTTGTTAAATCTTCTTGTCCTCTACGAAATATACAGTTAACTACAGAATTGCAGGCAACTGCTGTTTCTGTTACGTTAGATAAAGAAATAACTATATGTTCTATTTATATTCCACCTTCTTTTTCCTTAAAAACTGAACATCTTGATTCATTATTAAAACAACTTCCTTCTCCATATCTACTATTAGGTGACTTTAATGGTCATAATATTCTCTGGGGTAATAAAGAAAATAATTCCAGAGGCGAACTCATTGAAAATTTCATTACAAACAATGATATATGTCTTATGAATGACAAATCAAACACTTATATGCAATATCCAACAGGCTCTTTCTCTTCCATAGATCTGTCCTTATGCCATCCATCCCTTTTTCTTGACTTTAATTGGTCTGTCTGTAAAGATCAACATCATAGTGATCATTTTCCTATCATCATTAAAAGTAATACTTCCACAGTAGAAGATCATAATCCGAAATGGAAACTAAATAAAGCTAATTGGGAAGTATTTCAATCTTTATGTACTGATACAATAACTTTAGATTAGAAAGTTTCAAAGATTTTTCAGACCCTTTGTCTGATTTCACCTCTTCCCTTATTGATATATCTTCTAAATGTATACCCAAGACCTCGACAAATCCAACAAAAAGTAATCCATGGTACAATGATGAATGTAAAGAAGCTATTAAAACGAGGAAAAAAGCTCTATATAAATTCAAAAAATATCCAACTAAGGACAATTTAAATGAAGTAAAAGTATTTAGAGCAAAGGCTCGTAGAACAATTAAGATATCGAAACGAAAGTCATGGCGTTCTTACGTTTCAAAAATTAATCACAAAACCCCTATAAAAAAGTTTGGGATATGATAAGAAAAATATCTGGTAAAACAAAGTCACCAAGCTACACCCATTTAAACCATCCCGTTGCAGAAACAAAATCAACAAGTAAATTTGATATAGCTGAAACCTTAGGAGAAACATTTCTAAATAATTCATGTTCAAGGAATTACTCTGAAAAATTTCAAAAAATTAAAGCAGAACAAGAAAAAATTAAATTTAATTTCAAGTCTGCAAATACTGAGGAATATAATAATCTTTTTAATTTTGATGAACTTTTGGATGCAATTAAACAATCACATGATTCTGCAACTGGGCCGGATGAAATACATTATCAAATGCTTAAACATCTCCCAGAGAGTTCCCTCCAAGCTCTTCTGGGTATATTTAATCATATATGGACTACTGGTGATTTTCCTGAAGACTGGCGATTAGCCACTGTAATACCTATACCCAAACCAGGGAAAGATCATGCTGAGCCAACCAATTATAGACCTATAGCTCTTACAAGTTGTCTTTGTAAAACGTTAGAAAGGATGATTAATAAAAGGTTGATTTGGTATTTAGAATCCAACAATCTTTTATCACGGTATCAGTCGGGTTTCCGAGCTGGCCGTAGTACAAATGATAATTTAGTTAGATTGGAAACTTTCATACGTGATGCCTTTGTTAAAAAGGAACACGTTGTAGCTGTCTTTTTGGACTTGGAAAAAGCATACGATACCACATGGAGATATGGCATTATGAAAGATATTCATAAACTAGGACTGAGAGGTAGACTACCTACCTTTATTGAAAGCTTCCTAGCTGATCGCACAATGCAGGTGAGGTTGGGATCCACTCTTTCTGATTTATATGATCAGGAGCAGGGGGTCCCACAGGGTGGTGTATTATCTACAACTCTTTTTAATATTAAAATCAATGATATTGTTAAATGCCTAGATAATTTAACAGATTGCTCTCTCTATGTTGATGATTTTTGTATTTGCTTTCGATCAAAAAGTATGCGAACAATTGAAAGGCATCTACAGCAAAACTTAAACAAGATAGAACATTGGGCCACTGATAATGGCTTTAAATTTTCCAAGTCAAAAATACAGTGTGTACATTTCTGTCAATTGCGAAAGCAACATGATGATCCAGTTCTTACATTATATGGATCGCCTATTCCTGTTGTACAGGAATACAAATATCTTGGTTTGATATTTGACAAAAAGCTTAGTTTTATCCCGCATATTAAATATTTGAAGGCAAAGTGCCTTAAATCCTTGAACATATTGAAAGTTTTATCTCACACTACTTGGGGTGCAGATCGAACAACACTCTTACAATTATATCGATCTTTGATACGTTCAAAACTAGATTATGGATCCATTGTTTATGGATCGGCAAGAAAATCTTATTTAGCTATGCTTGACCCTATCCATCATCAAGGTCTTAGATTAGCCTTGGGGGCATTTAGAACATCACCTACTGCAAGTCTTTATGTTGAGGCAGATGAACCATCTTTAAATACACGTAGAGAAAAACTTTCTTTACAATATGCTATTAGAATCGCTGAAAATGATTCAAATCCAGCTCATGATGTGACCTTTTAGCCAAAATACACAGATCTTTATGAAAGCAAACCAAATTTTATAAAATATTTTGGCGTCAGAACTTTACCAGTCCTGGAATCTGCAAACATAAACTTTAAAAACATAGATAAAACTTTTACACCAAATGTACCAGCATGGTGTATAGATAAACCAAAACTTCTCTTCGATTTACACTCCGGTAAGAAATCAGAAACCAGTCCAATTATCATGAAATCTAATTTCCAGGAGCTAAAATCACAATACATGGAATATAAGCACATTTATACAGATGGTTCAAAATACGATATGAAAGTAGGATGCGCAGTAGTATCTGATGACTTCTCTGAAACTATGCGAATTCCAGATGGGTCCTCAATTTTTACAGCAGAAGCAAAAGCCATAGATTTAGCATTAGATCTTATTGCGGACTGTAAAACTTCAAACAAATTTATTATATTTTCAGACTCCCTATCAGTATTAAAATCTTTAGATCATACATCTTCAAAAAATCCCCAAATTCAAAAACTACTTGAAAAACATCATGAATTATCAGAATTAAATGAAATTGTTTACTGTTGGATCCCTAGCCACATTGGCATTGCTGGCAATGAAAGTGTGGATCAAAAGGCAAAAGATTCATTGAATTTACACCCAACAAACTTTTCAATACCTTATGCAAATTTTAAATATTTTATCAATAGGTACATTTTAAACAAATGGCAAATTTTATGGAATAACAGTGTTGGTAATAAACTCTTTGAGATTAAACCTGTCATTGGACAATCTCAACCAGTAGTACGAAATGTCAGACAGGAGGAAGTCGTCCTTGCTCGTCTACGTATTGGTCATACAAGGATCACACACTCTTATCTTTTAAAACGAGAGGAGCCACCGTATTGTTTTGGATGTGATACACTCTTTACAGTCCGCCATTTTCTACTTGAATGTGGGGATTTTTCACATATAAGAAACAAACACTTTCATGTTGATACAATCAAACAATTGTTTAATGATGTACCTATTGATAATGTCTTTTTATTCTTAAAAGAGATTAATCTTTTTAACAAATTGTAGATATTATTTTCCTTTGAACTGTTTATTTATTTAAACTTACTTTCATCATATCATTTTCTTTTTTGCAGGAGAAGATCATGTATAGTCATCTGATTAGCCTATGTTGTTGTCAGATATTGTACATGGTCTTCGCTGTGAAATGGTGACTATTTTATCGTCTTGGATATACTCATATGTTTAATGTTTTAAATTGTTAATATTTTAGCTAATCTATTATAGTTTTAATGTTCAGTAATACTTCTCTTACCTAACCTTAATGACGCTAATGACCCAAAAGGGTTGATGCGTCGTTAAACTCCAACTCATCATCATCATCATCACCTGGGCATTATAGCCCTGCCTTAATAATAAGAAACGCGAAATTTATTAGTTGCATTTTTCCGTACGTTAAGCTCAAATCTGGATTTAGAATATCCAGCAGTGTCAGAAGAAAATTGTTTGAAGAATCTACTACCACTGCCCTTACCCCTAATCTCTTGGGAATTACGACACTTTTAGGCTGTCTGAAAAGCGGGGGGAACTTAAACGGTGTAACAGCCATGTGACTGCCTATATATCTGTACTTAAATTTCTACAGGTAAGTGTCAAAAGCATCGCCCATTTTAAAATCGTGATTGCTTTGTACGTGCCAGTTTTATTTTTAAGCACTGCCATTCAGTTGATTGTATCGATTCAATCAGCGTAGACATATATCCAACTGATCCAATACGATCAGTTTGATCCGGGTAAACACTGTTTGCTATGTTTGTAAGAACGTTTTCCACTTAAACAGCGTGATGTTGCTATTATGGACAGTTTCATAAAAACAACTTTTACAGTGGTAAACCGCCTAAACAATATCAACTACCTATGTAGTACTCGTATTATAGTCAACCATACATTTTCTGTAATTAGTTAATTTGAGCTGTTTACATACATTCTTTCAATGGTAACACTCAAGTCAGGGATAATCCTGGACCAAAATGATGATGGGCCCTTAAAATGGGCCAATGGCCCATATCCTATTCAAATACATGCAGATAACTACATAATTTTAATGGGCCTTTTCAAATGTCTATGGGCCCTTTGCAAAATTTGATGGGCCCAAGAATCCTTAATATCTATATTAGAGCATAATTGACATGAGCTTTGAATAGCTTATATATGAGGCCCAGCTAAAAATAACGTCCATTTAGCAGAAATAATAGTTTTGCTCACAAAATGGATTAGGCCTATCCCAGGATTATCCCTGTCAAGTGTCAAATAAGTTGAATAAAATGCCCAAATTCTACCATCAGAATTATTAGAGCAAAAAATAGCAGTAATACCAGCTGATATCTTTGGTCAAAATACTCCCTGATATGATTCACGATTATTGAATGCTCAATGCGATGTAAATTGAAAACGTACATCTAAAGTCATTTATTCGCGATTCTAATTTATGCAGCAGTACTTTATATGTACGATACACTTTATGCTATACTGAACAATAGTGAAAATGCTACACTACAATATTTTATAATTTGTAAGAAAGCATTGGATGAAAAGTATTTACTAAAGCTTAATAATGTTTTAAAGACATCCAGTAAGCGATTCGTCGAAGCTCCACCATTTTGCCTCGTTTGATGTCTGACGAGTTAATTCCTTTTTTGTGTTTAAAGCTTTATTCACTGAATTTTGCAATTGCGCATGCGCAAAGGTTATTAAGCTTATCAGAATTTGTCATACTTGTGTTGCATTAATACGCAAGAAAACTGTATTACCACTTGAAACAAGCTCAGAAATCAATTTCGAATTTATCAAATGTGTAAAAAATGTAAAATGTCTCCCTTTGACAAAAACAAATAGAGAATATTAAATATTTAGTAATCTTTAATTCATCACGATTTTCGATAACTTTCTTCCTTTTGCCAAATCAGGTAGACCTATCAGGACATTGTTCCTACCATTTCTCGACCAGTAATGTGCTCAGACTAAGATGCAACAACACATTGATTTTCCTATGGAGATTTCAGTGTTAAAATTTCAAGCTCGGCCTGATGAAAAACCTGCTTTCTTAGATTGCTTTTCTAAACGATCATCGCATATTTTGGTCGTCACATGCCCAAGACTAAAATTTCGTCCAGTCGGATCTGGTTGGCAGTGGATTTCTGAAGGCCTAAACTGTGTGAGATTTCTGTTAAAATTTGTAACCTGAAAAACTGGACCCCTGTCACATTTAAATGACATTTTTCTGTCTTGTTTTTGTTATGTTTTCGTGCGAGTTTGTCTATTGATGCCTTGTGGTCCCCTGCTTGGAAAGGGCTGACCTCTTGGCTCTCGTTTGTGATGTCTAATTGTGAAGTTGTCACTTTCCAATTGGTATCCTGGGTCAGGTGTGGGCTTGATTGTATCGATTCCTGATCTTTGCCCTCTTTCTTACTTTCATGTGTTTCCTCTGGACAACATCCTTAAACCTTTTACTTTATGCATAACCCAGTCTTTGAACAGTCAGATATACTTTCATTCGCTGTACTGGATTGCATCATTTTGCATATAAATGGCAAACAATTCGGGTGTAGCGTTTTCACTTTTGTTCAGTATATAACCAACACGGGGATCACTGACCTGAAACGACATCGAATTATTTAGTCAACCGTTGCATATTATTAATAAACTGGGTCAGTTTATGTCCATTCTATCTACATTATTACTCCCCCGTTGAAAAGAACCATAAATATGCCAAAATTCCATCTAATTACCGAAAAACACAGCAAAAACACCAAGTTGAAAATTTTGTCAAAAATACTGCAGCTTTTTCTGTTCACATATCGAAAAGTTCTAGAGAAAATAACGTGAAAAGATGCACATAAAGTCGATTTTTCGCGTTTCTTATTAATGCAGCAGTACTTTAGTAACCTATGTTTATTTTATCATGTTTAAATATCTTCTTTCTATTTTCAGGTTGAAGCTATACAGATCATCGGCTGAAATTTCCGATTATAATGTATAAGGACAATTTGCAAAAAGTAAGTGAGTATGACCACGAAATGCCAAAATCACACACTGCAGACCAACCCACGACACCGTGAGGAACAGACACAATTGACAAACAATAACATGCCATCAAAAGAGTATTAAAGTAAAGCAACCATTTCTCTCTTCCCCAGCAAGATGGTTGCAAAACTAAAACTGACACTATGAACTACACAACAAAGAGCGAATCAAACACAAAAAAGCGGGCGAAACAAGTAATCAGTACAGTAAACCCTGTCTTAAACAGCCACTCAAAAATAGACAAAACAAAACACTTAATGACAGATGGTTGCTTAATGAAGGTTGAAAGTATTGCAGAATGCTCCCCTTGGAGCATTCTGCAATACTTTTGGCCTGCATTTAGAGTTTATCGGTCTTGAAAACCATTTTTAGTATTCATTTGGAGTGGTTGCTAAAGACAGGATTAACTGTAATAAAAGACCCACCGCCTTACAGCGGCCGGCAGCCTGTGCAGCCTCCTTTTACGCTTAGACACTCCAAGTGATGCTCAATCAGTAGCTTAACACTCATAAAATATTCAAGCGTTTAGCAAAGGCTCTGATCAGTCTGCGCATATGCGCAGGGTGGTCTGAGCCTTTGCTGGTCGCACATAACGCATTGCTGGAAATCTTATGTCACGGCTCAATTTTATCATGAAGATAGATGAATACACATGTAATGCGTATGTGCATGACGAAGACAACAGTTTCACCTACCGACCACTGAAAACTCAGATCAGACTGGGCATACTTGCTGTTTATATGAAAAACATTCGAGCCCTTATATAACCTATCCATTACGTACACAGCGACAGTTTCCATCTGGCTGGGTTAATAACCGTGCTGGACTGAGCCCCGATGCTATATAACAATTTTCATGCTCAATTCAACTGAGCTTGAAATTTATCATGGTCATAAATGTTAAAATGCCAACAAATTGTTGGCATTTTAACATTTATTAGCATAATAAATATATCGCCTGAGAGTTTGAAACCAAGAATAGTTTTTATTTTTCAGCATTGTTTTATAAGCAGTTGAAATATCAAGCTCAGTTGAGTTGAGCATGACAAAAATATAAGGGTGAGTCTAAGCCTTGGCTTGGAGCATAACTCATTATCATATGATGGGGCAAGTACACGAGATATCTGTGCTAATCGCATCAGTGAGCAGCATAGATTCATGCCAGTCTGTGCATGCGCGAATCCAGAGTAGGGACTAACTCCTGACCCCCCCCCCTGAAACATCACAAAGATATAGGGTTTCTTAGCAATACTGGTCCAGATCCCCTGAGTAATCACAAAGCTACCAAGAGCATTCAAAGTTGGGCCATCATCGGCACGCCAGCGAAACGCCATTGAAATGGCGTTTCGCTGGTGGGCCGATGATGGCCCGCTTTTAGTGGTATTTGGATCCCCTCATCAACTAAAAAAAACAAAAAAAAACAACGTCAAATTTGGTCCCCCTCTGAAAAAACTTTCTGGATCCGCGCATGCTGCGTATATATACAGTCTCGCCGTAGCCTTCGATTCTCGCATACAGCGGGGATGCATGTGAAGACTAAGACCAGAATTTAGACAACGTCCAGTTGGATGAATGAGCCTCGACGAGAGAAAACCTGTTTTCTGGGTTTGCGGACAACAAAGGCGCAGACTGATCAGCGCCTTTTGTTATTTTTTAATGTATCATATTAACCTTACTACAAGCGAAATTTCAATATTCTAGCTAGTCTCTGTAGCTGAGGAGTCTGATTTGAGTGTCGCTTTGTCGGAAACCCTAAAGGCAGGTTTTGTCGCGCCGAAGGCCCTATGTCAGCATGGGCATTATTGAAGCGTTTGTGCATATGCGATTTGAACCCATATGAGCAAAGTGTCCTTTTTGAGGGACATGGGCAAACAGTGCAGACCCAGATCAGACGCGGGGTCTGATAAGGGTCTCCACTGTTTGCTTTGGTTTGATTTGATTCTTTCTTTCTTCAACAATCTTTTAGTTATGTAGGGACGGGTCTTCCTGGTTTGAACCAGTACTAAGCTAGGATTAATGTGTCTTGCCCAAGGACACAACGCAGTGACGCCTGTGAGGATCGAATCCGCGGCTCCTCGGTCTCGAGTCAAGTACTCTACCTCTGAGCCACTGCATTCCCTCCCATGTTTGCTTTCAGATTGTTCAATAAAGATTTGAATAAAAATAGAAAAATACCACCCAACAACCGGTACCCTTTTAACGGATAAGAACTGGTCCATTTGATAAAAGTGGGATATTCCATTTGGTATAAAAGGGTTAACCGAAATTTTATACACTGGTCCATATAGATTTGGTCATAATTTTGCCATGCACTGCCTCATGAATATGTTAACTTTTGATTGTAGTAGGGCTCAACAAAATATAGAACTGATGTTTCAAGGCCGGATTTCTTTATATGTGTCCCGCCTAGTTTTCTGAAGCTAGACAACTGCTAGTCTTTAAAAAAAGGGGGGGGGGGGTCTTCAAATAAATTTCTTTTGCTATTAATAGGCAAATGTATTAAACACTACTACTACTTCTAATAATAATAATAATAATAATAATAATAATTGTTATACTTAATATAAAAATAAAAAAATGAATTGAAGCAACTTGTAAAAAAATGATTTTTATTTCGGCGATAAGTTATGGTTATTGTTATTTTCTTACATTTTACTAAAATTAAGACTTTTTTTCATAATTATATCTCCCAATCAGCTAAGTTTCCCCATCTTTTAAAATGATGTTTAGATATCTCGACATTATCTAAGCAAGCTTATTGAATAGTTCGGAAGTATTATAGATCCTCAATATTAGAACTTAGACATTTTCTCCGCTCTGGCAAGAAGTCGCTTAAACTCAATTTTCGAACTAAAAATGGCAGAACTAAAAAGTAATTTATTTCTGTCACACTTATATGGTTGATATTGTTGTTTGATAGAGATAGCATTAATAACTTATAAAACGTCGAGAAAATATCAGAATATGATTATTTTGGGCTCATAAAGTGCTCACACAAGGTATTTTCGTTCAGTTCACATAGAAATGAATGGGATTTTACCAGTTAATAATTTTTCCTTTTTAAAGGAGGGCTTGCCTAGTCTAAAACAGCATGTGGACCTTGTATGTTGGGAACACCTCCAAATTGGTTACTTTTTAAGCTGCACTAAAACCACGCCATTGACGGACATCAACAGTAATTATTGATTCGGTCAGTAAAACAGAAATACACAAACAGTAATCTTAAAGCTGCATACTCTGTAACTATGAACATTTTTCGAAAAATTTTATTTTCTTTTTAAATCATTTGTAAAAGCTGAATTAAGGTATGTTTTCACAATAAATCTGTTCACTAGAGCGGAAAACTGCACGGAAAAGTGAATTATCCTATAAAACAGGTGTGTTTTACTCGTGTCGATAATTATTTGCGTCCCTCCAATAATTATAGACAGTTAATTTTAATATAAATGCTGTTGTTTCGATACTGATAATTTGTTAAGATTTACGAAATTGGTAAAATGTATACCTGAATTTCAGTTTTTTTACTGTGTTCTTGAAAAATAGAAACATTAGTTCTAAAATTAAAAGATCAAAAGTTACAGACTATGCAGCTTTAAGCAGCATCCAGCGCCATACACTGAAGGACTTTAAAAACGCAAAAATGAAATTAATACAATAAACTTATTTTTAATCTATCATTTTTTTTGAATTTTGCAACAATGAACATGTCAGCAAAACATGTTTTTAATTTCATGCCAAAATAATAAATAATGTTTGGACAACAGTCTATCGAATAGCAATACCCTTAGATTCTAAAGTTGCAATATCCAAATCAGACGTGATTTACAGTAATTGTATTAAAAAAAATTATTACAAATCTGGATACAAATTACCCTCGAAGCCCTATTATTTGTCTGGAACTGACGATAGCCAGCCAGAACGTATATTGTCGATGCAAATATTGTTGATACACTCGACGTAAGTTGCTGTCTTAACGTTGGATCGTCATTTTTGGTTAACCAGACCTGCGTCTATATTTAACTCTCCCTGTAGCCTGATAACGATCTCTTAGGCGCTGTATAGTTGATAGCTTTTCCTAAAGGCCTAGAACTTTTCAAATAGTCATCTCATTTTTTCAAATATTCCTACTTTGTTGCTAGTCTATAGGCTGGTGCTGTATTCTTCCACTGAAGACAATTGCATTTATAGACTAGCCATGAACATAACCATTTGGAAAAGAAAAAAATATTACAATATTTTACGTGTATTAATGACCACCTTTATCATCAGACTGGTAGCTATTCTAAGTAGTTATAATGGCCCACTTCGAATCGAATTTAAGTTCCCTTTATAGTAGCAAAAGTTCGAATCGAACATCGATAGTGGCTACTATAGTGACGTCACGAACCTACTTAAGATCATCGGTGGGTCAGAGCACCGTTACTCTAGTAGCTTGTCTGGTTCCCTCCTCTAGACCTATCTAGCAAGATGGGTCAAGATCTATAAATAGCCTCAAAATGTTTTTATTATACAAAATAAATCCTTGATGTGTTCTATTTGCCGTCCCTCTTATTCGTAATTGTTAAATAGAGTAGGCTGTGCAGTTTAAGCACACCCTTTTTGTGTACGATGAAGAATTGAGGGCTATGAACTTTGTTTACTTGGCAACTAATTAAAAGATTGCAACTGTAGCCGTTCGGGTGTAAACGTGCACACGCATCTATTACGTAAGAATTTTAGAAGGAACTTTAGTTCGATTCGAAGTGGGGCCAATATCATTCCAATTGCGCCAGATCGTTCATGTTTGGACAATCGTGGCATGATTAATAAAGTTATAAAACTAAAGCTAAAGTGTTTTAAACATGTTTATGTAGAAGCTACATGGCAAAGAAACCCAGAAGTGTATGCGACATGTCATGATCCCAAAATATATCCTCTCGCCAAATTTGGGATTCCAACCTCAAATTATATACAGATATGCTCTTGGCTCGACTTTGCTAGAACTGAAACCAGAGGTTAAGGTCACAGTGACCTGGAAACAGTTGGTGACTCGCCAGGGCCCAAGGTGTATCTTCATACCAAATATGGAACTGCTACCATAAATAATATAGTCGATCTGCTGTGGGTGCATTTTTTTCAAGACCTGACTCCTGAGATCAAGGTCACAGTGGCTGAAAACAGGGAGCGACATTCCATGACCCCAACATATATCCACAAATTGAATTTGGGGGTTTATATGTCATATAATATGAGACATGCTCTTAACACTATGTTTTGCTTGTGGTAGGTGAGTTGTCTTGTCGGTGAATTGTTTTTTCCCATACACACGATCGTTGTGCTGACAGTATGCTATATAAATAGACAACCAGGTAGAGGGTATCACTATTCCAAAACAAATGCTTGCGCCTATAGCAAAAAGATGAGCAATTTGATAAAACTAAACATTAAGTTATTTTATATTTGTTTGTATCATTGTAAATATAAACATTAAGTTTTCTTTTCATAACTTATAAAATAATGACAACTTAATAATAAGTTAGTCCTTAATACTTTGTTTAAAGGTTTGCATACTTTTCTGTGTAATTGATGCCACAGGTTGTGGGAGTGGTCAATATTCAAGGGAGATAATCGGGCAGATAAAACCGATAACAGCTGATATTGTCCCATATGTATGTGATTTAAAATTGTTTACCATGATAATTTCAGCTTCATACCAGTAGTTTAGGAAGCATAAGTAAAGGTCTTTTCTATGTTTTATTCCGCTTTCTGTTTATTGCCGTGATTTCGGTTATTTATACGTTTATTCTTAGAAAATCAATATTCTACTTTCGATTTTAAAAGCAACACCAGTACTATTTCATAAATATTTGCCAAAACGTCATTTGAAATGACTGATGTTTCATTATGAGTATTTCATGATGTATTTTGTTTCAGATTATATTAATATTTCTAAATGCCGTGCTTTGTAAGTGCAATAATCATAGAGGAGTCAAAAAAAATTCTGCATCGTGTGTTGCAAAACTGATTATAAGCACTGGATGTCGTGTTGCAGACACTCTGTATAGTATGTTATGATAATATTATAAAGGGGTGTCGATGATTTTTGTAGGATAACATTTAAATATGTTTGCAATTCTTTTTATAAAGTGAGAAAACTTAAAATGTCAAGATGCACACATTGTTTGTTGAATACTAATAGAACAAACTGACACTCTTGCAGTAGTGGGGTTTCCTAGGCAGTGACTATCTGGGGCTGGGGGGGGGGGGGGGGGTACTGCGATTGTTTCATATATACGTAGGTTCGGAACATTATTTTTGGTTTGGTTCAAAATTTCAGAAAAGTAATACTTTTGGGAGTATAAAGAAATAGTGGATACTTTTTTTTTTTTTTGGGGGGGGGGGTCATTATAAAATTGGACTATTGGGGGGGGGTCATTTCTATACATTTAAGGGCTTTTTAAGGTCAAGACATAGAATGGGATTATTTTTGGGGCCAAATATTTCAAATATTTTTGGGTATGCCTGATATTCCTGTTTTTTTTTTTTTTTTTTTTTTTTTTTTTTTTTTTTTTTGGGGGGGGGGGGGGGTAAACAGTAGATGTTGGGTCCAAGCCTATGTAAGAAGAAAAATTTAGAGTACCCCCTGGGGTGTATTTGGGTACAGATTTATTACTTCTACTCTAGCCTTGTATGGCCGGCTCGGGATTAGGATCACTATCTACAACATGCTTCAAATCGCCAGGCTAGAGACACAGTTTGATAATCCTGATAATAACTATGAAATACGATTCAGAAATGTCTCCATCTAGACGGGAAAGTCTAAAAGCCCTCTACTCCAGGAAGCCATTGAATCTTATATAATCATCATGTATAGGTGTATGACTGATCCTGGTTATCTCAACTTGATGGCCGGCTACGAATACGGATGCGTTTCTCTAGCACGCTCAAATAGGCCAGGCTATAGGTAAGAATTGCCACCTTCCAGACGGGAAAGTCTAAAAGTTTTTCACTCGAGTTGGCCATTGTTTTGGTATATTACTGGTCCTGGATGATCCCAACTTGGTTCTACGAATTCCAGAAGATCTGAATGAATAGTTTAGCATAAACATGCTTATTTCACTAGATTCGCATGCGCGGATCTAGAGGGGGGTTAGGGGGTCCGGACCCCCCCCCCCCCCCCGCCCCAGGAAATCTTAAGTTAAATGTGTTTCTATAGAAAAAGCATCTGGACCCCACCTGGAAAAATGGGACCCCCTCTGAATCCTTGGGAAAGCATCTAAATAAGTTGAGGACTTACAAAACGTACTTAAGGCTGTTTTCTAGCCGTCGGAACCGGATTTGGAGGGGTCAAATTTTTTCCAGGGGAGGGGGTCCAAATGCTTTTTTCTATAGAAACACATATAACTTAAGATTTTCAGGGGGTCCGGACCCACAACCCCCCCCCCTCCCCCTCCCTGACAAAAATTCCTGGATCCCAGCATGATTAGCTACATTGCAAATTGAGCATGCCGAGTTCGCCCAAGTTCACAGGGCCGTTAGCCACGAGGGTCAGTCAAAATAACTGAGAGCTGGTTAATATCTTTTGGCTGGGTCTACACGTTTGACTGAAACTTGGGACCTATGTGGAATGATCTCCTCGCTTCGTTGCATAATAGAAGCTGATAAATTAGCATATTAAAGGTGATGTTGCTATGCACTCGAAGATACTCTCTCAGAAATATGCTTTCGTGCTGCCGACATTTCTGACAAAGCATCTATGAGTTTTTAATCATTTCAAATCTACAACGAGATAATAACGGACCTTTATCTCGCCACTTGTATCAAACAATGTGTAAGCAATGTTTTAAAGATGGTTTGCAGAAAGTATTTCGATACGTATTATATGCATTTTCTGCGCAGGCGCGATACTAAAGGATCGACCTGTCTGCTATGGGACATCACAACTGAAAAGTCGGGTTTGTGCTGTTACGCGGTGCGCATTACTCAAAACACCTACGTTAAAAAGTAACAAGCATTAAATGCCTATAGATAATCCTTCAATGTGGATATCTAGTCATTTTGGGTAGCCAAATCATAACAATGATAGGTATTACGGTATTCAGCCATAAACTGATCATATCGAATGCACTAAAACATTTTTGAAAACATTACCCGCATGGCATTTTCATTGAAACCGTTTCAGTGACACGTGATGACGCGCTTGATAAACAATATTGAATCAGCCAATCGGGCGAATCACATGACTCTGTGACGCATTCGGTAAACAAATATGTCACATGTACCCACAGTGCTCAAATCAGACAGGTCAGTATTTGATAAAATGCTTCCGGTCGATGACAATGGTATTATATGTCATTGTCTAGCAACGAACCTCGATGGAGATTCTATTTTTGACAATTATTGACAGATCTTGTTATGGTATTGCAACAGTTTATTCCAGAAAAATAGTAAAATATGCATTTAGATATTAAAAGCAATTACAATACACAATTTTAAAAGTACTCATAAATATGATACTTATGCGATAGTGAACCATTATCGGTGGGGGTGGAGTTACTTTTGTTGGTGATTTTTGTTTTGGGAAAATTGCCTTATCCTCACTGTTTTCTGTGGAATAAAATTCAAATGCCTAAATTAAGTTGTTGAATTTAGTAAAAATGGATTCATGCATTTTATTTGAAACAAAGGCACAAGTTGAGGGCGCTCACTTTTGTAATGTGTTTCCACAGCTACGCTTTATTCTAGCATGAACGCATGGCATAAGATCGCGCTCTTTGTTTGCTTAGCAACAGCAACCTTTACTTCGTATGATCATGTTTTTGCATATTCTGAGGCAGGGTAGTTCAAATATGCCTTTGACTGTCGTACGTCAACTTAATTAAAAGATATGTATCAACACTCATTTATTTTTGAGTTACCCTCGTATATAACTTGAATTTGGTGAGAAAACAATGCGTGCCTTAAGAGATCATTTTAGTGCTATCATAGGCCAGCTCTTAAACCATTACCCCCTGGTCTATACTCGAGGCTGCTAGCTTTAAAACTTTATAGATATCTTTATTACAAGTTTTCGATGTCCAACTTTGTAAAGGGAAATAACTCGAAAAATACAAAGGACAATAATCGAAAAATAAAATGATATTTTTTTAAATCTTCACTAGGTTATCTACTCATTATCCTCTATCAGCTATTCAAGTTTGTTCAAAGCTCCTAGCTGTAAGAGTATTTGAGATATCAAGTTTTATATGTTTAAATTTGCAAAGGGCAATAACTGATTTGTTCTAATTTACCAGGTAATCGACTCATTTCTTCTATCAGCTGACGAAGTTTGGAGCTCCTAGCTGTATTACGAGGGGCATTTGGAAAGTTCTTAGCATGGCACCATAACTCTACAATGCGGTGATAAAATGCTATAAAATGATACATTTTTGAAAACTAGAAATCAACGGCTACTTGATGGTTTAATTTTTGTCGAAAGGGGACTCGGTGTGTTAGTGCAGCACATGCTCAAAATGAGTAGGGTTTATACACTGGCTGAAATTTTAAGCAAAATATTTGTAAAAAAAACGAAGGAAAATTATGAGACCTTATTTACGATCAAGGTTTGACAATTAACGATTTGGTGCCAACTTTATTTTTATTAAAATATATTATGCGATCACTGCTTGCACGACTTACACCTATTTGTTCAGAAAATGTTGACTAATAGAGAAATGGTAATATGTTCTTAAAAGGGTATCCTTTGGAAGCAAAGACTGCACCAAAGAACTGAAACCAGAGTGTGCATAATTTCTGGGCCAGACTAGCTAGTTTCTGCCATTTAGGCTTCATCAGTGACCCTCTAATAGTTTCAAAGTTCCACAATGAAACCCATGATCCCAAAGGACAAGAAAATAAAATCTACACTATAGTGAAGGGCAGGGAGACGTTCTACCGCCGCCACACAGTCCCAGTCACCAGCTGTAGTGAAGTCAAATATGTTCTTAAAAGGGAATCCTTTGGAAGCAAAGACTGCACCAAAGAACTGAAACAAGAGTGTGCATATTTTCTGGGCCAGACTAGCTAGTTTCTGCCATTTAGGTTTCATCAGTGACCCTCTAATAGTTTCAAAGTTCCACAATGAAACCCATGATCCCAAAGGAAACTTTCCAAAATGGGATTTTTTCTCGATTTTTCTTAAGGTAGTGCGGGACCCATGTCAAAATATAACCTTACTTTTACTTAAAAGTAAGAGTGTAAGAGTTATCGTTCCTAAATCTTGTTTTTAAAAGAGAGTACTTATTTGTAAGACGGTAGATATTATTCTCCCCTGACAACTCTTTGATGCTTGAAACGTAATTCTGTAAGTATTATGCTTTCACAAAAAGAAGGAATGCAAGTATTAGCTTTTAAAAACATCACCCAGAGTATGAAGTCATTCAGTATTTTGATGGTTAAAATTGCGGACCGTATAAATATACATACTATATACATGTCTCGGTTGCTATTTCTGCATGCTGCCACTAACCTAAGACCCACCCCCACCCCAAAAGGGGGGGGGGTTGTAGACGTGCACCTACCTTGTATGTGACATTCTCATGTTTTAGGTCCCATGGAGGTACATGGTCACTAATGTTTTATGGAGAAATGACGTAACTATTTCAATTACCTTATCACACCGGATAGGCAGCAATAAAAAACAGTCTAAACAATCGATGAATGCTGATAACAAATTGCTAGAAAAAGTGTTTGTGATTGCAATTTGTTGCCTATCGGACTACAAACAACAGACCAAAATTCTGTTACTTACAATATTTAACTACGTTCGTCGATAGCATTAACGTTTTCGATTGCCGCCTATCTAGTGTGTTTTGTGATATACTGAAGACGTAGCCAAAACAATCTGATACAAGGGCTAGGAGTTATTTCATGTTTCTGTTGAAAAAAATATTTTGTTTCGTTGCATGTTTCATGATGATAAAATGGACATTTCTGCATACATTTTAATAAAATTAATTGGAACTGCATGTGCCTGAAAGGAAGATATATGACAATATAACATTCTTTTCTGTATATCAACGGTTGGCTAGCATGGTACAGATGCGCGGATCCAGGAATTTTCATCAGGGGGGGGGGGGGGGGAGGGTCCAGGTCAGTCTGACAAAAAAGCTCTGACAACGATTTTTTTAGTCCTCAGCTTATTTTACAGAAGTAGAATGGTCAATTTCAAAGAAATCTATCGTTTTTCAAGGCTCGAGATGGGGTCCAATTTTTTCCAGGGGGTCCAACTTTTTCCAGGGGGTGTCCAATTGTTTATTCCCTATAGAAACCCATTTAATTTGTGATTTTCCAGAGGGGGTCCGGACCCCCTGCCCCCCCCCCCCCTCTGGATCCGCACTTGGTGCAGCCCTCACAGCTTCATGGTTAAGGCTACAATACATTATCTCATTTGGGCTTGGCAAACGTTAATAGACAGAAGAATTTATCATCCTTTTATTGTTATATACCTTATAATAAGTGTTTACTATAGAAACTTGAGGTGTTTCAATCGCTGACAATTGTACATTTTATTTAATAATGTGTCATATTTTGGTTGATCGTTGACCAATCACTGACCGCGGGCTTTATTTCCGATAAAACATAACTGCAGAGAGCTTAATTGCAATTTCAACCTGCTCACGTATATCCTCTGCGAGTTAAGATACCGTCGTTTATGCTTTATTGATAAATGACCAAAATACTCAATTATCATAAGATACGCTACTTTATTACATCGGATAGGCGACAATCGAGAAGGCTCTGAACAATCGATGAACGTGGATCGCAAATCGCTAGAATTTTCCATTTGTCGCCAGTCAGGCAAACAAACTGCAATCCAAAAAGTCTGTTTCTACGTTCGTCGATAGCATCAACGTTTTCGATTGCCACCTATCCGGTATGTTTATTGATACAATGAATACGTAACCAAAACAATCTGAAACAAGAGCTAGGAGTTATCTACATTTTTCAGTCATGTTTCTGTTGGAAAAAAAGTTTGTTTCCACACCGGATAATGAGCAATCGAAAACACTCTTAACCATTGACGAACGCGGATCAAAACTCGCTAGAAACAGTGTTTTGATTGCAAAGTGTCGCCTGTTCGATGAGTGATGGTAATAAAAAAAACTATGATTCTAACTATTTTTGGTCTATAATCGTCGATAGTATTGATGTTTTCGATTGCGCCTATAAGGTGTGGTTTTGTTGTATGCTTTACGATGTAAAGTGGACATTTTTTTTTTGGAAATGCTTTTGCTTGAAAGGAAAGTATTCTAGAACTTTTTGGATACTGTAAAGGCGGCACCTCATGACTGCCTTATTAGTCTACTTTAGACATAGGTAAAATCTGAAAATGAGGCGTTATAACTACATTCGAAAGTGTTTGTTTATTGTTTAACATTAGTATAGAGGCAAACAGTGTGGATCCAGATCAGACTGCTCTAGGTGAGCAGTCTGCTCTAGATCTACACTGTTTGTTTTAGAGGCTTCATAATATTTCAATAGACGATAAAAACATACGATTGTGTTGTAATATACGCTTTAAGGGTTAATCAATGTGGGTTCAGTGCATTAACGGACAGGACTTTCATGAAATGCACGCAGACCTGCGCGGCTCAAGCAACTTTTAAACGCTTAACCAATGGATAGAACCTGATTTCCATTCTTGAGCAGTTGAAATAACCGAACCACGCCCAGATATGAAAATTAAAGTTGCCACCTTTACGGTACCCAAAAAGTCCTACAATATATAACAATGACAATATAACATTCCTTTCTGTATATTAACGTTTGTCAAGCCCTTGTGCGATAATGTGTAGCAGGCCTCACCGCTGTGTGGTTCTGGTTGCAACACATCATATTCAGGCTTGCCAAACATTAATACAAGGAAAGGAATGTTTTATCCTCTTATTGCATATTTGTAAGTTTATTCTTTAAATGACATTTAGATCTATGCATCAGGAATAAAGCTATAATTTTTAGCTTTTATCTACATAAATCCTACGTGTAAGAAAGCATCGAAGTATCAAGACATGCTATAGCCATGCTTTAATGAGAATCATAATGTAATGTGCTGGGTCACATATGCTAGGTCAAAATCTTTTTTGTCATTTTCTACGCCCATTTGTCAGTGCTTAATCAATAATAGCTATTCTCCGCCCAGTGATATAAATAGGGCGTAGACAAACAAAAAAATTGGTGGAAAGGGGAGACAACATTTATTATAGTCTTTATTTTTTTCAGGATTTTTCAGAAAAGTCACCAAAACAAAAAAACGAGCACGGTGACACATATTTTTTATTCAATCATTAGATTCTTTATGAAAATATCTTTGTAAAAATATGTTTTTTGTTGTTCCAGTTACATTCTCTGATATGTTTATTTTGAATATTAATGTTTTTTTCGGCATTTATTCGTTCGACTTAATTAGGATTTTGCTTAATAAATTGTGTAAATACATGTTATTTCACTATTTTTTGTTTTTATTTATATCTCTGGTGTGAGTAGTATTTGTTCTGAAAAAAACTGTAATGCGTTTCTTGTTAATTTGTTAACAAAATCTGTGTTTGTTTATTTCAAAAACCTGCGATTTTGCAGTTTTTGACATCAAATAACTTTTTAAAAAGAACGGTGAGGTATTGTTTTTTTTGTCTTAGATTATAGGTATAAGTCTATATTATAATATATTAAAAGATAAAACACTTTTGGACATATGCCGGTGAGTCCGGTACTACCTTAATACTTTTTCTATAAATTGTGTGACTACAGGAGCACGAAAAATGCCTACTGTTTTGCTTTATTTGTAGTGAACAATGCATAAAAATCATTTCGTCGCGCAAAAAGTGAAGCTTTTTTAGTTCTGTATTCAAGAAAATTATTCCTAATAACACTACCCCTAGGTTTCAAGAAGTGGGTGGGGTAACTTAACCCCTCACATTTTACGGACGGCATAAGAACTTCTCATGGTATCACGTTAACCATCACAAAATTGATTGATTTCTACTCTCAAGGTATTTTTACTTTTTTGTTTGCCACCGTTTTCAATTGAAATGACCCAGAACATCAACTCATAGCTAAACTTACTCTGCCCCATGGTAAGATTATAAGAGTTATTTTCCCTTTGTTCTGGTTTACAAAATTAATTTTGGTTTCAGTACAAATGGCATAAAGTGTGCTTGACAAAAATACCAACGTAAGACATGTTTAAACTACTGTCGGTTATATATTTTCAAAATATGTGCATTGTGACATGCGATTTACCGTCGAAAAATAGCGCATTGCTTTGCTTTCTATACGGTTTTGGTATTGCTGTTCAGGTATTTAGTTATTACAAACATCCAACTCAGTCATCAATTGTATAATGACTGTACCGGATTGTGACCTACCAACTGGTACAAAATTATCTAATTTCATGAACTATTATTAATGTTCTGCACACTTTTATAAAAGTACAATGTTATTTTTTCCACTGAAATTTCGCATTTTCCAGTATACAAACAGTATATGTATTCACAATGATATTATCCGTGTCTGCATTATAATATCCTCATGAAACTTGTGCAATGACATAGAAGAAAGATGGTTCTTTTAAATGATATCAAACATGATAGGGTTTATACCATGCTAAGAACTTTCCAAATGCCCCTCGTTGTTTTTTTAGATATCTTACAAAATTTCATAATGGCCCCTAAAAAGGGCATTAATCCACAAAGGGAGATAACCCAGACTTATTAAATTACAGTTCACTTATATTTTGATGAGGAATCCATTTATGAAATTTCAAAACCCTATCTTAAATTTTGAACTGACTGACAACAGACAAGCTTATTTCAATAAAACCCTACAACTTTTCTAAAAATGTGGCAATAATAAAATTTCACGTTTGTACATTGACCTGATAAATATCTTGTCATATCCACTATATTGTAACCATTTTTTTTATTGTCAAACAGAGTAAACCCTGATCAGGCAGCTCTGACAAGAGCTGCTGATCTGTGTCTGCCCTGATTGAAAAAGTGTTAAAAGCGTCTCTCTTTGAGGTAAACGGTTAACGTAGCGTTGCTTTACATACTTCAGCATATTTTTTGTTGTTGCAAAGAACAATATTTTTCAATTAAACTTATAAAATACTGCATATTAAAAGCGACACACAATACAGACAAATCGAAGTCTCATAACACGAGCTATACACTATTTCTGCGACATGCCATGCACTCTGAAAATTTTGGGAATGGTCACTTTCATATGCATTTCTAACGTAAAAGTCATCATAGATCATTACTCTAGCTTAAGAAGGCATTGACCGATATTTTGCTTCAATCAAAGCGCTCAATCGGTCGATTTTCTGTTCACAGGTGATGTGTAATTCTCGCAAGCAATAATGATTTGCGGACGAAAAATCAATTTAGACCATAGAAAACGACATCTTTTCGTGCCCAAAGCTTTTCAATATGGAAAACAAGAATAAATAAAATACGCTTACCAAGTTGTCTATGTCCAAAACCTTATTGCACAAATAACCAAAACACACACGATCATCAAGGTCATAGAAAAACACAATGATTCATCCACTATACAGATCGACACAAAGGGTCACATGTACTTTCCCTCCCACCCAGTGCAACATATATCAATGCTACATGAAGAATTTTATAAAGTTTGAATTCCGAAAATCGATTTTAGCTCATTTGACTTAGTTATGAATTTGAACAATTGTCGAAGCGGCCCATGAAAATGATCATTTCTTCCAGGTTTTGTCCAAATCTGAGGACATAGCTGAGACCCTGTAAGGGTTTTATTGATATAGGGATACTGGACTTAAAGGGATATGGGATACTTTAAATTTGTAAAAATTCTAATTATTTCAGGGATATGGGGATACAAAGCTTTCTGAATTTGGGTGTAATTTTGGTGATATTTGCCAATTTATTTTCAGGGAATTGGGATACTTTTAAAAATATTTAAAGAGATATGGGATACCAAGGACCCCCTTCCAGGGCCTCATAGCTGATTGCGTATGACGCACAACGGGTGACAGACATTCAAAGATCTCAAATGCAAGCTAAATAGAGGATCTCACATGATTGCTCATGTTTGATCGAATTTATTAAACGAGTTGGGGAAAAGAGATAAAGTAGGAGGCTTGTCGAGCATTTTATCTTTTTTTCGCAACGAGTTTAATAAATTCAATAATACAAGAGCACGAATGTTAGATTCAATTTGTTATGGCGGCATAACGTTTCCTGAAAATCTGTAAACCACTAGTGGTTTATCGATCATGGCTTTATTTCACTCCCTGACGCAACTACCTCGCCTATATAGTCAATGCTAAAAAAGTGTGATATATCAAACAATAATTCACAGTTTAGAAAGCGCGAGGAAAGTGCGTGCTAGCTGACGTCATTTGCTACTGGAAAACGACGTCATTCTCGGCGTTAGACGGTGTCACGTTGTTTTTACGCTTGAAAGACGTTACAAATACACGTTAAAGAATGCGACGCAGTCTAAGTATTCGCGGGAGTCCTTCAGTGCAATGGTGGAAAGTTGGAAGAAGCTGAAGACTTCAAATGTCTTTAAGTCGTTTATTGTGTGTTAGAATCGAAATAGATCAGCTCCAGCGCGTGAATCGTTGAGTAATAATTCACTGTTTGTCGGTCAGTTGTACGAAGAGAAATCACTCGCGCTACGTGCTCGTGATTTGATCTTCTTTACAACTAACCTTCAAACAGTGAATTATTACTCAACAATTCACTGCTAGAGTTGACCTATTTTTTAAATATAGGGATCAAAAATGTTTTCTATGCATTAACATCTGCTGGACCCCAAGGGTGGAGTTGAAACCCGAGCCGTAAAGGCGAGGGTTTTAACGACACCCGAGCCGTCTAGCAGATGTTAGTGTATCAGAAAACCATGTTTGATCGTTATTATTGCATATAAAGTCATTTTGACATTTGAAACTTTGGAAAAAAAGCTTCGAAAAGTTGGTTTATACTTTCCTATACTCCCAGGTTCATACCTAAACTTGCCTATACTCCAAGGTTCAAACCTAAACTTGCCTATACTCCAAGGTTTAAACCTAAACTTGCCTATACTCCCAGGTTTAAGCCTTAACTTGCCTATACTCCCAGGTTCAAACTTAAACTTGCCTTTACTCTCAGGTTTAAACCTAAACTTGCCTATACTCCAAGGTTCAAACCTAAACTCGCCTATACTCCCAGGTTCAAACTTAAACTTGCCTATACTCCCAGGTTCAATGCTAAACTTGCCTATACTCCCAGGTTCAAACCTAAACTTGCCTATACTACCAGGTTCAAACCTAAACTTGTCTAAACTCCAAGGTTCAAACCTCAACTTGCCTATACTCCCGTAGTTATTCAGAAAGTTGAATATACTATACAGACGGGCAAAAGAAACGCTACATCTGCGGCGCCTGAGTTGGGTCTGCACACAAAAAGGACGCTAGGCTTATATGGGTTAAACGCACAATCCCCCAAGAGAATACCAACATCAATATTGCCCATGTTCAGAATGTTAAATAACCCAGTCCTCGACAAGTAGTCAATGCTAAAATAAGTCTGGCTCAACCGCACATTCTCGTCACAGCCTTCGCTGCTCCTATACACAAAGTAAGACAGCTAAAAGTTCAAATTAAGCTCAGCTGGATAGCAACGAATCCACATTAACACATATACCACACGCACCAAAATCAATTGACCATACTAGCGCACTTATTCAGAAAGTAGCCAGCTCATGAGGTTTGGGTACCTATCGCATGGGCGGATCCATAGGGGTGGGAATTGGGGGGAGGGGCAAAGAGTTCTGACCCCACCCCTGGAAAATACAAGTTGCTATAGCTTTCCTTAGAAATATTGGTACGAACCCCCCTCCAGAGGCAATTGAACCTCTCGGGTCCGAATGCTTCTCGAGGGAGGTCTGTACGGCTATATGTGAAATACGTTGATGCCTAAAAAGTTTTCAGGACACCCCCCCCCCCCCCACCCTGACAGAATTTGCCTGGTTTGTCGTATCATTTGCACTGTTTCTTCATACCGTTGTCAAATGTCGTCTGCTACTTATATTTGCATACACATTTGCCTGATGTTAGTATAGCGACAAACAGTGTGATAGGCGCAGTCTGATCTTGGACTACCCCTTTTCTCGAAGAGGCTTCTTACCATTTCAGCAGACAACAGTGCAGATGAGTTTTTGCGATTGATGTTATTTACTACTCTAATGGATTATAAGAATCTATGATGAGTGTGAGGGTATGATAGAAAAATCTGTCCCGAGGATCGCCGTTTGGCATCATGAGGCTTGCCGATTGATGACAAACGGTGATCCCGAGGGACAGATTTTTCTATCCTACTCTCACCCGACTAACAGATTCTTTTTCTTGCTCACCACTGTTATTTTATTTAAAAATAAGCTACCAGAAGTCCTAGGCCACTGGCTGGATATAGTTTACCTCCCCCCCCCCCCCGGGGGAATTTTGTAGACCATATTTTTCTTATAGCCCAATGTCTTGCAAGGATTTTGCAACATGTTAGTCCTCTGACAATGGCAGCGTTAAGGTGTAACAGCCTGTTACATACGTTACCCTTCAAAATATTTGATAATTACTATTCTTTTTAAGACTTCAGAAAAGTGCAAGAGATAAGGTAAGATTTCCAAATTGGTTATATCTTCTAAGTAAGCTATTACTGGGCCATAGATATTGACATTTAAAAACAAATATAGTCACCCTCGATGTAGTGTATGTTACATTTTTTCATTGAACCCCCTTTTAAATGATAAATGAATCTAATATAGTTTGTCTTAAATTATATCGAAACCAGTTTATGTTCATTAATTTGGAATTATATTAAAGAATTTTAATTTACCTTTTCAAAACTACGAACATTACGTTTTTATCTTATATACTTTTTGAGTTATTAGATGTTGAACATTGTAGCCCCATATCACACAAAAATGTCAAATGTAATTCTCTAAGCCTTGCGCTGACTATAGACAAGGCTATAGCCCCCCAGGGGCAATTTTGCACACTATGATTTCTAGATAATACATTATATAAGCCACAAAATGATATATGTGAGCCCTCTGAGAGTGACAGCGTTAGCGTTTAACATCATTTTACGTACGTTACCCGCACAATAACATTAAATTTTCCTGATTATGTCTCCAACATGACATATTCACACTTTATTGAAGTCTGGCACATACTGAAGAACTTCTTATCACACAGTTACATAATTTTAGCATTTATTTTATAAATGTCTTGAGTTTTTGCCGCTGTATATGTTACTTTATGTTTCATATATTATTCCCAAGTATCAGTAGGGCAGTTATTGACTATACTTGCATTACATCTGTCAGTTAATATAGCAAATCTAAATGGCTGCTATTCAATGAATTGAAGTTCCTTATTGTGGTGTCTTACACTATTTTTCATCACAGGTTACATACTTTACTCTCTGAATACCATTAAACGTTCAAGATAAGGCCTCCAACACGACCTGCTTGTACTTATTTGCATGCTGGCACAGGTCTATGTTCTTCTTTTTACTCTGGATCATTTGCTGTGGAAGAAGCTCAAATCATAAACTACCATAAACCCTCTTTTCTTTTATAGAGACATCAAATATAGTTAACATAATACTCATGGAAAGTTTGTAACATACAGTGCAATATGTAAGAAACACATCGGGTAGAAGTTATAGAGCTGTTTATTTCCAAGCTAGCAACTCTTCACATATTATCCAAGGGTTTAAAGAATTTTCCAACACAGCTTGTTAATCCCCTATCAGATTTATCTTGCGAGGATTTTGTAATATCCTAGTACTCTGGTAATGGCACCATTACCTTGTAACAGCCAATTACATATATTACCTATCAACATCTTTGATAATTTTAGTAAATGACATAACTTCTGAAAAGTGCAATTCAAAAGGTAAGATTTCCGAATTGGCTATATCTTCCAAGTAGATTAATTTTGCATCACATATATGTACCACTGAAAACAAACATGCACCCCAAAGTGTAACGTATGTTACATTTTTTTCATTATTTTATATAAATGAGTCATAAAACTAATATAGTTTGATATTTTTTAAATGTTAATGTGCTTACTAATTCATTTTGTATTAAAGAATGTTTATGTTCCTTTTGGAAACTGCAAATACTATGTTTCTATCTTTTATAAGGTTTGAGTTGTTGAGTTTTGAACATGGAAACCACATATCACACAAAATGTGAAATTATAATTCCGTGGCTCTTTTGTTAGGGTACAATCAAATTTTCTTCCACCCAGAGGTACTCGATTTTCTTCCCATTTATTTTCCACACATTCTGTCCATATCTGGAAAACCTCGCTTGTTTTCATGTGAAATACTTAATAGTTCAATCTTTGTATGTACATCTTAAAGACAGAAAAGCAGGGTGGATGTAAGTACATGTTCATGCTATTTGAAATAGTCAGTATATATGTATGGCTTGGGTACTTTTTTCAGAAACATGTTGTACTGCAGCTTATTCACTTTTACATAAATAGCACATGTTAGGGCTTCATGTCACTGATGAGTGCCTAGAGCAATTCTTTGTTTTCCTACCCTGCTTAGAATGTAGATGAACTAGTGGGTAGAGGTTCTCTATCAGTTGTTCCATGGTGCTAACACATTGGCACATTGGTAGTGTCACGATCTGTTAAAAGTGTATGACTGTAGATCTCTTCCCCCATATATTCTGGCCAATGTTGTTGACATTCAGAAGGAGCACCTTTTGTTACATACACCGATGTTGAACAAAACACCAAGAGAATGTTTGTAAGGCTTCATAGACTGCTGCTTATCCATTGTATATATGTATAGTGACAAAACTAACATGCCCTGCCTTTAGTGCCTGGTTGAATACTGGTTCCATCAGATCCTAGAAGGCGACAGAAAAAGCTATTATGCTCTATAGTATGGCATTACCATTTAAGTTATGTGCAGCACTACGTACATGGCCAATCTAATGTTGGTTCAATGTGTTTTTGCAAGCCATGAAGAAGTTTGGACTTGTCAGTTTTGGTGGAAATTCCATCAGGAGTTGAAAGTGACCATGGTACAAGTCCCAGAAGAAACGGCAATGTCAACTCAAGGGTCAACATTATGTCCAATAGAAAGGTCATGCTGACCAAAGACGCTACTTTAAGCTCTTATCTGGCTGATAACGTTTTGTAAATGGGACACTTTCTTCTTGATCTCGCAAGCCTCAAAACTTTATTAGCTTGTAGAATTTTATGGGGTTGTAAAAGACAGATTTTAAACTAAAGTGAGTAATTGAAGTCTGCAACAGCCTTCCTGCCAATGTCATCAGCCTCAATACGATCCTTATCTATGCCAGGCTAAGCAGGAACACAGAAAGACAAAAAGTACAGTTCATTGTCTTCAAAACTAGAACTAAAAGGATCGGTGAAGCCAGAAACTGCCTCTAGGTTAATTAGCAGACATAGTGGAAGAATGCTGAATACCATATATTCGAACATATTATCATTTCTATACTTTCATTACAAGCATGTAGCAATTTGTCTTCGAGACCATGGTTTTGATCATACTGAGAGACTTATTATACTATAAAGTTAAACTACTGAAGCATCTGTAAACTGCTGTACCGTTTATTTGTCTAAATTAAAATGAAGGAAACCAAACTTGGTAGGAATGATTCTTATATGGCCCTCTTTAACAATCGTTCAAATGGTTTAGATCCGTTGCATATCTAGGTAACACAGGCTAAAATAGATTTGCAAGATGAAACTTTAAAAATCTTCTTGTCTGAAACCACAAGGCCTAAAACCTTGATATTTGGCATGAAGAATCGTTATGCCGCTGGGTCCAAAAATGGGCCCGCCCTGGTGTCACATTTTAACATAGGCTTATAAAGGGGAAACAAGATAGATATTCGTTGTGGAAGTGGTTTCGAGTGGTGATGAGGAATACACCCAACGAAAATCATGATACCTCTGTAACCGACTTATATCAATGGCCCGCCATCTTCCTTCGAGACATCACGTGACTATGCGCGCGCTTTAGTCCATTCTAACCTTTCAGACTGTCTCATAATCTCGCCTACCCAAACATCAGCTAGTGACCATTTTCAGCTTTATCCCTTTTGCGTTTTTTTCTTATTTTTTTTTTATCATTTTTGAAGTGTCATTTGATCAGAATGGACGTATAGTTTGATGATTACTTTATTCAAACCTCACATTTGGGATTTTTTGTGGCTGAAACAATGGGCAATACATCATTATATTAGGTGTGTGAATGTATTAAAATTGATTACAAAATATCACTTAAGCAATCGGTGTTGACCCTGACCAAACATCACATTCTGACGCACCAGGTCTAGAATTGCACTGGTTGCCAAAACCACGTTTGTTATACAATTTACAAAAATATTCCATTTTCTTATAAAAACAGTTCAGACCCTGATCAGACGTCACATTTTGACTTCTGATCTGGGTATACACTGTGTGTCAATGTCCCATTTATAAGCCGCCAATTTATATAAACAATCATTGCAGACCCTGAACAGTCTGGTCTAGTCTGCACTGTTTGTTTATAAGGAATATTTGTTAGGTACAAATGTACTCGTCTGTACAGGCAATGTATCTATTTCGAACCAATATTGAGGTTTTAAACATGATACAGCGGTTAGTGAGATAAACAACAATCCCTAAGCCTGAGTTGCACGTAGATTGTATGAATTTCTATGAAATTGTGAAATTCTATAGCTTCTGTCATCTGAGAGCCTTATTGTTTTCAACAGTGATACGTATTTTTCCTATGACATGATATGTCGGTCTCGTGGTGAGCAACCTTGTCCTCATGGTTTGAGACAAGGTCACACTTAAACCTGTCAACTCAGCTACAAAGACTAGCTTGACTATTGATATTCTGCATGTAGTAAATTAAGATATTAAAATCTCCAGACATTATAGAGCATTTTGCTCTCGTCATTGGTTTTGTTACATATCACCAAAGATTCTGTATATGCTTAAACCATAAAACTATTGCATCTTTCACGAAATCCCCCAAAGGACACTGTCAGATACTCTGTAACTTTATCCACACATACGCTATGCTTACGAAACGTGGAAATTATTATACAGACACGCAGGTACGGTGGGGTCTTCACTTGGCCTATGTAATAAGTAACATAATATTTACATGGGCCATATCAACTATTTCTTTGACTTTGGTATGTATGATATAAGTAATACAGGTCAAATGTGACCAATTTGAATCTGACACATACACTCAAATGAACAAACACTCAAATGAACATTTGACATCACTTTTCTTATAATAGAACATTGCTTAAAAAATCTGTTTCGTGCTAAAATAATCGGAATTTATTCGTATTTAGTTAACAATCTAACATTTAAAGCTGCACAGTCTGTAACTTTTGATCTTCTAATTTTAAAAATAATGTTTTTATTTTTCAAGAACACAGTAAAAATACTCAAATTCAGGTAAACGTTTTACCATTTTCGTAAATCTTAACAAGTTATCACTATCAAAAAAACTGCATTTATGTTAAAATCCAACGGTCTATAATTATTGGAGGGACGCAAATAATTACCAACAAGAGAAAAATACACCTATTTGATAAGATAATTCACTTTTCCAAGCAGTTTTCAGCTGTACTGAACATTTTTATTGTGAAAACATAGCTTGATTCTACTTTTACAAATGATTTAAAAAGAAAATAAGAAATTTCGAAAAATGTTCATAGTTACAGAGTTTGCAGCTTTAATGTAAAGATGGATGTCTTATTTTTCCTGTGCCTTCAGTATTATACTTTATTAATGATTGCAAGTGCGCGTTTAATGATGTGAAATTTGGGTGAAGAGAATCTTGTACATTCCACGGAAAAGTCTAAAATTAATAAATATTTTTCTTTTTATGAATTTACAAGCAATAACATATGTCCCACTACATTTCATACCCTCTCTCTCTCTCTCTCTCTCTCTCTCTCTCTCTCTCTCTCTGCCATGAATTCGAACCGTAGCCAGACAGTCTGCTACGATACCGATAGTCTTGTTTACCTGGACACGCGTGTTTTTGCGGAAATTAAATTTGGTCATTTTTCACCAAAACCAAAGACTTAAGATGATCCTTTTATAGTCGGCCGTTTAATAAGATACGGAATGTTTGTATATGAAAAAAGTAAGTGAATGTGATCAGGAATCATGCGTCAACTTCCAGCTCAATCGGCAATAAGCACTCAGCTCAATATTCGATTTTGCTTGTGGCAGAAGGAAAAGCTCTGACGAGAGGCTGTGCAGATGCACAGGCTCGTCTGAGCCTTCGCTGCTCGCTGCTGCGTTTTCTGGGTCCAGGGGAAAATTATTGGATGTTCTTTTTAGTTCACTTGTATTCCCGCGTTCTGTACGTTTTTTATATGCTATCATAATAAATTATTTTTTTTTGATGCAGAAACGGAGTGGCTCAGTGGTAGAATGCTTGACTCGCGATCGAGGGGTTGCGGGTTCGAGCCTCATCGGAGGCACTGCGTTGTGTCATTGAGCATGACGCGTTATCCTCTGCTTAGTACTGGCCCCGAGGTTATAAAGCTTGTTCCATGCTCCCCAATGAGCTCCACAATGGATTTAAGTGAGCTCCCTTCGGGACACACACACACACACACACACACACACACACACACACACAATAAGTGACTCTCTCGGAGATGCCGTTGACAACGCAGTGTCTGTGTGCGCCTGACGCTGCTGGGAGATTCCTTCCTCTCCAAGCACCAGTCGGAATTGACATGAAAATATCGCAATTGCTCAAAAACAAACAACTTTCGAAACGTTTCCTATATTTTAGACCGAATTTGGCGGAAAACCATACGGAAAGGTACAGGCACAGTGCTGGACCCGACTTTAGAACGCATATAAAGGAAACTGAAGGGAACACTTGTATTTCATTTTTTATTTTACCTAAAACACATTAAAGATATGGGATCTATGTCAATACCAGGTGTGACCTCCACATGCAGAAACCCATGCAGGTCACCTGTCGGACATTCTAAAGATGAAATGGCGTATCTCAGCTCTCAGAATCTGCTGCCATTCCTCCTGAAGTGCAACACCAAGGTCCTGGAGAAATACAAGCGCTCCTTTATTTTTGGTTCTGCGTATGTAAGAAACTTTAAACATCTCCTCTTAAACCAGTGGTCAGAATTAAAAACAACTTGGCAGAAATGGTCACAAGATGACCCTCTATAAAAACAGCTAAAACGAATTCGATCCGTCAAAAAAATAGCAGCAAGGAGCGTGGGCAGTTTTCCTTATGTACGAGTACCTACGTAATACCTACGTTAAGAACGTTAAACATCTCCACAGAAACCAATGTTCAGAATTAAAAATGATACCCTTTTCATACTATTCAGAGCTTCAACTTAATAAAGCCAATATCTCTGATACCGAAACGTCGTTTTTGGATTTGCATTTGCCCAGTTCTAATGATATTATTTCTACCCATATTTATGATAAACGTGATGATTGTCAATTTCCCTTTTGTTAGATGGTCATGTTCCTCGCTCTACATCCAATGGAATTTATATTTCTCAACTCATCCGATTTGCTAGAGCATCTAGCCATGTTGCTGACTTACACACTTGCAATGAACTGTTAATCCAGAAGCTTCTTGAACAAGGCTATCCGTATCATAAACCTTTTTTCTAAATTTTACCGCCGGTACTTTGATTTCATTCATTATTGGACTAAAGTCTCTCTTGCGCCAGGGGCTTACGGAACCAGAGGTTTATGGCGACTTAGTGAATTATTAAAGAAAATTGTTGGCTCTTATAACTTTTCAGCGCAGTTTATTAAAATAATTTCTCATTAAAAGAAGACTTGTTAGAACATTAATGTATTGCAACAGATGGCATGCTTGGTGGTTAACCGAATCACGGTTGCAGCTTTGCTTTCCTCTTTAATTGCACGCCGGCGGGTCGGATCTCAGACTCTATGACGATTCTGACATAAAGACTTATCTATAGATGAGAAGGCTAGGGGTTGATGTTGTGCCTGTGGTCCGGCCCACCGTGGTTTACGTGTAACTGTTGGATTTCTTTTACTCCTGTATTCAGTTGTACAAGGGGCATTTGAAAAGTTCTTAGCATATCATCATAGCTCCACAATGCGTTGATAAAATGCTATCAAATAATACATTTTTGGAAACTTGAATTCAACGGCTACTTGATGGTTTAATTTTTTGTCGACAAAGGACTCGGCGTGCACGTGCAGCGCGTGCTCAAAATGAGTAGGGTTTATATGGTTTCTCCATGATGATACATTGCATTAGTTAGATGGCCTCCATGCGAGCTAAACATTTCTTGTACTTCAACAACAGCAGAATCTAGGGCGAAGATTAGGTACCAGTAAAATGCATTTAAGCCCCCCCCCCCCCTGTGGCTTTGGCTGCTGTCCGTTCTAAGGCGGTGGTTCTGTTGTTGTTGACTTTTTGTTTATTGTTACTCCCATTGTGGGAGTCTGTAAATTGTTCTATGTTTTGTTGTACGTTACTTTATGTCCATTCTAGTATTGCAATCATTTTGATGGGGAAGAGAGAGCTGGTTTATGTGCTTAATTTGTCTTCCTGGTGTCTCGTGATGGTTGAGCGGATCTTCCTCGCGGTGCCACGGGGTTGTCTGCGGTTTGTGATTGTAGTATTTCCTGATCATACTCACTTACTTTTTTATATACTGGCTGAAATTTTAAGCAAAATATTTGTAAAAACGAAGGGAATTGGGGATCCTATTTACGATCATGGTTTGACAAATTAACGATTTGGTGCCAACTTATTCTTATAAAATTATAGTATGCGATCACTGCTTGCACGACTTACAACTTTACATTCAGAAAATGTTGAATGGTAGAGAAATGGTAAACTTTCATGAATAGGGATGTTTTCGATTTTTCTTTATACTTAACTTACAGGAGCAAGGAAAATGCCTAAAACAATTTGGTATCTAACTGATCACTGGATGACTTTCTATAGCTAAAACGAATTTGATCCACCATGGCCGCCAGGGACGTGGCCGATTTCCCTTATATACCTAAGAAAGTTTTAAACATCTTCTCCTTTGAAACAAGTGGCCAAAATTAAAACTATTTGATAAAAATGGTCACAAGATGACCCTCTATTAAAATTGCTAAAACGAATTTGATCCGTCATTAAATATGGTCGCCAGGGGGTGTGGCCAGTTTTTTTATGGTACATGAGAAAATCTGGAAGAAACTTTTAACATCTTCTCTTGAATCACCTGCTAACACAATTTGGCAGAAATGGTCAGTGGGTGACCCTCTACAAAAATATACTAGTCAAAAGTTCTAACCGCCCACGTGTGATTTTACCGATTTTCTGAAAATCTGAGAGTACTATATCAATTTCATTTGCACTACCACGTAGGTTAGCCTATTAGTAAACGATACCAGAAAACGGCTAAGCAAAATTCATTAAATTGTATCCAGGAGGCTCTGTCGAATACACATACCCTCTTTTTCAAAATTCGCAAGAATCTGCATTGGATGGTGGGGTAATTTTTGACACTTTGGTCAATAACAACGAGTCCAGTGCAGATGAAGTGTTAATTTCGGCACTTTAATGCGTATTTTTAAAATGGGGGTACCACTAGATGGCATCCTGCATGTACTGTTGAACATTTTGTCAATATCTTTACTGTGTAGGGTACATGACACTTCTGGCTATTTCGAGATCATTTCATTTTACGTTAGGAAGAACATTAATAAAATGCTGGTGGCCAGTTAGAACTTTTGGCTAGTATAGCTAAAAGATATTTCATCCGTAAACAACAAGGCCACCAGGGGCCGTGGCTTATCGTGACTTAGGAAAACTTTAAAAAAAATACTCTGAAAACAGTAATCAGTATTTAAAATAATTTGGCGAAAATGGTCACCGAATGACCTTCTACAAAATAGCTAACACAATGTTGATAGAAAAACATGTCCGCTAGGGGGGTGTGTCCAGTTCCCCTTATATTATGTACCTGCATAAAAAAACTTTAACCGTTTCTTCTCTAAAACCCATGGTCAGAATTGAAAACAATATGGCAGAAATAGTCACCTGGTCAACCTCGACAAAAATAGCAAAAAGCACACTTGATCCATCAACAAACAAAGCAGCCAGGGGTCGTGGCTTCTTGTGACTCAGAAAAATCCTCTGAAATCACTCCTCAGAAATCAAAATAATTAGGCGGAAATGGTCACTGGGTAACCCTCTACAAAATAAGTTGAAACACTTGTATCTGTCTAAAACATGGCCACCATGCGGCGTGGCCAGTTTCCCTTATGTACCTAAGAAAATTTAAACGACTTCTCGTCAGAATTGAAAATAGTCGCTATAGAGGTGAACATCTACAAAGATAGCTAAATATATTAGATCTGTCGAAATACGTACATGATTTTTTTTTGCTATAAATCACACATCATTATGCATTCATATCCTCCTCAACAATAGTTTTATACATTGCTTAAAGTCTACAACACAATGGACTTTTAACACTGGGGGTGATAGTGGAATCACATGTGAGCGATTAAGGGTCATCTTGACTTTCTTGTTTGAAGTTAGACTCTTACATATTTAGGCTCATCACTTGCTACATAATTGGATTTCATGTCTGGAGTAATTATTAGATGTTCTAAAACGGGAAGATCAGTCGTTTGTAGGGTTGATCGTAGAACATTTTTGGACGGTCCAAAAATTATATACGATTAGCACGATTAACGTTCAATAGTAATCATCGCATCAGATCGTACTGCTTAGTAACAAAGCCGCCACACAGCGCATCTAATCGTGCTTCCAAATCGTGGTGATCATGATCGGTTTTGGACAAGACGCTCACGCTCTGTTGAGATGTGCTGCGATCTGGTACAATCTGCTCCGATGGACAACTCGTAGGGTCTGAGAACTGCTTCCACGTCTACCATATAGTCCAGGTAATGCAATTTGTGACTTCTGGCTAAATAAGCTGCATGGTCAGAAATACATGTCCCGACACCATAAACAGGCATTTGCGGGAGATGTCAGGTAATGGCCTGCAGTACGTGTTTCATTCATGGATTGTACGGTGGAATAAATGCAATGTATATTGGATTAGTTATATAACTCGTATCACATGACTAGTTCACGAAATTATTGATGGTCCCTCGTATACAATATCACTATTAAGTATATATGCGTGTCTCTTTTGCTATTAATCATACTTCGAGCAAACTGGCAGGAGAGAGAATGGTATTTATATCCGTTTTTAACTTTCACACATATTTTCAGCGTATTAATATTGTAATATTTGTATAGACTTGAACCCTGGAACTATCGTTTAATCATAACTATTAAGTTACTATAGAGATCATAACTATTACATTAAACGGATAAATCGTTTTTATTTTCTTCTTTCAATTTCCATATGGTTTATATTTAAAAGAAATGGGGCTCGTCGAGAGAAATCTTGTCTTCGGGGTTTCCGACCAGGCCATGCTCAAACTAGTCTCCTCAGCTACAGAGACCAGCTAGAAAACTGAAATTTCGCGTGTAACAAGTTGATATATTATTAATTCCAATTAGCGAATAACAAAGTCGCCGATTCGCAGGTTGGTCTGCGCCTTTGTTGTTCGCTGACCCCCTCGCGACGAGGCTGAAATAATAGTGTTTACTTCTTTGCATCACATGAAAAGGTATAAAATATGAGTTGAGAAAGTCCAATAGCCTTAAGGTGTTCCGCTCCCGGAGTGTCCCGAAGTACAACCTGCTACATACGATAAGGTACATGTGCGAGGTGAGACTAGCCACTCAATTTTTCCCTTGGGAACATCTGTATTTTACAAATGTGTATATAGTTTAGTCTACAATTTCTCTAATTTGTTGCAATGAAGAATTTGTAAAGAAAACAACTGCAGTCACTAGGTATTAAGAATCGCATAGGTGACGAAATGATACCTATCGTCCATGGGTTAAGCCATGCTTTAAACCATATACTGCCTCCTACAATTTGCAGCAGACGACAATTTTAAATTTTGCTGCTTTTCCAAAATAAAAAGTTTGTCTCAGCGTCCACGTTTGTCGACCCCGTTCCCCTACGTAATGTTACGGTCACCCCGTTTTGTCCACGGTGGCCTTAAACGTGATTGCTGTGACCGCCGAGGACATAGCGTAAACGGAGCATTAGGCTAACATTGACCTTTAAGCCATTATCGCTGTTAAAATGTTCATACATATTTTTTCTCAGAAACTATATACTGGTTTAATTGAAGCCAAATTATATGCGGAGCATAGCCTAAACATGATTGTATGGTCCTGACCAATGGCCAAAATGGCTGTCATGAACATATTAGGTGCAAACTCCTTAAATATTCTCCTTTTCAGAACCCAAAGACCAATGAACTTGGGTATTGGTATGTATCATTGGGGATATGGCCATTACAAATTATGTTTAAATAATAATCATAGTCTCACTTTCATTTGTTCTTGCATAAGGTCAATGTCAGGTGAATTTGTCTGGACTATAAAAATCATCGTGGAATATTACTTACAGATATTTGGGTTTGATTTATCACTGAGAACCTGCGATGCCAGACAGTAAGAGTTTTGTTCTCTCAGGGTCTGCTCTATCAAATAGTCAGACAATTTAACGGTGGTTACAGGGATTCTTTCCAAATTACGCGAATGCCGAGTCCCTGCCTAGGCCCATAATAATTTGATCGTTTTTGAAGTATCCTTAGTAGTAATGTGTGACACTACTATCCTACTAGCGATAAATGACAGCTTTTCGCAACCACCCAAACGGCACTAAAGCAGTAAGCATTCTGACTTAAAATGCAGGGTCAATGCGACCTGTTATTATCATTCAATCAAACGTTACAAAAGCCAAAATACTTAAAGGCCTCCTCACACAAAAGCGAATCCGTTCGACGAAGCCTTGCGAATAGAGTAGATTTGTTAATTCAAGCGAATTCTGAACGAAAGTTTCGAAAAATTGTTGCCTAATCTTAAAATTTGACGAAAGAGAACTATTTGTTGCGAATGATTTACGAACACTAGCTGTAATTCGCCTGAATGCGTTTGCTCGCGCAAACAATATGTTTGGGTCCATTTACTATAAGGAGCGATTGGATGAGATTTGGGGCGCAGAGATACGAACTTAAACGCAGCATCGCGAATCTTCGCGAATGACTCCGAATGTTTCAGACACGGCAATCCCGAATCCGGTCAATACCAGACAAGCAAAGGCTTGATTGTCCCGCCCCCCACACACAAACAACCCGCCTACTCCCCCCACCCACACACACACACACAACACCACAGTACAGTATAAAGCTCAGGTTTTTAACATATATATCTCCAGGTAAAGATAGCATAAAACGTGAAATATAAATTTAAAAAATGATCAACAAAATCTGTACCGCCTTTGAACTGTCAGCAAAAGAAATACATGTACTGGAAAGCTTCAAAAGGGTTAATGACACCAACCTCACTCTTAATTCTGATATGGCTCTGGGCCCAGAATTACAATGCCTCCTTAAAGCTAAGGAATACTTAAGTTAAGTTTTGATTTTTCAATATGCGAAAAATAACGTTTCAAAACAATGATAACCACAAGTACTGCATCGATACAGGCTATTTATTTAGCATTTAATATAGCGTGTTGAAATATCAATACTTAACTTAAGTCATCGTTAACTTTAAGGAGGCATTGTAATTCTAGGCCCTGATCTCTGCTTAAGTAAAATTGAAAGTCCCAACAAAAGACTTGAAATGCCCAGTATCGAGCTAGTGAACCCTGGTCTGCTGGGACTACACCGCATATGCTGAAGAGAAACAGACGGACAGACAGACAGACAAATACATGTAGAGACTTCGACAGACAGACAAATTGACACACATAATCTGAGGGTCTTTAACATACGCGGGCCCCTTGTAAAATCACAACGCTATAGGGCGACCCAGAACCCCTAAAATTCACAAGGCTACCAAGCCAGCATTCAATGCTGGGCCATCAAATGGCATTTCGCTGGCCGATGATGGCCCGCTTATAGCTCTCTCCCTTCATCAATTATAAAGTGGCATTGGGTCAAAACGTCGTAGGAACGCTTCAATTCGCATCGATTCGCTTTTTGTAGTTACAATACGTATTGATTGGTATGTAAGCGTATTCTGTTCGTTTTCCGAACGTTATAATTCACTTTCACGCGTCAGATTCAAATCGCTTCAATGCGCAGATGATAGTTACAGTTCGCAAAACATCGCAAAGATGCGTCTCTTAATCGCCATCTTTCGCTAGATATGCAAATTAGCTGACCAGGGCCCCGAATTACAATGCCTCCTTAAAGTTAAGCAAGACTTAAGTTAAGTATTGATATTTCAACATGCTATATTAAATGCTAAATAAGCTGCCTGGATCGATGTGGAATTTGTGGTCAAAGATATCATTGTGATCATCAGAAAAAATAAAACTATTTTGGTTTTAATCAGTTTTAAACGTTATTTTTCGCATCCTGAAAAATCAATACTTAACTTAAGTCTTCCTTAACTCTAAGGAGGCATTGTAAATCCGGGCCCAGGATATGCAAATTTGCTCACAGCTGCGATCTCTAATGTATGTTGACGAACGCTATATGAAGACTTACGATTGATATACGTATTAAGGCGAATCGTTACGAATAACTGTGACGAACATTTATTCGTCACAAATTTTTAAACATGCTTAAAATTTTCCGACGAACAAGACTGGTAACGATCACAAACGAATAGAACCACATCCATGCGAACGTCACCAACGATTCAAAACGTACATAGACGAATGATAACGAATCTGGCTGAAGTCCTATTCGTCAGTATGCGCATGATGACGTTGGGTCGTTTTCGTCTATAAGGATCATTGACACTTGCTATGGGTAAATGCCTATCGTTTTCAGTAAAAATAAAAGTTTGTCAATCGTCCCTTTCTTCACCTTGTAGCTACCCTGACCTGAGTACTTTATGGCTGTGAAATCCGTTTTCGATATTAAATGCTTCAAAGATGTAAAATTTTGGGTAGAACAATCAGTTTTCCATTAAGCTATATAGAAATCCTAAAACATTTTTTAAAATATCATCCCCCCCCCCGTGTGCCAGCAAAAGCTTTTGCATGTATATATGTTACCATTTTTTACACATTGTATGGAAGTGGCTTGCTGGCACAAGGGGGGGGGGGGAGATGTTCAGCAGCCCAAAAACCCAGGGCCTAAGCCCATAAAATGCCTTTTCTACCAAATAAGAAATTAATGACAGTAAGGAAGTTCTCTAGAACCAACCTCCTAAATTGCTTTGTATTCTGTGCTAGTTTAATATAAAGTATTTAAAGAATAAAAGTAGAATAAGCAAGGTTTTATGCATTTATTCATAAGCAAAAATCTCACTGTTATGAAATGACTAATTATTTTGCAAACGTCCTGTACTTATCTATTTGCATGCTGGGGAATTGTTCATGTTTTCATTTTTGTCTGCTGACTTCATCAAAATTAAGTTTTTAAAAATAAACCATCCAGGACCACTATCAGAGTGTCAAAAAGTTTGGATCCAGATCAAGACCGACGTACTGTTAGTCTTCATCGGGTTCAAACTGTTTGCAAAAGGCTATTGGCAGACGACAAAATTATCCACTGGCATGCAAAGAGTTATAATAGGTAAATACTTCAGTGTTTAACATATTGTCTCATATTGGGATATACATGCATATGTATACCATAAATATTCGGGCACTTTATATACATTCAACATGCTATGCCCTTTAAACAAAGCAAAAGTAATATTCAAAGGATCTAGTTTGAATCAGTTTTACTTTCCAATGCGAAATGGGACACTTTCTTTCCTTCAAAAATATTTATTTCTTTTGTTGAGCTTTCAGTTTTGTATTATTTACGGTACATGTAGTCAAAAATGTACAGGTAACTTCTAAATTATCTCCCCAAAATCATTTTTTTACAAAACATCTTTTGTTTTTAAAACAATTTCATCAATTATCGTGATTCGTTAATACTCTGCATATGGAATGTTCAATAGATATCACCATGCCTACCAAATAAATCAAGAAAACGTGCAGAAATCACTTTTTAAAGCACTTTTTATTTTCATGAAATTTCAGACCCCTCCCCTTTCTACCCGCCATATCTCTCGAATGCGTATGAATTTTGAAAATATTTTGCTAGCTAGCTCTTGCCATTAGATTCACCTATTGCACTGATACTACATGCACCACACTAGAAGCTCAAAAGCAGCGTTCTGGGAATCAGAAAAATAGGCGTATAAGGCCCAAACCGTCAATGCTCCTTTTTGCAGCGCATTTCATTAAAATAATTTCCCATTGTAAAAAGATTGGCTATAACATTAATGCATATTGCAACAGACTGCATGCTTGGTGGTCAACACAATCACGGTTGGCAACTTTGCTTTCCTCTTTAATTGCACGCCGGTGGGTCGGACATCATACTCTATGGCGGTTCCGACTTAAAAACTCATCTATTGATGAGATGGTAGGGGCCTGATGCTTCTGCTGTTGGTCGGGCCCACCAGGGTTTAACTGTTGGATTTCTTTTGCTCCGGTATTCAGTTTTATTTACTGTTGAGTCCTTATCTTTGCTTTATCTCCTTTTTATATCTTGATTTATATGTTCTAGGAGATGATGCATTGATAAGTTAGGGGTCTCTCATGCAAACCAAACATCTATGTGTCTTGATCCACATCTGAACTAAGGGTGCGGTTGGTGCACCGTTAAACAGGTTTAAACCCTCCAGTAAAATATTTTACTGACCGTTCCAAGGCGGTACTTCTTAGTGGATCTTTATGTTTTTTTCTGTCTTGTGTTTGCTATGCCTTTGTACGTGTCTGTTTATATGTGCCTTGTGGTCACCTGCTGGGAAAGGGCTGACCTCTTAGCTCTCGTTTGTGGTGTCTAATTGTGAGTTTGTTACTTTCCCATTGGTGTCCTCGGTCAGGTGTGGTACTTGATTGTATCGATTCCTAATCTTTGCACCCTTACTTACTATGGCTCTGATCTCTGCCTGAGTAAAAAATTTGTTATGCATAGTTGTGCTCAAACAGGGCTTAATCCGATACAAGAATATCCCCTTGTGCTGGAGTGGGGCAGATACCAGAGCACTGGAAAATCAGAAAGACATCCAGCCCACTTTTACTCATAGGGGAGGGGTAGTGGTTACGGATAAATAATGCATAATTTAGTACCATGATAATGGGCTTCCACCAGCTAAGGTTTATCCAGAACGGGATTTAGAGTCCCAACTAAAGACTTGAAATGCTAGGTATCGAGCCCGTGAACCCTAGTCTGCTGGGACTACACCATTATGTTGAGAGAGAGAGGGAGAGACAGACAGGCATACAGACAAATACATGTTAGAGCCCTCCAGTAAAATATTTCACTGACCGTTCCAAGGCGGTACTTCTTTTGTGGATCTTTTATGTTTTTGTTCTGTCTTGTGTATGCTATGTTTTGTGCGCGTCTGTTTATATGTGCTTCGTGGTCACCTGCTGGGAAAGGGCTGACCTCTTGGCTCTCGTTTGTGGTGTCTTCTGTGAGTTTGTCACTTTCCCATTGGTATCTTGGGTCAGGTGTGGTACTTGATTGTATCGATTCCTGATCTTTGCAACCTTACTTACTTAGACAGACAGACAGACAGAAAGATAGACATACACACAGAGAAATGCAATAGACACACACAATGACATTGTCCTCATCTGAGGGTGTTTAACATGCGCGGATCCAGTCCCCCACACCCTGTAAGGGAGCGCAGTGGCCTAGTGGTAGAGTGCTTGACTTGAGACCGAGGGACCGTGGGTTCGAGCCTCGCCAGGATCACTGCGTTGTGGTCACTAAGCAAGACACATTTATCCTAGCTTAGTACTGGTTCAACCCAGGAAGACCCGTCCCTGTTTAACTGAAAGATTGCTGATGGGGCGTAAAGAATCTAATCAAACAAAATAAAACACCCTGTAAAATCACAAGGCCATACGGTGACCCGGAACCCTTAAAATTCACAAGGCTACCAAGCGAGCATTCAATGATGCGCCATCAAATGGCCTTTCACTGGGGGGCCGATGATGGCCTGCTTATAGCTCTCTCCCCTCATCAACTATAAGTAGGAACGCTTCAATTCGCATCAATTCGCTTTTTGTAGTTACAATACGTATTGATTTGTATGTAAGCGTATACCATTCGTTTTCCGAACGTTATAATTCGCTTTCAAGCGTCGGATTCAAAACGCTTCAATGCGCAGAAATTCGCTTCATTTCGTAAATCATCGCAGAGATGCGTCTCTTGATCGTCATCTTTCGCTAGATATGCAAATTAGCTGACCACGATATGCAAATTTGTTCACAGCTGCGATCTCTAACGTATGTTGACGAAGACTTACGATTGATAAACGTATTGAAGCGAATCGTTACGAATAACTGTTTAATTGAGCTACTTCTTTTCAGTTATTTTAAGTGCCTGTAATTAGTTATTGTTTAACGTGACTGTCTCGAAATCAATTTGCATCCTGACTTTTAGCTGTGTTTGCATATGGTTACGCATTACAGAAGCTTTGAAATTAATTTTAGTTTATATACAGTGTAGTTTTCGTTGTGTAATCAACAAAACTGTCCATCACATTAAGTAAGTACCTTGGATCACTTTCTCAACCAATAATATCTAAAGAACTGCTTTATTGATGAGAAACATGCATTTCCCTGGAAATAGAGAAAGTTGGTTATAGTGGTGAGTTTTACTTTAAGACCACATGAGATATGGTCATATACAAGGAAATAGGTCAGCTCTTACTACGATACCAATTTAATCAAGACTTTTCAGCTAAAATTGTATCCGGCCAAATTTTGATAGATGACATTCAAGTTATTGTAATGTAGATTTTACAACGGTTTTTAGAATGCTGGATAGAAATGTGAAATATTAAAAAATGTAGTCAAGAGATTAGATCTGATTTAGTTTTAGCAATAAATGTTTATATACCTGATGTTAATTTCCACTAAACAGAACGTTGGCAAAATAGTACAGGAACCTCGCAAACATGATAAATGTAATCAATGTTTTACATGTATATGTGTACTTAAGATTAGAATGAGTTGTTAACTTGCCAGGACATATATTCAAAAGCAGCATACACAATCCTAACTGTTCAGCATCAAGATGGCACCCTTCTCAGTATCAACATTGCCACCAATGATAGGCGCACATGCAAAGTTTAAAAAATGTGCATGAACTTATGCATATCTAATTTGCCATATTAACTTTTATTCAGTTATCTCTTAAAACAAATCATAGGATATTATTATAAATCTCAGAGGTTGTAATATATGTGTGTGTATGATATAGTGTACGAAATGTTGAATGCTATATTTCACATATGTACTTTGACAGTAACGCAAGTATAAATCACATAGATGAAAAATATTTTTAGACTCTTTTACTGTAATTCATAAATAAATATTTGGACTAGCAAATGCATTGTTTAATCACTCACGATGATGCAGTGGGGCTAGCGTTCTAAAATTTGGTCATCAACCTCAATACTACTTTGTGTATACGAGCAGCGAAGGCTCTGGCAAGTCTACCTACACATATGTACAGGCCCACCTGAGCCTTCATTGCTCAACACTGCGACAAGTACCAAAATCAAATGGGCTTATTCCTTTGATCTGTTCTTTCGTTACTTGTAAATATATTTGAGTATAAAGTATATATATTTATTTGAACTATGCAACGATTATTAGGCTGCAATTTTGTATCAACGGTAATGTTCACATTTTACGTGCTAAATATCAATTTGATAATAACTGCAACAAAATTACTCTATTAGACTAATGGGTCTAATTGAAAGAATAATGTAAAACAAATAATTTATTAAAAGTAATAATTTGTTGTGAGTCAGCTATTTCAGCAATGGCCACAATATACATGTAATACTAACAATGCCTGGGGGCTTTTCTAAGTGATCAACATATATATTTCAAATGTATGAATAAAATGAACCATTTGAACAAATATTGTTCTGTTTGAATGCTTAACAATGGTTTTGAACCAGACAGAACAGATGATAAGACAGTGCAATATGTCCTTAAAAATCTCTTGTTATTCTTGGTATTCTTTTGTCGCCAAACTGGACATCGTTCTGATATAAAGCAGTTTTAACCATAGGGATAGACTTGGCCTGTGTGATACCTTTGGGCAAAAATCGTTAAGTTTTTTAATCATTTCAGTTTATTTTTCAAAAGACAAGGATAAAGGACTGTTTTAAATTCTCAATTCCCAATTTTGATATATGCTTGAATTGACCTACAATTACAAATTCTTAAAAGGTTTTTATTCCTGAATGGTATCAGCATAGTAGCTTGAATTAATAGCAGGCTTAAACAATATGTGATAAATCTTACTAAGCTAGTCCATGCTTAATATTATTGTGTTATCTAAAATACGATACAATATATCATATTCAGCATTAAACGTATAACAATGTTTATAAACTACACAATAAGTTAACATATTAATGTAGTGAAACAACAACAATAATTTTCCTGAGGAGCATCTAGATTTTCTTCTGATATGTTTGATGACTTTATATGGGGGTTTTTATATATCATTTCACGTATAAAAGAGGCATATATATCAGTGTTAGCGAGATAAAAGATTTCATTTAATAAGAATTTAAGAAAATTAAATGCTGTTTACATATTTAATAAAACGAACAGACTTGAAAAGTCGTTGTATGTGAATAAAGTTAAAACATTTAATCTTGTATTCATCCTTGCGTTGTTGGTATTTTCCTTTAATGACAATTAATGGCAGTTTAATGGCAATAAATGCCCCACTAGCAGTGTAAGCTTAAGAGGCGTTCCTTTGTAATTTTAAAATTATTTGAAAGAAAGTAACGTATATTACAGTAATTACAGATCATTCTACTATTATAACATCATTTTGCTAGTCATTTCTTTACAGTTAAAAGGTTATATTGTCATGTAAGAATAAGGAGTAAAATTTCCAATTATTTTACAATAAAGTTAAAAGTTTGCTATTGCGTGGTATCGCCACAACCGCTAAAGAGTTTACATACATTAATTTGTGTCTTGTAGAAAGTGGTTTTAGAAAATTATAGTGTACAAAACTCCCCTAGGAGGTATTTTGGTAGTCCAATGTCTAGTGACAGTAATGCATTAAAAATTATACATTTAAAGTAACATATATAACTGTGACATCATAGTGGTGTATTGTTTAAATGTATACTGGCTGTTCCCTTCATTTAAACATGTTTTAAGGCAAACATCATGTCGATAAATAAAAATTTGGTATGACTTGGTATTTGCAAAATAGGATTTGAAACTATAATACGGTAACGTAGTTAACATGCCTGTCTAAATATAGGTCAGAGAGCTAACGTATATCAGTTTGCATCTTATATAATATTGTTTCAGATAATTATAGAGAACAATATTTTCCCTATTGAGAGGAGGGTCTAGCTATTTGAGCTTTCACTATCACAGAATTTTAATTTTGCTACTGACGTCACTTTTCCGTGTACAGAATTCATTTTGAAGTTAATGTAACCTCTTTAAAATCCAGACGCAGGGTATATGCTCCGAATTCACCATGTCACCAGTAAAATTACCACAACTGATCAAACAGTTCTTGTTTATGCCTGCTGGAATTCATAACACTCTACTTTTAAGCTTTAAATAAGCTAAAAATGGGTATGTCACTTTGTGACGTCACTGTGACGTTAAAACGCCGAAGAAAATATATGTTTGACACTTTTACCAACAAATGCAACGGAATTACACAGGGCCTACACTAATAGCCCATATTGTGTTCCCTGCATATTTAACGACATGTTTACTTCTCTTCTAAGCAAACTTTCAAAGATTTATATCTAACGGATGGTGTTCCAAATCGAAACGAATAACAGTAAGCATTCAACTTCTCTGAACCCATTGCCTGTTTTGACATGTGAATTCTTTAAAATAAGCTATATACACTTTTCGAAAAAAAAAACACACCCTTTTCAGGACAGTAGATCTAATATTGATTGTTAAATCCAATATTATACTTATTTTGATGAACACTGACAAGAAAATAAGAAAATAGGGTTTTTATTTAAAATGTACCAACACTTGAAAAATTGACGCATTTTAGGCTTGTCCTTCGAACTGAAACCTATCAATTTGTAAACATAGCGCAGTGGAAAATTATAAAAACCTCATATTATGTTAAAAGAATGAGGGAACATTACTTTCCGTTAAAATACCAATCGATTCAAACACAACTACGAATTTCAGCCCTGAGAAGCTACCCAGGGGTACATGAGGGCCGGCTGCAGCGAAGTGACGCCACAGCGGCGCCTCGTGTTCATACGTCTGACGTCACATTTTCTAAATTTCAATTTCAGTCAACTTGCCATGGATGGTAGTTTACATCTATTAATTTTCATTGCAATAAATAAAAGCAATGCGATTTAATAAATTTTTCCGCGAACTTTCTGATCTCCCATCGTACATTGCACTAATGGTTCCGCTCTGTGAAATAAAATGGCCACCATATCTAACAAAAGAAATATCTTTAAATGACATCTCCTTCTTTACCACTGCTCCAAATTCAAAAATTTATACAGAATTGTTTCCTATAATGCCCTCAACTAAAGTTGTACATATGGATCTATAACGCCAAACAAAATGGCCGCCAGACGTAAAAATAGAAAAATAAAATCTTTAAACGACATCTCCTGAACCTAAGGTCCAAATTTAGAATATTTCACAAGAATGTCCCCCATACTGCTTTCTACGAAATATGCACAAACGGCCAAGCCAAGCAAAATGACCACCAGAGCTAAAATATTTCTGAAGATAAATGTTTAAACGATATCTCCTCCTGAACTTTTAAATCAATTTCACATGAACATTTCCCATAATGCCCTCTACCAACATTTCACAAAAATTTCCGCTCCGTCAAATAAAATGGCCACCAGATCTAAAAATAGAAATACCTCTAAATAGCTTCTCCTCCTGGACCACTTTTCTAAATAATTCACAGAAATGTTCTACCAAAATAAATAGTCCAATATCAGCCAAACACAATGGCCACCAGAGCTGTAGATAAGAAACATCTTAAAACGATATTTTCTCCTGAACCACTAGTCCAACTAAAAAATAATTTTACAGATATGTTCTCATAATGTCTACGGGGAGAATTGCACGTACAAATGGTCCCGCTCCACCCAACAAAATTGCATCCAGAGCTGTAGATAAGAAATATATTTAAACAACATCTCCTAAGCCGCTGCTCCAAATACAAAATAATTCCACAAAAAATTCCTGAGAATGCCCTCTTCCACAATTACACAAACGGTTTTGTTTGGGCGAACAAAGGGGCTGCTAGACCTGTGGACAAGAAATTTCTTTAAACGAAATCTGCTCCTGAACCACTGGTCCAAATTCAAAATAATTTCATAGAAATGTTTCTCATAATGCCATCTCCTAAACACAGGACTCAGGTGAGCGATCCAGGATCTCAGGGTCCTCTTGTTCTATGATTTGGGCGAAACTGACCTTTCAGACCTCGAAAGGACTTCTATGTAATCTCTGCTTTGTAATATCCCAAAAGAAATCAGTCCAGTCCCATATATACGGGCTAGTGCACAACGTATTTTGTACTTATCGCACCGACGAGCAGTGAGGTTTAAAATGCACAGCTTTGGGGCCCCCTAGGGATTTGATGAAGCTGGTGAGAAGGGTTTTTTTTTCAGGGAGCTGAGGAGCACCGGTAGTTATTTTAGGGGAGCTGGGGAGCAAGCTCATAGTTTTTGGGGATTTAGGGAGCCCTGCCAAAAAGTAAGAATAAATCGAAAAATCACCTTAAAGCTGCATACTCTGTAACTATGAAGATTTTTCGAAAAAAATTATTTTCATTTTAAATCATTTGTAAAAGTAGAATTCAGCTATGTTTTCACAATAAAAATGTTCAGAACAGCTGAAAACTGCATGGAAAAGTGAATTATCTTATCAAATTGGTGTATTTTTCTCTTGTTGGTAATTATTTGCGTCCCTCCAATAATTCTGGACCGTTGAATTTTAACATAAATGCAGTTGTTTTGATAGTGATAAATTGTTAAGATTTACGAAAATGGTAAAATGTTTACCTGAATTTGAGTATTCTTACTGTGTTCTTGAAAAATAAAGACATTATTTTTAAAATTAGAAGATCAAAAGTTACAGAGTATGCTGCTTTAAAGGGGAAGCCTAGATTGTTTTTGATTTTTTTAAAATTTTCTTTGCTTCTGGGGGGCTGTTGTAAAATGTAAATGTATTCATTTTCGTACTAACGTGCACATCCGATTGATATTTGAGAAAAATATGGCGAATAATTTTTGTTGTTCATTTATTTTCTATAAACTTGTTGATTTTTCGGTTGATGCAGTCAGAATGCACCAGATCACACCTTTTTTATCAAAATTTTCCGGGGGATAATGCCCCCGGCCCCCTAGTACGAGTGTGGTCCACAACATTACAGGGCTACCTACGCGCCTGATATGTAGTGCTTTCTCTAGTTAATCAGATGATTATTATAAAAACTTTGAATAATGCTGATCAGATATATGCTTACTTGATGAAATTGAAATCAAACATGCGTATAGGGCCTAATAGCAGTTGTAAAAAGACTTTCACTTTGTCTGCAAAAAAATGAAGTTCAAGCTGTACAGCCCCTCCACCCACCAGAAAAACAAATCTGTCCCTAATTTAAAACAAGTTGGCTCCCTTCAAAAAAGGAATCCAATACGTTGGCTGCAATGTTTTGAAAAGTATTTGCCTACTGCGTTAATAAAGAAAATCCCGTATTATTATTAGGCTTTATTTCACAGAAACATCTAGAACTAGAACAAACATCTACAACCAACTAGTAATGCAAACAAAAATTGACAAAATGATGTCCCTGCTATGTTTTGCTCTCCTTTATTAACTGGTACAGTATACTTCGATGCGTGATACTCGACGGAGTGGCTATTCCACGAAACCTGTGGACGAATTATGGTACAGTAGTAGACGAAGTGTCGCTCGATGAACTGTCACGCGCCGACATAGCGCAATCTATTCCATTAAACAAAAATAGTAAATGAGCATTTACATAACCAAAACTTGCATACCAGAGATTTTGTTACATATTGCATGCAGCTATGGGTCAGACGAAATTGCACTGGATGGTAATTCTCGCAAGAACCTTCGCTGCTCGCATACGCACAGTATGGAAGTATTTTTTTTGTAATTGTTTTCCATGGACAGCCATTATAGCTTTTAAGTAGGCTGTGGCCCTCACTCAGTGAAGGCTCAAATGCACAGCTTTCATATTATATACGGGCCAGTTTACAAGGTATTTGGTACTTATCACATCGACGAGCAGTGAAGGTTCAAATGCCAAGCTTTCATGTAATACGGGTAAATGTTCACGGTATTTGGTACTTATCACATCGATCGGCAGTGGTGGTTCAAATATTCAGCTTTCTTATTATATACTGGCCAGTGCACAAGATATTTGGTACTAATCACATCGACGAGCAGTGAAGGTTCAAATAACCAGCTTTCATATTATATACGGGCCAGTGCACAAAGTATTTGGTACTTATCACATCACGAGCAGTGAAGGTTCAACTACCCAGCTTTCATATTATGAACGAGCCAGTTTTCACGGTATTTGGTACTTATCACATCGACGAGCAGTGGTGGTTCAAATGCCCAGCATTCATATTATATACGGGCCAGTGCACAAGATATTTGGTACATATCGAATCGATGAGCAGTGAAGGTTCAACTGCCCAGCTTTTCATATTATATACGGGCCAGTGTACAAGGTAGTTGATACTTATCACATCGACGAGCAGTGAAGGTTCAAATGCCCAGCTTTCATATTAAAACGGCCCAGTGAACAAGGTATTTGATACTTATAACATCGACTAGCAGTGGTGGTTCAAATGCCAACCTTCCATATTCTATATGGGCCAGTGAACAAGGTATTGGTACTTATCACATCGACGAGCAGTGACGGTTCGAATGCCCAGCATTCATATTATATACGGGCCAGTGAACAAGGTATTTGATACTTATAACATCGACTAGCAGTGGTGGTTCAAATGCCAACCTTCCATATTATATATGGGCCAGTGAACAAGGTATTTGGTACTTATCACATCGACGAGCAGTGACGGTTCGAATGCCCAGCATTCATATTATATACGGGCCAGAGAACAAGGTATTTGATACTTATAACATCGACTAGCAGTGGTGGTTCAAATGCCAACCTTCCATATTATATATGGGCCAGTGAACAAGGTATTTGGTACTTATCACATCGACGAGCAGTGACGGTTCGAATGCCCAGCTTTCATATTATATACGGGCCAGTGAACAAGGTATTTGGTACTTATAACATCGACTAGAAGTGGTGGTTCAAATGCCAACCTTCCATATTATATATGGGCCAGTGAACAAGGTATTTGGTACTTATCACATCGACGAGCAGTGACGGTTCGAATGCCAACCTTTCATATTATAAACGGGCCAGTGAACAAGGTATTTGATACTTATCACATCGACGAGCAGTGACGGTTCGAATGCCCGGCATTCATATTATATACGGGCCAGTGAACAAGGTATTTGGTACTTATCACATCGACGAGCAGTGGTGGTTCAAATGCCAACCTTCCATATTATATACGGACCAGTGTAAAAGGTATTTGATACTTAACACATCGACGAGCAGTGGTGGTTCAAATGCCAACCTTCCATATTATATATGGACCAGTGAACAAGGTATTTGATACTTATCACATCGACGAGCAGTGGTGGTTCAAATGCCTACCTTCCATATTATATATGGGCCAGTGAACAAGGTATTTGATACTTAACACATCGACGAGCAGTGGTGGTTCAAATGCCAACCTTCCATATTATATATGGGCCAGTGAACAAGGTATTTGATACTTATCACATCGACGAGCAGTGGTGGTTCAAATGCCAGCCTTCCATATTATATATGGGCCAGTGAACAAGGTATTTGATACTTATCACATCGACGAGCAGTAGTGGTTCAAATGCCCAGCATTCATATTATATACGGGCCAGTGAACAAGGTATTTGATACTTATCACATCGACGAGCAGTAGTGGTTCAAATGCCCAGCATTCATATTATATATGGGCCAGTGAACAAGGTATTTGATACTTATCACATCGACGAGCAGTGGTGGTTCAAATGCCAACCTTCCATATTATATATGGGCCAGTGAACAAGGTATTTGATACTTATCACATCGACGAGCAGTGGTGGTTCAAATGCCCAGCATTCATATTATATACAGGCCAGTGCACAAGATATTTGGTACATATCGAATTGATGAGCAGTGAAGGTTCAACTGCCCAGCTTTTCATATTATATACGGGCCATTGTACAAGGTATTTGATACTTATCACATCGACGAGCAGTGAAGGTTCAAATGCCCAGCTTTCATATTAAAAACGGCCCAGTGAACAAGGTATTTGATACTTATAACATCGACTAGCAGTGGTGGTTCAAATGCCAACCTTCCATATTATATATGGGCCAGTGCACAAAGTATTTGATACTTATCACATCGACGAGCAGTGGTGGTTCAAATGCCCAGCATTCATATTATATACGGGCCAGTGTACAAGGTATTTGATACTTAACACATCGACTAGCAGTGGTGGTTCAAATGCCTACCTTCCATATTATATATGGTCCAGTGCACAAAGTATTTGATACTTATCACATCGACGAGTAGTGAAGGTTCGAATGCCCAGCATTCATATTATATACGGGCCAGTGTACAAGGTATTTGGTACTTATCACATCACGAGCAGTGAAGGTTTGAATGTATGTATTTGATATTACATGTATATACTGGCCATTGCGCGAGATTTTGGTACTCATCGCATTGACAAGTTACAGAGGTTACATATTCTGAAAATGAACCAGTGCGCGAGGTTTTGGTACTTATCTTATTCGCACGTGATCAGTGAAGGTTCAAAAGCACAGGTTTAAATGTAAAACTTAGGCAAGTGCACAAGATCTAGGTAATAATATCAATGCGCAAATGCCCATGCTACGAGGGTGACGTCTAAATGTTTGTCTGAGCCTTTACCTACATCCATATTTCGAGTATGCGAGCATAAACCTTCACTGCTCGCTGATGTGATAATTACCGAAGCCCAATTACATTTTGCGTGATTGTATACTTTTACGCAGCGGGTTAGGACATTACACCTTTGTAAGACATCCATCTTTTTCAGGCGTCCAGTGATGCCCTGTTAGCTGCAGCCATAGACTTCGGAACTACGTTTTCAGGATGGGCATGTTCATTTCAAAGCGATTTCAAGTCGGAACCAACTAAGATAATTGTGAAGCATTGGAATACCGGAAGTGGATCGCATATGACGGAGAAGACCCCGACCTGCGCTTTAATAAAGCCAGACGGTAAAACCTTGGAAGCATTTGGTTATGAGGCAGAGGATAAATATAGCGAGCTAGTTGAAAAAGATGAACATAAGCAATATTACTTCTTTAAAAGATTCAAGATGGCACTTCATAACAAGGTATGTTATCATCAAGTTTCCAAATTTAATCAGGTTTCTATGTTGGCTGAGATAAACCTTTGAGCCAGCAAATGAGATGTTGACTCTTTTCGCATAGGCGAGCAATGAAGGTTTAGACGAACCTGTGCATAAGCCGATAGCAACAAAGCCTTCGCTGCTGCTCGCACACAGCCATCAGCTTATATATTTTGTAAGTAGCAATACCTAGTTGTTTCCTACATAAATCCTGCTACCATACCAATGGGGTCCAAATTTGGTACGCCCCAGTGGTCTTTAGGTCCCATAGACTTATCATGGAAAAACTTTTAAAAATCTTCTTCTCTAAAGCCATGAAACCATTACACGTGTGAGAAATGTGATGAGCTGGCATTTGCATCAAAACAATCTGATCCTATACATATTGTCAAAGGTAAATTTTACAACCATTGTACAAAATATTAAGCACATCTGATCACCTCTGCGAATAAATGAGAGAAGTTTGCGATAAAAGCCATATGTATAATTAACCTAAGACTCAAGGTCATATTGGTCATTTGAAACATTTATTGTTACCAACGCACCATGCGCAATCATTGTTTAATAGAACACCCTCCATCAGAAAATGAAAGGGGAACTCGCGTTTTGAATCCTAAGATAAATTTTAAACATGTTTGACCTTGACCTTTGACTTCAAGGTCATAGGAGTGATTTGTAAATTTTATTGTAATCTTCACACCATATGCAATCAGTGTACCAAATATGAACATTCTATGTGAAAAAAAGCTGAGATCGCATTACAAGTTGTAGATGTGCTTAAAGTATGTGTTACCTTGACCTTTGAATACAATGTCATATAGGCGATCTGAAATACGTGTTGTAATTTTACACACCTAAAGTAAATAGTTTACCACATGTGTACGCCCACCATCAAAATAGCTTGTGTTAAGGGCATTAAGGCAGATTTTCAGTATTATTTGACCTTGACCTTTGTCTCTAAGGTCATATCCGTACACCATTTTGGATGTTATCTACACACCATAGGCAATCATTTAGCCAAATATAAAAATGTTTAGTCAAAGAGGAGTTCGTGTTATGAGTCGTAGATAGATTTTACGTATAATGTAACCTTGACTTCAAGATCATATCAATTATCTGAAACCTTTGTTGTAATTTACATACCTAAAGAATCATTATGTTAAATATGGCCATCCATCAAAAATATGTATCAGAGCAGATTGCAAACCCCCGACCCAAAATTTCATGATTAGGAATACAAAGTGATAACCAAGTACAGCTGAAAGGAAATGAAAGTTATTGAGTGTAGCAGGTTTTCGCCTTTAAGACGCATTCAAGGGAGAAAATTTAAAACAGGAAGCAGTAGAGAGCAACCATTCTTGCACAAGACAAACTGTCTACAACTGAAATATACTTGTACCAAAGATTATAACAATATCTCAATGCGTAGGTATCTTCAAAATTGTTCAAGAGAGATAACTCTAAACTAAAGTGAGGGAGAGTAAATTTTCTTACGCATTACAAACCATCTTAACAGATAACTCTAACATAAAGTAAGGGCGAGTAACTTTTCTTACACATCGCAAACCAGCTTAACATTAAAATAGTCAATATATTATAGGGTATGCAAGCTATGGAGCTTACATGGATTCTCTTCTCCTTATTAAGTTCATTTATTGGAGATAACTCAAACAGAAAGAAAGAGAAGCCATATTTGCACGTTATACACTACCTTGACCTGATATATACATGTATGCCTTCTAAATATTATCAAAATATATCTCAAAGGGGATGGGAGTTATGGCGCGCACACGAAGTTTCCAATTTAAGTTCATTTAAGAATAATAACTAAAATAAAAAAACATGGGAGAGCAACTATTCTTGACCACGACACACCGACTTGACCCAAAGTATATATCAACCAAATATACTATGCACAATAAATTTAGCAATTGTTTTGTATGGGTGAGCCCATCCACATCAGATCTCGAGTTTCATTTGCTGTCATGAAGATACAAGCGCCGATCATCTGACAAGATTTTCCATTTAAAAAAGATACAGAATTACCAAACGCAGCGGCCGTGATAAAGTGATGTTTAATTTTAAGACTAGCTGGTAACTTGAGCATTTCCGATCATTGAGGGTGCCAAAAACATTTTCAAACGGTTGTTTGGTCACTGAAAACCAAAAAAGCATAGCAAATTCTGCAATTTTCTGCACTTTCGCAGAGAAATAAAGGACCAAGTTTTCACAATTTGACGTTTTCACTAATGCTTTTACGTTATCACCTTTAAACGGTGTTTCTAGTCAGGTTTTCTTGAACCACATTAACAAGTAAAACTGCTTGATGCCTTCCAACACATTCAGACAAATACTGTTGAATGAAACATCTTCACTACTACAGTGCACGAGCCGAAAGATAAAATCTAACGTCACCGTTATCTCGCAAATGCGTCGCACCATTTTTCAGTAATTTTAGCTTTTAATCAACCTTACGAGGAGTTAAATTGTAAGCCTATGACAAATTTGTAAGCTGATTCTCTGTTGAGTTGAAATGCCAATTAACATTAGAAGTTTAATCAAATGATGATTACGTTTTGACGTCATTGGTGGCAGCTGATTTTTTCAGCATGGAATTTCTATCACATCTGTCACATTGCCAATAGTTTTTAGAGGCGTATGATGCATGAGGAAGATGAAAGACCACCAAACAAAAACTCACATGCTTATCATTTTAGCATTACTTACAACGGGTGTGATTTTTGCTTACTGACCCCTTCTGCATTTCTTGTTCTCCCTAAATGCATATTTAAAGGATGGCGTCTGAAATTTCGTGATTTCATTTGCCTAAGACCCTGTTCTCGTCATTGCAATTGAAATTGATCGGCACTGCAAAAAGATGAGCACAAAAAGATGCGAAACATAAGAAATTGCTAAACTTAGTGTGCATAGTATATTATCAAAATATTCAAAGGCCTAAAAGTTATGGCGTTAACACAGTTATCCCTTTAAAATTCAAAAGGAGGTACCTCCAAATATATGCAAGGAAAATCAGCGGTTCTTGGACGAGACACGCCGTCATGACCTGATACATATATCTACTAAATATAATCCAAAATTCTCAAAACCATGTTTGCCCATTGTCTGCGCAGGCGCGATACTCAATGAATCGACCTGTATGCTATGGCACATCACGACTGAAAATTGGGGTGTGTTAATATGTGGTATGCATTACTCAAAACATTACAATAAAAGTAGCAAGCACTGAATGGTTATAAATAATCCATTTGTAGAGACATCATGTAGCTAAACAATAATAATGGTTAGTATTACAGTATTTAGCGACATAATGATAAGATTTTCAACACTAAAACATTTTTGAAAACATTTTGCACATGGCCAGGTCAAAAAAAGCTGTTTCAGTAACACTTGATGACGCAGATAGGTAACAAGTTTGAATCAACCAATCGGCAGAATCACATGATTTGGTGACGCGTTTGGTTAACAAATATGTGGCTTGTACCCACAATCCTCAAATCAGATAGGTCAGTATTTGAAAAATACACTTCACCAGATTTATCGTTTTACCACATATAATCAAAATATCTCAAAGGGTATAAAAGTTAAGGAGTGAGCAAGCTTTCTTCTACAGAGAGACGGGCGGACACCTCGAATCCCTCGATCCTCATTGGGTTGGGTTATTAAATTTTAAAGATGAGTTTAAGTTACGAGCCACCTTGGCAAATTTTAAGTACATGTACATTTGCCTTGGCATTTTAATCTAAGGCCATAAAAAAATATGACAAATATGAACGCCCTGGTAAAAAATAATGAGGAGTTCGAAGTACGAGCCCTGGGACAGATTTTATAATATGTGACCTTGAACTTTGACTCAAATACAATATCAGTGATCTGAAAATGTCTTTGTAATTAAAATGCCATAGGCAATTATTGTGGCAAATATGAACATCCTCGGTCAAACGGAACAAAAGAGCGGTCAGAAAAATTGTTTACAATGTATTCTTCGACAAACACAACGACGATGCATTAAGGCTAATACATTTCCATAGCAGTATAATTTCTGGCTCTAAATAAATGAGAAATGGGATTCAGTTGCAAAAACAAAGCAATTTTGCTCTTTTCTCCTCTAGACATCAACAAGTGACAAATGTGATTTCATGACATGAAAAATTGACTTTGCACACATTCGTCTCAGCAATAGAGACGAATGTGCTCGGATATTGCGATACATTCGTCACACGTGTGAGGAATGTGATCTGTGACGAATGTGGATTTACAGTGCTATACGTCATAGTGTGACAGGGCCTTTGCATTCATCTAAATTGAAACTATTAAACAAATATCAAGTTCTTAGCTCATAGTAGGCTTTTAACCCTGTCATTTTGTTTTTCACTATTGATAGCCAGCAATAGTTATGGATGATATTAGGGACTTACATGTGAAGCACGTATACATTAATCTTTTGTTTTATATCTGTTTTAAACTATTAAATATGTATTACATTTATTTACTTAAACTTGTTCATATGAGGGCCTCTGGGGCCTCTAATTGATTATTTGCAGGGAACAAAATAATTTATTTTCAGTTAATGATGTTGATGCTCTCATCAAAGGATGTTGATGTTTTAAACCTTTGGACAAGATAACCTGTCCTGGTTGGTTTGTATTGATACTATATGTCCCAGTAAACAAATTTTCAGTCATGTTGGGAGGATTTCCTGTCTTCCTGGCCATGGGTTGGACCAGAACTAAGTAGCAGATAAAGTGTCCTGCTCGTGACTCAGTCGGCAGGGATACACTGCCCTTGGATATTGTTTCCCATCCAGTAGCCCATGTTACACACAGTTACATGTATGTCTCATTTGATAGGTTGTTCTGCTTCCCCTATCCCTCAAGGGACAAATGCCCCCTTTTAGAGTAATTTGAACAGCCAGTGTAATGTCCTCACATAGTATGTCACCACCAAAATAACCTTGTGGAGAGAGTTTACATTTATTGTAATTTTCCAATGACCTCCTGAGATAGTATATCCCCATCTGGGGTTGAATGTCCCCACCTAGGGTTGATTGTAAACATCTAGTGTAACTACATGTACATGTAGATGGAGTTTTCAGAAAAAAACATATGTCCCCCACCCCACCTACTTCATAAAGTTTATCCATCATGACTGTATAGGCACGTCTGGGTCTCCATTGCACACACCATATCTCCTGAATAAAATGTCATACGAAATGCCCCCTATCTGTGGCATTTCATCGAGGTCTTGATGTTTGCAAAAGTTCCCGACATTTTTTCAAGAATATTCTAGCAAGTATAATTAATGGTTTTGGTTTTGAGGGTTAAATAAAAATCAACTTTTTAAGATTTTACCCATATAAATGCATAAGGAATGCATAAGGAAACAAATTATACCTTGCCATTCCTGGGATCATCATTTTTGCAAATTTGGTAGGATCCACATCCCCAATAACGGATATTTGAAAATGTTTACTGACGACCGATGGACAAACAGACGATGGACTGGTATTTAGTATACTAATAACTCATACCCGAGCCTCTGGCTCAGATGAGCTAAAAGAGGACCCATGAGCGGGCCATGGTCCCCTCTAACACTGAATAGGGTAGAGTGTTGACTGCCAGTATAACGTCCCACCTCAAATAGAGTTTCAACATCAAGTGTAACGTCCCACCTAGTGCAGTGTCCCCACCTTAGGTAACAATGACCCCACATAGGGTAGAGTGTAAACACCTTGTGTTTTAATATCCCCACATGGGGTATTATATCTCATCATAGGGTAGAGCAACGGTCACTGTAATGTCCCCACCAACTCTTGCCCTAAGGTAATAATAATTAAGTATCTTCGGTGCATTTTGAATTATATCATAGTTATATATCCACAAAACTATTTAAAGCTATAAGGGCTATAAAGCAAAACATTAAGTTATCGGTGTATTAGAGTCCAAATTAAATACATCGTATTATTAATTATGCTGGCTGTCAACAGCAAGTTTGCTGCTGACAACCGGTTGTCAAAAGCGAATTCACTGCTGACAGCCGGCTGCCAATATTGATCGCCTTAATTAAATTCTGGTTTGTAACGAAAATATCTCTTAGATATTTTGATGTAGGTAATTCGTATTTGGCACACAGTTTGCCTAAATGTGAATATTAAACAGCGTTTTGACAGTGACAAACCGAAAATCGAATTTGATGTTCAAAATTTGCACACAAGATTGTGTTTGTTGGTTTGATAGGATGCTTTACGTCCCAGTCAACAGCTACGGTCATGTCGGGACGGTCATTTCACCTAACCACCTTTTTTCCCTGTACAAGCTTGACTAAGTAATTAACAAGTACTTCGAGCACATACTTTCGCTTGTAACTGACAACAACCCTTTTTGAATCAGCGGAAGGGAGGAGAATGGCCGTAGAAATTATTTCATGATCTATCTCTGCAAAAGTATGGGACCAGGCTTGGGTTGAACTCGCGACCCCTTGATCTGCAGTCATTACGTTACCGACTGCGCTATGTGGCCTGGAACAAAAAGATGAGTTATGATATTGTGAACCTAATATTCGGCAAAGGTTTGGATGCCAAAGCAGGTTTTTGACCATAAAACGTGAAAAAATATGGCAGCATGCAAAGAGTTAGCTTGCAAAGTAATGATGGGACGAATCATCAACACTAAGCGTGAAACATTTTTATAACCTCGCTGCGTGTATTGTAATTCTGGATCAGACTGATCCCCAGTATCAATCCTACCAGGGTACATACAGTTTTCTTCTTCGGTTAATCCAGTCACTGTATTAACATTAAACAATGTTCCTTGGTAGTAGATTGCAATAAATATGGACCAAGAGAGCGAGTGTGATTGCCGTTCGGGGGTCATGAGTTCAATCTCAGAACTGCCCCATACTTTTGAGGAGACAGATCGTGAAATATTTTCTGTGGCCATTCTCTTCCTTTCACTGATTCAAGAAAGGCTGTTACCAAATACAAGTAAATGTATGTGCACGAGGCAATGGTTAACCGCTTAGGAAAAGTGTTGTTAGGTAAACTGACATGGCAATAGCTGTTGACTGGGACATTAAACCATGAACAAAAGCAGTCCCATCATGGTCTATACAGTTTGCTTCTACGGTAAATATGTCACTGTTTAATTTGCGAGGCTTCTCTGCCAACGTCTTTTTTTGGAAATGCTCATATTTTACGTAGCAGTAGTCTCTATCAATAGAAAATACTAGAAAACGGCTAAATGGAAAAGACGGTTGAACAAACTAAAATAAGGTATAAAGCAACTCCTATACACACACGTGCGCGCATGCAGGCAGGCAGGCAGTGAGATAGGGGGGGGGGGGGACTATGACGGTTACGTAATAGCCAGCGTGTTGTTCTTAATTGCAGTCCAAACTATTCAAATTGAACTGTGGTTCAAACTGCCACCCAGCAAATACATTATGGCCTAGACATGCCTGTGCTACCCAGTCTCACTAGAGCGTTACCATAATTTAAAAAAGTGTTTTAAAACCCAATTCTTTTTCGCTGGCATTATCATTTTAAATACCATTTTACTCCAATAAAATTTGGTCCCGGACTTTGCTGCTGGATTCTGAGTGCTGGTCCCGGCTTTTAGGCTTTCCCTTACCGGCATTCTTATCCGTTTAAAACGATTTTAAAGCATATTAATGATAAGAATCGCATATAATTATAAAGAATCATATATAAACGTAAATATATGATTCATTCAATTTATTTAATATTCATTCCAATCAAAATATATCTATAGCATACAAATGCTTTTTATAGGATTTAAAAGAAATTCGTCATTCCAATTAAATGAATTTTAAAGCATTTGAATTAAATTAATACCATTCAAGTGATGAATTGATGCATATAAAGCAGAAAGGTTGCAATTAAATAGAATTTTAAGAATATTTCAGCGTTTCACATGCCATATCTTATCGAGTTTTTGCATGCTTTTTGTCATCTACAGATTTAAATTTTAACGTCTTTAAAAGTCACTAAGAATTTAATACCCTAAGATTTTAGAATAGTTTGTTTCTGTATCAAAATTTTGGGCTTGATCTAGGTCTAAACTATTTGCAGCCAGCTTGTCTTAGCGGTAGGGACGCAGTAGCAGATGCTATTGATAGAATAACCGGTGATCGCTGAGTTAGAGATCAAAAGAGGCTGATTGGCGCAGGAAAATACATAATTTTTGGATATCTGAGTATGGGCTCGAAACCAATATTTAGCACTTTGTTGTTTAGACCAACTTTAAAGTCCTATCCCTATGTACACATGTACAGGGCGTTTCTAATGGGTTTGCACAATACTTAAACTACGTAACACGGCGCTTTGACACACACATGTAAGTAGGTCATTGTTTTATCAAAGGTCAATAACGTGATCGCAAGGTAATACCTTTTAACTGAATTATCACATTGTACATCCTAAAATATAATTAATTGCTCTGGTATCTTAAAGTAATGTAATTGTAGTAGGACAAAAACAAAAAAAGCCATAAACAGGCGATCTATTTTTTTTCTCACGTACGATCTTCCGTTAATATGTTAAAATCCTGGTAATCCTTTATTCTGCTGAGCCTGCATATAGCCTGTGGAAACGATGTATTTCCAGAACAGCCTGCTTTTTAGAAACCAACTAATCAGGATCTACACTAATTTCAAGTCAGCCACTAAATCAATTGTAAAAACTGAAACCATTCAACGCATATCGTTGAAATAGGGGAGGAATATAGAATATTGCAATGTTCACTATTACAAAATAAATTTTGTGTCTATTTACATTTCAAGTGGATGGACAAGCCATGCGTCTGCAAAAATGTATATTAGCTATACAAATAAAATATGATTTAACCAAACTCACATTTTGTCGTTAATATATAAATGCAATTTTAGAAGTCATCAAAATATAATAATATTGTAGGGAAATTCAATATGTGTTCAATGCATTGGGGCATTCATAAGCCCTACTTTATTGATTTTCTTTTTCAACACGAAATGCATTATCAAGGACATTATCTCATGTTTGATGCAAATGTTTTGACCGTTTAAGTTACCCAATGTAAATATGTATCAAACCAAATATCTTGTGTATGCTTTTACAGTAATCTGATCTTAAGTAAGCAAGATATTGGAGGAAATCTGACTATCGACCAATTTTCTATGTATTTACTAACGTTAAGGGGTAATAACTCGTGTTTGAAAAATTAAAAATGTGGAAGAAGCAACGTTTGATCTATAGTTTGACACAGCAGTGTTTCAGAAGACCTTACACCCAATTTATAAAATAAGTTTTCAAATTATTGAGCTTTTACTTACTTTTCTGCAGTTTCCCCCATACAAAACGATGGTGAAATGATACTCAGGTACAGCATCTCTTGCTGAGACATGTAGACAGTTTAATGCATTATTTACTACTTAAAATTTGATAGGGATCACTTTTTTAGTTATTGTAAAAGTGAAACCAAAGAGATATGCCTATTTATTTTTATTGCATTACTTTTATCCTTTCATAGACCTCTAGAATACGCAATGATTTCGTTTGACAATGTATTGCTACCTGCGCCTGCACGAGCGGCACAGAAACCTGCATAACCACGAAATAAGGTGTTTTTGGATGCATTTAACAATTTGAACATATAGCCATTTCTTGTGTTTTGCTTCTCGTTTTTGATTCTAACTAGGACTTTTAACCAAATTGTGTTCAGAACGCCAAATAGAATATGTTTAACTTCTGATGTAATGCTTGTATGGATTGTAATGCTACATGTAGAAGCAGAGTCGTTTCAGAGGAGTGTGGCAGAACACCTGAATGTGTCACAGAGTGTTGTTTCCTGGCCCGATCCCGGCTCGGTCCCATACTTATGTGGAGATTGATCATGAAATAATTTCTACAGTCATTCTCCTCCCTTTCGCTGAATCATTCAAGAAGGGTTGTTGTCAGTAACAAGCGAAAGTATGTGCACGAAGTACTAGTTAACTGCTTGTTCAAGCTTGCCTGGGAAAAAGGTGGTTAGGTGAACTGACCGTCCCCTATGGCCATAGCTGTTGACTTGGGATGTAAAGCAACAAAAACAGAGTGGTGTTTCCAGGATGTGGAATTGTCACCAAACGAATGGAAATGCTCAACATCGACAAGGTGGTGGTCGCGCAAAGGCAACATCGGACATTCAAGATCGTTATATTGGTTTTTACGCCAGACGTAATACCACTTCAGTAATACCACTTCGTTACGTAATGACTTCCAGATGTCATAGGGTGACTTATATCCTATAAACGTATAAACGTGAGTTTCAACTCAATTCACTATAAACGTGAGTTTCAACTCAACCACCAGAAACCGTTTGCACAGTGCTGACTTGATGGCACATTGACCGGCAATTCACATTCCATTCACCACATACCATATCCAGGAGCGTTTGGACTTGGCACGTTAAAACATTGGATGGACGCTAAATGACTGGCCCCCTATGCTTTTTACAGAGGAGTCAAGTGTGGCGAGCACATAACGAACATTTTGCACCAGTATGTGCCGCCGAACATGATTGTTACGGCAGGCTCAGTCATGGCATTGTCGGCTGTGGGCTATGTTAAAGAGATCCTGGACTTTTGTGTTCGACTGTATGCAGGTGCGATCGGTCCTACACTCAGAGCACACGTCGCTAACCAATATCTGGAAGATGATACCATCATGAGAATGGACTAGCCAGCTCCCTTCCCCGGCATTAACCAGATCAAGCATGCCTGGAATATGCTTCAGAAAGCCGTTTTGTTTGCCCACTCCAGCCAACATAGATTCCCCAGCTCAGAACAGCGCTACAGGAGGAATGGGCCTGACTCATTCAGCAACAGCTCGGGAGGCTTATCAATCAGTAGCAAGCTGAGGCAGTGTCAAACTGTAATTGACGCTCCAGGAGAGACACAACACTCACCTTTTAAATTGGTCTTTGCACCCTTACTTACTTTGATTATGTTCCTAGGCTTTCTGTTGTCTTTTTAGCTCAGCTGAGCCTTTGGCTCATGTTGAGCTATTGTGATCGTTGGATGTCCGTCGTCAGCCGTCCGTCGTGCCTCGTGCGACGTGTGTCTTGGTAGGAATGATCCTTATATGACCCTCTATTAAATTTTTTCAAATATTTCCAGTTCATTGCATATCTAGGTCACACAGGCTAAAAATAGATTTTCAAGATGAAAACTTTACATATCTTCTTACCTAAAACCACAAGGCCTAGAGCTTGGATATTTGGTATGTAGCATCACTTAGTGGACCTCTACCAAGTTTGCTCAAATGATAGCCCTGGGGCCCAAAATGGTCCCCCTCAGGGGTCATATGTTTTACAAAGGCTTATATAGGGAGCAACATAAAAAGTCTTCTTGTCTGAAGCCACAAGGCCTAGAGCCTTGCTATTTAGTATGTAGTATCATCTAGTAAACCTCTACCAAGTTTGTTCAAATAATAGCCCTTGGGCTAAAAATGGCCCCACCCTGGGGTCACATGTTTAACATAGGCTTATATAGGGAGCAACATGAAACAATCTTCTTGCCTGAAACCAGAAGGCCTAGAGCCTTGATATTTGGTATGATGCATTATCTGGCAGACCTCTACCAAGTTTGTTCAAATAAGACCCTTGGGGCTGAAATGGTCACGCCCAATGGATCACATGCTTTACATAGGCTTATATAGGGAGAAACATGAAATAATCTTCTTGTATAAAACCATAAGGCCTAGAGCTTATTTTTGGTAAGTAGCATCACCTTGTGGACCTCTACCAAATTTGCTTAAATTGTGCCCCTAGGTTCAAAAATGACCCCGCCTTTACTCAGACTTTTATAGGGAGAAACATGAAAAATCTTCTTGTCTGAAACCATGAGGCCTAGAGCCTTGATATTTGGTATGAAGCATCACTCAGTAGACTTCTACCAAATTTGTTTAAATTTTAATCCTTGAGCCAAAAAATGACCCCGCCTCGGGGGTCACGTGCTTTACATAGACTTATATAGGATGAAACATTAAAAAATCTTCTTGTCTTAAAACCACAAGGCGTAGAGCCTTGATATTGGTATGAAGCATCATCTAGTAGACTTCGACGAAGTTGGTAAAATTATACTCATGGGGTCAAAAATGGCCCCGCCCTGGGGGGTCACATGTTTTACATAGGCTTATATAGGGAGCAACATGAAAAAAAATCTTGTCTGATACCACAAGGCCCAGACCTTGATATTTAGTTTGTAGTATCATCTAAAAGACATCTACCAAGTTTGCTAAAATTATAGCCCTGAGGCTAAAAATGGCCCTGCCCCGGGGATCACAGGTTTTACATAGTTTTTATAGGGAGAAACATGCAAAAATCTTCTTGTCTAAAACCACAAGGCCTAGAGCCTTGATATTGGGTATGTAGCATCATCTGGTAGACATCTACCAAGTTTTTTCAAATTGGACCCCTGGGGCCAAAAATGGCCTCGCCCAGGGATAGCATGCTTAACATAGGCTTATATAGGGAGAAACATGACAAAATTTTTCTTGTCTGAAACCACAAGGCCTAGAGCCATGATAGTTGGTATAAAGCCTTATCTAGTGGTCTTCTACCCTGTTTGTTCAATTTATACCCCTTTGGCCAAAAATGACACCGCCTTGGGGGTCACATGCTTTACATAGACTTATATAAGGAGAAACATAAAAAAATCTTCTTGTCTGAAATCAAAAGGCCTAGAGCCATGATATTTGGTATGTAGCATAACCTTGTTGATTTTGCCCCTGGGGCCAAAAATGGCCCCGCCCTGGTGTCACATATTTAACATAGGCTTATATAAGGAGCGACACAAAAAATCTTCTCGTCTGAAACCACACGGCATAGAACCTTGATATTTAATATGTAGTATGATCTAGTAGACCTCTACCAAGTTTGTTCAAGTTAGACCCCTAGGGCCAAAAATGGCCACGCCCAAGGGATCACATGCTTAACATAGGCTTATATAGGGAGAAACATGAATATATATTCTTGTCTGAACCTTTAGGCTTAGAGCTTTGATATTTGGTATGTAGCATCACCTTGTGGACCTGAACCGAGAATGTTTTAATTGTTAGCTTGGGGCCAAAAATGGCCCCACCTTGGGGGTCACATGCTTTACATAGACTTATATAGGGAAAAACATGAAAAAATCTTCTTGTCTAAAACCATAAGGCCAAGAGCCTTGATATTTGGTATATAGCATCACTCTATGGATATCTGCCAAATTTGTTCAAATTATACCCCTGGAACCAAAACTGGCACCGCCCCAGGGGTCACATGCTTTACATAGGCTAATATAGGGAGAAACATGAAAAAATCTTCTTGTCTGAAACTACATGGCATAGAGCTTTGATATTTGGTATGAAGCATTATCTGGTAGACCTCTACAAAGTTTGTTCAAATTAGACCCCATGGGGCCAAAATGGTTACGCACCAGGGATCACATGCTTAACATAGGCTTATATAGGGAGAAACATGAAAAAATATTCTTGTCTGAAACCATAAGGCCTTGAGCTGTGAAATTTGGTATGTAGCATCACCTTGTGGACCTCTAACAAGTTTGTTTAAATTGCGCCCCTGGGGCCAAAAATGACCCCACCTTGGGGGTCACATGATTTACCTGGACTTATTTAGGGAGCAACATGAAAATATCTTCTTGTCTGAAACCATAAGGCCTAGAGTCTTGATATTTGGTATGTAGCATCACTTAGTGGACTTCTACGAAATTTGTTTAAATTATGCCCTTGGGCCAAAAATGGCCTCGCCCCGGGGGTCACATACTTTACATAGACTTATATAGGGAGAAACATAAAAAATATTCTTGACTTAAAATAACAAAGCCTAGAGCCTTGATATTTGGTATGAAGCATCATCTAGTAGACTTCCGCCAATTTGTTCAAATTATACCCTTGGGGCCAAAAATGGCCACGCCTGTGGGGTCACATGTTTTATATAGGCTTATATAGGGAGCAACATGAAACAAATATTCTTGTCTAAAACCACAAGGCCTAGAGCCTTGATTATTAGTATGTATTATCATCTAGTAGACTTCTACCAAGTTATTAAAAATTACAGCCCTTGTGCCAAAAATGGCCCCCACAGGGGTCACAGGTTTTACATAGGTTTTTATATTGAGAAACATGCAAAAATTTTCTTGTCTAAAACCACAAGGCCAAAGCCTTTGTATTGGGTATGAAGCATCATCTGGTAGACATCTACCAAGTCTGTTCAAATTAGACCCCTGGGGCCAAAAATGGTCACGCCCAGGGATCGCATGCTTTACATAGGTTTATATAGAAGAAACATAAAAAATCTCTTGTCTGAAACCACAAGGCCTAGAGCCATGATAGTTGGTAAGAAGCATTATCTAGTGGTCTTCTACCCTGTTTGTTCAAATTATAACCCTTGGGCCAAAAATGATCCCGCCTTGGGGTCACATGCTTTACATAGACTTATGTAGGGAGAAACATGCAAAAATCTTCTTGTCTGAAACCATAAGGCATAGAGCCTTGATATTTGGTATGTAGCATCACTCTGTGGATCTCTACCAAATTTGTTCAAATTTTTCCCCTAGGACCAAAAATGGCCCCGCCCCTGGGGGTCAAATGCTGTACATACGCTTAAATAGGGAGAAACATGAAAAAATCTTCTCGTCTGAGTCAATAAGGCCTAGAGCCATGATATTTGGTATGTAGCATCACCCTATAGATTATGCCCCTGGGGCCAAAAATGGCCCCGTCCTGGGGGTCGCATATTTTACATGGGCTTATATAGGGAAAACATTAAAAAATCTTCTTGTCTGAAACCCTAAGGCTTAAAACCTTGATATTTGGTCATATTTTAGCATCAACTAGTGGACCTCTACCAATTTAGTTCAAATCATGCTCCTGGGGCCAAAATAAACCCCCGCCAGGGTCGCCAGGTACATGGTCAGCGTTCTAGAGATACCTATATGTAAGCTTTAAACAAAACTCAGGTGAGCGCTTTAGGGCCACTTGGCCCTCTTGTTTAATTTAGAGACAATCTGATCTGCGCTTGTTTTTGACCCCTATCGTGTTTAGGCATCCGTCATACTTGCATTGAATGTATGCGATACTGTTATTGCATGTGATTTGAAACCTGAAACCATGCCATTTGATAACATTCTTTGTTGAAATATCAATTTTGTGTTTTGCCTATGTAGTATATATATATAATAAAACATGACGCCTATCAAATGTTGAGTAGTATAATTGCGTTAGGCATACCAAGTCCATTTATCTCAGTAATTTTCAAGCGAATACGGCAAAAATATTGAAGTTGTAAGGCAAAATTTGTTTAGTCATGCAAACGATATGGTTATTGGTGTCAGTAGTGATATTACCATCGATATATACAAAATGCCAAAGACGTAAAATGTGCTTTTCTTTTGCTGTTGAGTATATACTGTATCGGAGTATATTTTTTTCAGAGCGTTTCTCGAAATTTAATAATTAAAGATGAAATGGGGAGACCTCTTCCAGCAATTGACGTGTTCAAGCTGTCCATACAATATCTATCTCAAGATTTATTGGAGGAGTGTAATAAAGGTCTGGTGGGAGATCTAACTATGAAAGATATCTACTGGGTGCTGACAGTTCCTGCGATCTGGTCTGATGGGGCAAAACAGTTCATGCGAGAGGCTGCAGAAAAGGTAATTGTTCTTGTGACATAAAGCTGAAAATGCCATTTAATTATGCACAAATCTGTACCTTGAACAAAATTACACCCCTGTTATATGCCCCCAGTATTTTTTATCCTAATTTGGGCATTTATAATGTTTGGTTCGTACATAAATTTGTGTATGTATGTGCGTGTAACAAAACTTAGGTTCGACCATAACTTTTGAACTACTGATGCTAGAGCTTTGTTATATCAGATGTATGACAAGTATATCATCCTCATTATCATCATCATCATCATCATCATCATCATCATCATCGGGGTTTGGTATGAGCATCATTCTCATCAGTGAGTCCCCTCCAGGTACCTAGCTAGCTGTGCGCATAACAGATCTTACACCTGATCCCGGATGTTCCGTTCTTTGCTTACAACTATCGTGAACTTCTACTCATGGCATTCATGTTCCCCGTCATCTTGTGCCTCCCTGGACCCCACTTGCCATACACCTCTATATCATGGCCTGCTGACTGCATCGCCAGAGCTCTCCACATGTCTCATGTTCATATGTCGAACATCGATAGTCGCTACTAGAGTGACGTCACGAACCTACTAGAGATCAATGGTGGGTCAGAGCACCGTTACTCAAGTAGCTTGTCTGGTTCACAAAATAGATAATTGATGTGCTCTATTTGCGATCCCGCTTATTCTTAATTGTTAAGCTGTGCAGTATATACACATCATTCTTGTCTAGGATGAAGAATTGAAAGGGGGCATACAGGGCTATTGACTTTGTTACCTTGCCAACCAACTAAAGCTGCAGCTGTGGCCGTTTGGGTGTAAATATGCGCGCGCATCTATTACGTCAGAACTTTATCCTGGGTCAGGTGTGGTGCTTGATTGTATCGATTCCTGATCTTTGCCCTATTTAGTTCGATTCGAAGTGTGCCCATGCTTGTGAGTCTTACATATATCATGTGGTGCTTTCAATTAATGTAGATTTTATTTTCTTGTCCTTTGGGATCATGGGTTTCATTGTGGAACTTTGAAACTATTAGAAGGTCACTGATGAAGCCTAAATGGCAAAAACTAGCTTGTCTGGCCCAGGAAATATGCACACTGTAGTTTCAGTTCTTTAGTGCAGTCTTTGCGTCCAAAGGATACACTTTTAAGAACATATTTTAAAGCTAATAATACAGACATTATTAAGAGCAGAAAACCAAACTTTGATTTTTTCTAAAAGCCGAATGGTTTATATCACATCGCTACATTCACCAAATATTTGCAATCCTACACAGCTAATGTGTAAACCTAAATGATGTAGGTCAACCCAGAATTTACTAGGGGGTAAAATACTGTTTATGTAACACACGCCATGCCACAGAAAGAAAAATGTAAGTTCTACATGCCTCCAATTGTAGCTAAGAGGTTAAACTCATAAGACATGTAAGGACATTATTAATATTGATGCAGTCTAACTGCTTGTTATAATAAGATTAACCTTTCATCGCCTCTTTAGCTGACCTGAGCCATAGCTCTTGTGATTGTTGGAAGTCCGTCGTGCGTTGTGTGTCGACAACAACTGCTTCAAAGTACATCTCATATGAAATATCTGCTTAGATTTTAATCCTTATATGGCCCGCTTTAACAATTGCTAAAATAGTTCCGGTCTGTTTAATATCTAATTCACACAGGCTAAAAATGTTCCGAATGAAAACTTGTTTTAAACCACAATGCCTAGGGTCTTGATATATGGTGTGTAGTATCACCTTGTAGACCGCTACCAAATATGTTTAAATTATGCCACTGGGTAGGTGATACATGCATAACATAGGCTCATATAGGGAAAACATTAAAAAATATTTTCTGAAACAACATGCATTGATATTTGGTATGTAGCATTATCTAGTAGACGTCCGCCAATTTTGTTCAAAGTACGCCCCTGGGGCCAAAAATGAACACATGCGGGAGTCGCATGTGTTACATAGCTGGGGTTATATGGGGATAACAACAAAAAGCTTCTTGCCTGGAACCACTGGGTCTAGAGCCTTTATATTTGGTATGTAGCATCACCTAGTAGACCTCTACCATGTTTGCTCAAGCTATGGCCCATGGGCCAAAAATGGCCCCGCCCCACTAGTTTCCTGTTTTATGTAGGATGATTATAGTGCATAAGCTATATTGGCCTTTTGTGTAAAGAACTTCACAATTCCTCAAGGCTATTATATCTAACAACTTCTTGCTATGACCCATGATTGCCTAGTGCCTTTAGATAAGCTCGCCTCCACCCTTGCGCTCTCTGCTGCAGCTTTCAGAGAGGTGAACCTGTTAAGCCTGTTTACAGGATGAAATTTGATTCACTTGAGAAAAATTTGGATGGAGGTAGATGCCCTTTATTCTATCACATTCTTCTTTTCTCTCTCCCTCTCTCTCTGGGAGGAGTCCTGACATGATGTAAATATTGTTGACTTGGACTTTAAGTCTGAATTCAATCAATGGTCCCTTTGGTAGGGTCAAAGCTCAATTATTTAACAATAACTATGCCAGGTGGCGATATTTTTTAACCAAACTTTTGCATGCAAACAGAGCAACAATAGATATGAAACATATCAAACAGGATTTTAGTTTTTGTGCCAGGGTTTGACCCCTAGAAGGACCCACGGGGTGGTCAAAAATCATGTTTTTTTTCAGAAAATGATCATGTTAAACATTGTCTGTACTACATAATTAACAGGCTTTAGTTATGATCTGAGTGATACCAAAGATGGACTTAGGTGTTGGAGAAATGGGACTTATTAGATATTTTGTGATAAGCATTTTCTCCTTATGAGCAGGGACCCAGGCTCGTAGAGCCCTCTTGTTTAAGAATTGACTATTATTACGTATGTAAAAGGTCATAAATGGCTCAAGTCAAAGGGTGCAAACATTTCATTTGACGCAGTAATTATTGGATTTTAAGAATAGTAGATGTCTGTCTGCAAAGCCCCTAGGTGTGGGGTAATAATAATTATCTAGCTAACACACTGAAAAACTTCTTGTGAATCCCTATGTTTTCGGGTTAACGTAAACATGTATTTTCCAAAACAGTGGAAACACAGATGAAATGCCACAGAAAGCAGCATTTCACTAGGTTCTGCACTTTTTGCTAAGATAACAAATTAGTCAGGAAAAATATCAGAAAAATTAACAAAGACAGGCATTTCGTGAAGAAAAGGTTTTGAGATACCTATTAGGGGTTACTTTGATATGCTGAATCCAAAAACCAATGTTGGCAAGCTGAGAAATGACGTCTTAATGACCTAATTTGCATATTTTCAAGACGGCTGCCGAAACATATGAGATTTGACATATTGCTAAAATATTTTATGTTTTGAAAATGAACATGATCTTGATGGGGAAGAGAGAGAGCTGGTTGCTTTGCTTAGTTTGTCTTCCTGGTGTCTCGTGATTGTTGTGTGGCTCTTCCTCGCAGTACCATGGGTTTTTCTGCAGTTTGTGATTGTGGTATTTCCTAATTATACTCACTTACTACTTTTGGTGGCAATTTTCATAACTATTCCAGGCTATCATGGTATTTATTGTAATAAATGTCTGTTAAGTCTAACAAATCTTACAGAAACTTACTTCATTCATATTATATGCTGCTATCTAAATATTAGTTTCATTAATAGCACTAATTTTGACTGTTTACAAGCTTTTCAAGTGATAAATGAGAAAGGAACTTTGAAATTCATTACGTTATTTTGTTTAAAAAGAATATGCCATGATGTCCATTATTCTTAATATGCCCTAATATATATATGGTTCATTGTGTATCTATAGAAGGTTACAGCATGCATATTCCTTAATAATCTAGGTCTTATTAGACCAACCGTGCACCCTCAGGACAACTTTTTATGAGCGTCAGTTGATTCTGAGACCACCTACTTAGGACAAAACATTGCCCTCTAAACCCCATCCCAGTGAGCTATGTGAAAGTGCATGGTTTCCATGACAACCCATTGCGCGCTTCTTAAGAATGGGTATGTCCTTTAAAAGTACTCATATCTCAGCAGTAACTCATCCTAAACTTTTAAACTTGGTACCAGCATAACTGTTTGCACTTTCGCTGCCAAACGCGACTGTAGTCGAATTAACTGTTCACTGCCAAACACGACTACAGTCGAAATTTAAAGGCACAATTGATAGCTGTCTATTTTTAACCATTATAAGGGACGCAGAGCCTTATATTTTATTTCAAAATGTTAAAAGGACATAGTACTGTCGTATATGGATGTCTAAGCAATTTTCTGTACAAAAATGGACTTTACAAAAATATTTGTAATGTAATTAGATTTCTCGGACGTCTAAACAACGAAACATGTCCAATGGAATGACATACAGGACGCAATAAGCTCTTCAACTTTGATACTTGGTGTAGATGAATAGTTTATATATTTTTGCATAAAATAGTTGTTATAGGCATTTTTCATATTTTCAATATGGATTCCAAAGTGACCGCCTTAGGTCACGTGACTATTTTTATTATTATTGATTCAAATAAAAGTTTAATATATAAGCAACATTCTGTGAAAAATTCGTAGCAATAGTTTGACTGGTTCTGGAGATACTTCGTGTTGAACACATCTATCCTCGATATTCAGAAGTCCTTGAAACATGCTTGGCACTGAGGTATTGGGAGGTGCTTGGCAGTGAAAGTGTTAAGACATAGCATCTTTATCTGATGGTCAGTTATGCAAATTATCTAATTTGCATACTCATATATATTAATAAGGACATTAGAAATAAGAGAAAAAATGTAAAACATAAGGGGTTATTACTTGCAAAATTATCTACATCTGCTGCTTATTATCCTAGACAACCTGCCTTGGTACCAATCTAATGCTATAGTAATATATAGCATGTTATTTAATGGTTCAATATGCAAATTATCTTAAAATTGTATTCTTGAATAATATTTAAAATATAAATAATGAGAGAAAAATAGTTATAATTAGTAGAGTGTACTTTTAAAATTACTCATATCTCTGCTGTTATTTATCGAAGACTTCTAAGCATATTTCCAAATAAACGTCTAGATAATGTTCTATTATAGTGTTGATTGATACGCAAATTATCTAATTTGATAATCAATGAGTCATTTTTGTACATGTAGATACAACCTTATTGATTTATTTCAGATTTTTATTTAGTTTTCTATAGGTTTTATAAATATTAATAAATATGTTAATTAAATGATATGCATATTTGACCTTTGGAATACAATACAATCTCTCAGCTTTTATTTGATACCAACATTAATTGTCTAGAATAATTATCAGATGAGATATGAGTACTTTTAAAAGAAGACACCCACTAACTTTTCTACGTTGTTTCAATCAAGTACCACACCTGACCCAGGATACCAATGGGAAAGTGACAAACTTACAGTTATACACCACAATCGAGAACAAAGAGGTCAGCCCTTTCCCAGCAGGTGATTACAAGGCAAAAGTAAACAGACGCGCACAAAGGCATAACAAACACAAGACAGAAAAAACATAAAAGATCCACAAAAGAAGTAACACCTTGGAACGGTCAGTAAATATTTTACTGGAGGGCTTAAACTGGTTTCACTGAACCAACCTCACCCTTAATTCAGATGTGGATCAAGACACATAGATATTTGATTTGCATAAAAGACCCCTAACTTATCAATGCATCATCTCCCAGAACATATAAATCAAGATATAAAAAAGGAGATACAGCAAAGAAAAGGACTCAACAGTAATAAAACTGAATACCAAAGCAGAAGAAATCCAAAAGGTAAATTCCGGTGGGGCCAAAAACAGCCAAAGCATCAGCCCCCCCCCCCCCACCCACCATTTCATCAATAGATGAGTATTTAAGTCGGAACTATCATAGAGTCTGAAGTTCGACCCACAGGCGTGCAATTAAAGAGGAAAGCAAAATTGCCAACGGTGATTGGGTTGACCACCAAGCATGCAGTCTGTTGCAATACATTAATGTTATAGCCAATCTTTTTGTAATGGGATATTATCTGAATGAACTGCGCTGAAAAAAAATATTAGAACCAACAATCTACTTCAATTTATACACCAAGTCACCATAGAATTCAGGTTCTGAAAGTCCTTGGCGCAAGAGAGATTAAAGTCAAACTTAAAATTTAGATATCAAATTAGCAAAACGAATGTGTTAAGAGATATAGACTCCATAGGATGTAGAGCGAGGAATATCACCATCTTAAATGAGAAATTATCAATTTCAAAATCAAAGACGTCACGTTTATCATAAATTTTGGTAGAAACAATATTATTTGAAATTGACAAATGCAAGTCTAAACATGCAGCTTCTTTATCAGAGGCATAGGCTTTATTAAGTTGGAGCTCTGGAGGGTATATTTGACTTACCGAATTGTCAAAATAAACATTATTAATTTTTAAAATATCGTCCAAATATCTGGATGTAGTTTTGAATGCATCAATAACATCAGCCTGCTTATCATCAGAAAGAGACATCATAAAGTCCCTCTAATAACAAAGCAGGAATTAATCGGCAACAAGGGGAGCACAATTAGTGCCCATAGCAATCCCAACTACATGTCTATACAGCTTGGTGCCAAATTGAATAAAAATGTTGTTCAACAAACAGGTCAGCGCTTCACATACATTTTGACATGACCATGCATAATATTTTTTTAGGGTTTTCCGAAGTTAGAAATGCATTTCTGCCATTACCTTCAAGGTAAGAAGAGCCTTCTCTCTGAAAGGTTCTTTCCATAAGATCAATAGGTTTATCTTTAATAAAATAATGAGGTTAAGTAGTGTAAAGAGTAGAAAAATCATAAATAGACAAACTGGTCGAATTGAAGTCTCTACCTTTAAGTTTATCTTAAATTTCACCTGAATTTTTAATAGACCAAAATAGGTTTTTACCGGATCTCTCATACACCTTTTCATATTACTTGATAACATGCTTTTTAATAGCTGTAAGACATGAGGTTAACAATTTAGAAAGTTCTGTTGTCGTACAAGAACTAGAAGAAGAAGCAATAAATCTTGCTTTATAGGGTTTTATGGAGTTTAGGTAACCCGTACAACGTAGGAACTTTGTCTTGGTTTTCTTAGCTTTGACACCGAAATGTAGGGCTGTATGACAACCATGTCCAACGACATTCATTCTCTCACTCAAAGAAGGTTGCAGTTTATAGGCATAAGTGTCAACAATTTCACACTTAAGAGTATTAATATAATACAATCATCAAACAACTACAACATTGTTGGCAGCTTTATCTACTGGAACCAAAACATAGTTCATATGAAAATCCTGGATACCTCGTTTAAGATGACAAAAAGAAGATTTAGGTTTAGGGGGAAAAAGATGTGTATTACGAGAGTAAAATAAAATACAAATATCAATAGTTTTAAAAAATGTTTGTCTTCTATTCCTTCAAGGCATCAGGTTCAACATTTTCCCCTTTGCACCAATGATTACTTAAGTCATTTAAAGAAGCAGCGATCTCTCTACGACATTTAGGGAAATCAATATTAGAGGAGAATCTATATTTTGGACCTTTAGAAATAATATTGCGAACTCTAGCGTCAGGACTGACATTCAGATAACCTGTAATCTCATGCCCTGCAGAGGGATATAAATAATTAGAATTTTGACGGAGTATTGGAATCTTGTTTATACATCATGTATCAGTTACAATTTTGGTATAGTTAAATATAGAAGACCTTATTGATTTGTTATATTCATAATAAACAATAGGAGTTTCAGAATTATAAAAGTAATTTGGAATCGATGAAATCACTAAATCATCTTTAAAGATACTGTGTAAATCAATGAACTCCGTACCTTTGTTAATGAATGGCATTTTGATAAAATGTCGTTTATGGTTGACATCAGAATCGATATAAGGACTGAGGAAAGTTGAACATAACACCTTGTAAGAAGTGCTGCTTTATATAATTTGTTTGCTCTATCGTAAAGTTTATTAGCCTCTAAATTACATAAAACTGAGATAGGCAAGGAACTTACAAAAGAAAATAAGCCATGCCGTTCATAATTATTTAAAGCAATAAAAGATCCTTTAGAGAAGTATTTATGCGTTTTTCTATACAAATTTTGCGCTTGATGATGCCGTTTTTATGTTTACCATGATATCTACTTTTACATTTTTTACATTCTAAAACAGAAAAAAACATCAAAATCTGGCATTTTAGAAATACCACCTTCATGGTATATATTTATCATTAAAGCATAATGGAAAAGGTGATTGCAAAAATTTAATCCATTTAGTTCAGTTTCATGTCTTTTTTATATTTTTAATCAAGTTGATAAATTTGGATCATATATGATTTTTTCAATCGGCTGAATTACAATTTTACAAGGTGAATGACCATTATTTTTGAAATGGCGATGAAGAAATGTGTCAAATATTTTAGGCTTTTTCATTTTAGGAAAGTGCTCACGAAACCGAGTCTTAAGAGATCGACCAGTAGACCAACATATTGGGTTCCACAATTAATATCAGTTGATGCTTTAACATAAATGAAGTTTATATTAATATTAATAAATTAACCAATTCGATAATTTGACGTTATTGGATTATTAGCACCTACGATATGAGTAATTTTGTAAATACAGCCCCTTAATTTGATTACCCTTTTTCTCTCATTTCCAACATTTAAAATTAACATTAAAGAGGATAACCAACAAATAATAATATGATTAGCATATCCAATCATTGCGTAAAGCATGATATATCTCAACATTTATTTGTGTCAGTCTTGAACAATATGCAGATGAGATATAAGTAATTTTGTAGATATACCCATTTTAATTGTTCTGTAATCCCTCTCTCTTTTTAAATGTTATCATAATATTCATGAATATGCCAATGAGATTTGTATATTGAACTTGTGTGTTAAAAACTATGTTTCAACTTTCATCAGGTTCCATTTTTGGTAGTCTGGAAGAGTTATCAGCTGATATATTGTTTTTGTTGAAGGTACACCCCCTTAAACGCTTAACCATTTGTTTATTATTTCTAATGTTTTCATTAATTATTATGAATATGCAAATAAGAAAATTTGTATATCATACTATTGGGTTCAAGTGTTTTGTCCCAAATTTTATTTGGTAACAATTTGGTAGCCTCGAATATAAATGGACTTTATAGGAAATATGCACACTCTAGTTTCAGTTCCTTGGTGCAGTCTTTGCTTCCAAGGGATACCCTTTTAAGAACATATTTATAGAACAACACAATATGATATGGAATTGACAAATTGTGTCCCCTCGATATACCAATATGAAGATTCCTAGTTTATTTTTAATATAAACCAGAGGGAAGATTTCATTAGTATACAAAAGGGTTACTAGCGATTTTTCTAATATAGGCAGGTTTAGAAGCCAACACACTCCATATTGCACTCGAGCCAGAAGCCGCATCAGTATTTTGTCGCCATCTACCAATTGAACAAGTAAAAGGCAAAGACACAATATCAAGTCTATCCCCTGGTAGCAAGTACATGGTATTGGATGCTGGAGGTAATGTAATAACTTTGCAAGCACACAAGATGTTGCCACATAACGCACATACGCAAAAGCCTCCAATAAATGTTCATGGTTATGTACCCTGCGGAGCTAGAGAGCTTATTCTTACATCACCCAACCCATAGGCTCAATGTGAGCTATTGTGATCATAGAATGGCAGTTGTCTATCCGTCTTTCGTCTGTCAGGGAGTCAACCAACAATTTGCCCAAACACCATCTCCTACTAAACAAAAATAGTATGTGAGTATGATCAGAAAATACCACAATCACAAACCGCAGACAACCCCATGGCACCGCGAGGAAGAGCCGCTCAACCACCACGAGACACCAGGATGACAAATTAAGCAAAGCAACCAGCTCTCTCTTCCCCATCAAGATGATTGCAATACTAGAATGGACATAAAGTAACGTACAACAAAACATATTACATTACAGACTCCAACAATGGGAATAACAATAAACAAAAGGTCAACAACAACAGAACCACCGCCTTAGAACGGACAGCAGCTTAAGCCACCCGGGGGCTTAAATGCATTTTACTGGTACCAAATCTTCGCCCTAGATTCTGCTGTTGTTGAAGTACAAGAAATGTTTAGCTCGCATGGAGGCCATATAACTAATGCAATGTATCATCATGGAGAAACACTCTAATCAAATTAACACACCATGATGAAACAAAGAAAAATGCTAATGACTCACAGATAGTCAGAGCTAAAGAAAACCTTAAGTTGAGCCACGGTGGGTCCAGCTACAAATAAGCATCAGGCCCCAACCCATCGATTAAAGCTTTACGTCAGAGCCGTCATAGAGTCTTGCTGGAATTTCACAAATCTTAACAGGAATGATCATTTGAAGGTCCCCTTTCAAAGTTGATGTAAGATTCTATCCCATGCATAAATCTGGTTGCCATGACAACCAAAATGAAAAATAAAAGAAATCTTGTAGAAAACCACAGGACCAATTTGACAATAATTTGTTACAAATGGTCCTTAGATGACCCTCTACTGAGATTGCTGAAATAAATTTGATCTTTTGAAAATGAGGCTGCAGAGGTCGAAGTCAGTTACTCCAAAGTGTATATAGGGAAAACATAAAATAAATCTTCTTATCAGATTTCAAAATAATTTTTATCCATCAAGATTTGTCAACTTAATGTGATCCATTGAAGATCTCTACTGTCAGGGGATGAAGTGTAAAAACACAAGGTCTAAAACCATAAGGCCTAGGGTCTTGATATTTTGTATGTAGCCTCATGTAGTAGACCTCTGCCAAGTCTATTCAATTTATGCACATTCGGCCAAAATACCCCCCCCCCCAAGGGTCACATGTTTTATATAGGCTTATGTAGGAAAACATGAAAACATCTTGCCTGAAACCTCTTGTCTTTGAGCCTTGATATTTGGTATGTAGCATCACCTAATGGACCTCTTCCAAATTTGTTCAAATTATGCCTCTGGAGCTTAATATGTCCCCTCCCCGTGGGGCACATGTTTTACATAGGTTCATATGGGGAAACATTCAAAGGCCTTTTTGTTTGAAACCATAAGTCTTGATATTTGGTATAAACAATATCTAGTAGACGTTCACAATTTTTATTCAAATTAAGCCTCTGGAACAACAATTGGCCTCATGTGGGACCTCTGTTGCTCTGAAAAAGTTGATTTCCTTGCCCCTGGCCCAAAAAGGGGTCAGGGGTGGTTGCCAGGGCACAATTTTGTTTGTAAGTTATTATTTTTTTTAATTTTCTTGGATTCACAACAACCGGGCCGTGTAGCACAGTCAGTAACGTGTCTGGCAATAGATGCGAGTCTGCCTGCAGATCCAGGGGTCGAGAGTTTGATCCCGGTCCGGTCCCATACTTTCGTGGAGATTGATCATGAAATGATTTCTATGGTCATGCAGTGTAACGGAATGGTTGCGTCTGGATTAATGAGGATGCATCATGGGGTCAACATATTGTGTTGTAGTGGACAACTTTTACGCAAATTTTTCATATACGATTTGTTTGGAGGTGTTCATCTGGCTGATCTGCATTTCATTCCTATCATTTTATTATAAAACATGACTACCTTCTTAAAATGTGTTTTTCTGGCTCCTGGTGGTGTCAGGATATGTTTGAGCTCACCTGAGCATGAAGTGCTCTAAGTGAGCTATTTGGGTCAGTCAATGTCCGTCATCTGTCGTCACTAATTTGCTTTATATGACCACTCCTCCTGTACTGTTGACCCAATTCTAACAACATTTCACAGGAATGTTTTATGGATGATCCTCTACATAATTTGCTGAACCCAATTTCATCCATAAAACATGGCAGCCAGGGATCGTGGATTATCATAGTTACAAAAACTTCTCTGAAACCGCTGGGTAGACTTCAAAATGATTTGGTAGAAATGTGTACTGAGTAGACTTTTACAAATACAGCTAAAACTAATTTGAACCTTTTAAACACATGGCCGCCAGAGGGGCTAGGCCTGTTTCTCTTATATACTTATATTAGAAACATAGAACATATTCTCCTCTGAAACCAATGATGAATTGAAAACAATTTGGCATATATGATGACTAGGTTATGGCTAACATGAATCAGATCCATCAAAAATATGGCCGCCAGTGGGCGTGGCTATTATGCGCCCGAGAAAAGTAAATAAAAATCCTCTCTGAAACCGCTCATCCGATTTCAAAACAATTTGGTTGACCTTCTACAAAACAAGCAAAAACGAACTTGATTTGTAAAAAAACATGGCCAACAGGGGGCGTGAACGGTTTCTTTTATGTATCTATATAAGAACATTTATCCTCTTAAACCAATGTATAGAATTGAAAACAATCGGGCAGCAATAGTCACTAGATGACCCTCTACAAAAAATGATAATACGAATTTGATCCATTAAACAGGATGATTAAGGAAAATGCACCCTCTGAAAGCACTTATCATAATTCAAAATAATTGGGCAGAAATGGTCTATGGGTGGCTTTCTACACATATTTGATCCGTTGAAATACATAGCGGCTAGTGGGCTTGGCCAGTTTGCCTTCAGAAACTTTAAACGTTTTTCCTCTGAAGCCATTGTTAGAATTGAAAATGATTTGGCAGAACTAATCAACAGGTGGCCTTTTACAATAACACTGTAAATTTTTCGCCTGAATGTTAATCGATCCTGATGAAGGAGGTACAGTTAGGTTTATAAACCCTTATAGTCATGGTCATGCTATCAATTACTCAGCATGTACTAATTTCTAGCCTGACCTAGCCCGATCCAATTACACGATTCACCTTACTTCACCATTTGATGACATAACAATTTGGGCCAGGCCAAGCCAGGCCAAAACAAATTTGAAGATATCTTTTAAGATTGCTAATAAGGATGATTCTCAAAAGGCTTGATTGAACTGATATCAGTGATAAGGCCTAATGTGCCAGTCCGTGGACCCTTTGCCAGGCAACCACATTTGAAGCCATGGCAATTAATACTATGTTTAGTCTGGTCCCAGACCTATTTTTTTTTTCTTATAAAGGGACATAAATCTTAACCAGCTATAAATATTTTACAGGCTGAAAGCTTGGTCATGGCTTACAGATTAGCTTGGACCAAAGAGATACCTAAGAAACAAAAATAGCAAGGAAAACATTAACGAGAGGGGCCAGTCTAACCTGTTTGGCCAAGGGGAGACTTATTCAAAGATCACAATTCAATTGTCATAAATATACTGGTGTTACATATTACCGCTGTACTAACTGTTTAAGACATCTTGTTCAACTATTTATTCATTCTTTTCATGGAAACAAACGATATATGCATCAAAATAAAGTATAATTTGCTGAAAAACATTATTTTTATAGGGCTACCCTAGCCAATATTTTGAATACCCGTTGTTACTTATTACTGGTGTATGTGTAAACAAATGCTCTAGAAAATTACCTGGGTAGAAAATTCTACATGTAATGTGATGGGTTTCTATATTGAAACGATTAGTGACATTCATACGTAGTAACGGGCCTGTTTGAAGGCTTGTTGTATTTTCTTTGTCTGATTTTTGTAAGGCATACCATTTTTTAATATAGTTAAAAAAATAATAAGTCAACTCTACAATGTTTTTACAAAGAAAATACCTTTTGCCTTTCACTCATGGTAACAACTATGTTTAATAATCATAAAAAGATCACACAGTCTATATTCGGGATATGCCTTAACAGAGGATGCCCAAAAAAAGGCGTAGACAAACAAGATAAAACATAAGTGGAATTTTTAAGCAGGAAACCAGGCTGTGAAAAGCTTCCAAAACAAACAGACACACTTTTCCAATGTCATTTTCTATTCTATTTTCAGTAAAAAATATCATTTTCTAATGATATAACGGCGAATTCCTAACATGATTTTGGACTACACAAACAAGAATTAAGTCACTTACTCTCAGAAATGACATTTCTGCTTCTTTTTCTTTCAATATGAGAGGAAAATGTACTGTAAATAATGTTGGGTGGAAAATTCCGACTATAATAATGCACGCGACAGTCATTTGGAGAAAACAGAATACACCTGTAATTAGTATAAACCGGTAATGACAGATTTAGGTTCTAGCTATACGTGTTATATACTTAGGCGATCAACGTGGTTGAGAAGTCTCATTTGATTGTCTGTGATACTTTGTGCGGGACTGCGCTGTGTGTATATCAAGTTCTTCACTTTTTATTTAGGACACATAGCTTTATCGTAAATACCATAGGCCTACCATGAGGTTGATGCACAGGCTGATCTGGAACTTTACTGTTTCAAAAATACAACATACCCAGGTTCAGCATGGTACGGGTTAAGAAATTAATTTAATCATAATAGTCTTCGAGCTGAAAAGGTCCCGCCCCCCCCCCCCTAGGGAATTTCGAAGACATATCCTATCTTGAGGAAAATTTCAAGCCGCATCTTTTAAGAGATGTTTGCACTCTGTGCTCTGGGGCGTTAGTTTCTGACAGCCTGTTACATATGTTACTGTAACAAACTAAGGAAAAAATCAAAATGAAAGTTTGAGCTACAGAAAGAAAACATTAAACCATCTAATTATTCAAGTTTCTTATGTAGTTTGCAAGCTGGATGCCTAAGCTACACAAAAGCAGCATTTAAACAAAATTACAGCCTTCAATGGTGTTATATGCGTTACATAGATTAAATTTCCCTTTGAAAGTTAAAATCGTGACTAGCATCATTTAATTTTACAGACAATTTGTGCATTTTACAAGTGTTTTTATCTTAGTTCGCTAAAATACTAATTCGGCTAATAGAAAAAACAAAGTTTGCTTTTCTATCTAAAATACGTTGTTTTTATGAGCTATTTAACAACCCTACCCCCAATTTTAAGAATCCAATTTTGGTATCTATTACTGAAGAAAATATATATGAAAATATTTGACGCTCGTGGATATCTTACATTTTTGGCACTGTCTTGCTAATGCAATAAAGAATCATACGTTTGCAAGTTTGACACCAGGATTAGAGCACTCATTAAAGTATGTAACGTTTGTTACATGGCATAATGAATGAGCAAGGAAATTGTCTTGGAAGTAAGAGATGATATTTTAGAAAACAAAATACTATTTTCACATGTTTTCTTATTGATCTCTAGCCTCTGGTGCCTTAGTCTTAGTAATTAGAGTCATTGCTGATAACAAGCCCACGGAATTGTGTTACAGATGTAATATATAATCTTTAATCACATATTTCCTAATGCCTATAATATTAAAATATATAGACATATAGATAGAAAATGATAGTTATCATTTAAATGACACAATATAATAAATATTCCTTTTAAATATAATTATTCAAAAACAATCTTTATTCAAGTCACCCTCACAATGTCTATCATTGTATCTGCTTTTATTGCAAAATAATCACCCATTTCATCCCAACCATTAGAATCATGGCATAGTCCTAGGACTGCAAACTGAGTACAATCCTGTTCCTCTCCACCCCTTTGGGAATTGTGCAGACATATCCTAACTTAAAGAACAATTCAAGCTGCATCAAATAAGAGATGTTTGCACTCTATTAACCAAGGGTTTAGCCTGTAATGGTATGTTACGCATGTTACGGTATCAATTTAAGAATAAATGAATTGAAAGTCTGAGAAACAGAAAGAAGGCATAAAACTACTAACTTGAATAATTCATGTAGTTTGCATGCTGAATACTTTCGATACATAGTAAAGTGTTTTTTAACAAATAAACAGCTTCCTATGATGTAAGCAGTAAATTCAATGCATACCTAATGTGAATAAAGTTGGTATTTTTCTACAGTGAAAAAATATCGTATTTTTCACTAGTGACTGATACAATTTATATTTTCACTGTAGCAAAACAATTCTTTTTGGGCAATTTGGGGACTGATACATTTTACAAAAGGTTTTACAAGAAGGACGTTTGTCAGAAATTAGGCTACGCATGTTGTGACGTCAAAATCAAACGTAATGACGTCACTGTTTGACCTGGCATAGCGCTAGTTTGCACGTGACGCCTATCCTAAGGCACACTCAATAGACTTTTTTCAATTGCTGATTTCTTGCGTTTCATTCGTTAAAATATGATTCTAAGCCATTTCTTAGGTGCAAGCTTTTTTGTTTACACCCAATGTATACACAATTAACAGACTGAAAAAGTCAAACCAAACGCGAAACAACCAGGAAGAAAGTTAGGTTGTGCTTTCTGTATTTCTGTTGAGTATAAAATAAAAAGAAAATTTACTTTTTTTCGGCCAATACCAAATACGTTTCGTCTCGTGCGGTGAAAATATCAGCAATTTCACTCGTGCTATGCACTCGTGTAAAATACTGATTTTTTCACCGCCATCGATGAGCTATATTTGGTATTCTCCGAAAGAAAAAGTAAATATCCTCTATATATTTTCCACATGATGCACAGTGTAACAGATACATTTGTTAAATAGATAATGCACTACATAGGTCCAGCTATATATCCGCCCCCTCCCCAAATATCATATCCTGTTTAATGAGACTGCACTGTGTGTGTATATATCAGGGTCTAGAGCCTTTGCTTAAGACACATACATATATACAATGGCCCTTCTCAAGCTACAATACCACTTGAGATAAATGAAGTCAAAAGGTCCCTCTTCATTAGAACATTGTTGTCTACTAGTAAATAAAGTGTCGGTATTTAATCTTGTAATGTGAAACCAGTGCAGTCCACTTATACATTATATATGTCCCTTAGCACGCCAGTAAATGTTCTACCATTGAGACGTTCTTTTTTCAACATATATCAAACCTGGGCTGCCTCACTATGGGATACTGTGATCTCCACCAGTGAATAGCAAAGGTCAGGCGGATCACATGTAACAAAGTGTGGGGGAGGAGACATCATGGTAGGTACAATGGCATACCTTCTATTGTCCTTGATCTGTCATACGATACCCCATTGTCACGCTTAGGGATGTCTGTTACTACACAAGGTGGTTCTGGACGACAATCCATTACTGGTTCATGACGACTGTGTTGTTGTGCTGGACGACAAGTAACAGGGTTTAGACGACAAATTTCGGGGTTTGGACGACAATGGAAAGGGAAGACATACAAATATGTCGCAGAAAATGATAATATAGTGTTATTTGCTTGTTTGGATCATTTCTATCATTTAAGTGTTTGTTAGATTGGCATTAGAAAGACAAGTGTCGTAGATATTTGTAGTTAAATTGTAAAGCTATGGTCCGGATTAGAAATTTCAGAAATACGTAATTTGTGGTCAATTACTTGTATTTCCACCATACAATAAGCATAGATCGTCCAACAATATAATCCACATGATTTTTCAGTCAATTTTTACATGTTTTTTATTCAAAGAAAACGGAAAACCTCTGATTTCATTTTTTTTAAATTTTACTGGTCAGAGACGACTGTGTTACAGGTAATAGACGATGTCATATTCTCTGTAACATCTTAGAGACGACAATTTTCTGTCTTGAGCAGATGTAAATACTGCTCTGAAACTGGTCAAATACAAGGCCTGGGTCTTCAAAATACAGGGCCGCAACATTAAGTGTATTCTTGATAATATAGCTCTTGATTCAGCAAATTTCAAACGGTTCTGGTTCAATCAGTAGTCCTATCCATAAAATGGCAAATGTCAGCACCACCACAAAGGTGTGTGTAAGAAATTATTTAGTGACATTTCACTAACGGATGATCAATCACTCCAAAAGATATCATGGATTTATAGCAAATTACCTCTCTTTCTGAAGAAACTGGAATATCTGTAGATCTGACTGTAGTGACATGGATTTATCAGGTATTTCAGTAACCATAGATGATTGTTTGGACCAAGATCAGGCCTGCATTTGTTAGTGGTGTAAATGTTTGGATGGAAAAAGCTGTCAGCATAGGACAGTACAAAACCAGATTGGTCAATTCATTTCACACTTATTGTTCAATAGCATTTTGTCAATTCTGACCAAAACTTCCCTCTTGTAAAAAGTATCACTGGTATCTTTTTAAATAAGAAGTTTGGTGTATTATGAACGAGAATATGTTATAATTAGATAAATAGATCCCTGTGACAATACAGGAGATGCTATCAAAGGGGTGGGGAATGCATAATGAGACTACACCAAAACCTTCAGTAGTCATTGACAATTGCTTTTCATTCGGAAGGGTATTATAACATCAATACCCAATTAAAGTCACATTTGGAAGTATTTTAAAGTCAAAATCGTTAATATTTCAATATTTTTGTTGTTGCTGCTGCTGTTGTTGTTGTTCTGTGCAAATAAAGTCTATTCTTCCTTGTCGACAATATATATATACCTGGTGTAATTTTATGCAGCAATGTACCATAACAATTCATCCATGCATAAAGTACACCTATTCAGGGGCCATGTAGCTTATCTGTAATAGGCCACTGGCTGGTTATGGTTTACCTCCCCCCCCCCCCCAGGGGGAATTTTGTAGACCATATTTTTCTTGAAGCCAAATGTCTTGCAAGGATTTTGCAACATGTTAGCCCTCTGACAATGGCAGCGTTAAGCTGTAACAGCCTGTTACATACGTTACCCTACAAAATATTTGATAATTAAAATTCTTTTTAAGACTTCAGAAAAGTGCAGAAGATAAGAAAAGATTTCCAAATTGGTTATATTTTCTAAATAAGCTATTACATGGCCACAGATAATGACATTTGAAAACAAAAATAGTCACCTACAATGTAGTGTATGTTACATTTTTTCATGGAACCCCCTTTTAAATGATAAATGCATCTAATATAGTTTGTCTTAAATTTTATTGAAACCAGTTTATGTTCATTAATTTGGTATTACATTAAAGGTTTGTTATTTACCTTTTCAAAACTGCAAGCATTACGTTTCTATCTTATATACTTTTTGAGTTATTAGACGATGAACATAGTACCCCCATATCACAGAAAAATTTTAAATGTAATTCTCCAGGCCTCACGCTGGCTATAGACCCCACTTCCCCCCCAGGGGAAATTTCGTACACTATGATTTCCAGATACTACATTATATAAGTCACAAAATGAAATATGTTAGCTCTCTGAGAGTGGCAGCGTAAGCGGGTAACATCATGTTACGTACGTTACCCCCTAAAAGAACATTAAATTTTCCTGATAATGTCTCCAACATGACATATTCACACTTTTTTGAAGTCTGGCACAGGTTTAAGAACTTCTTATAGCACAGTTACATAATTTTAGCATTTATTTTATAAATGTCTTGAGTCTTTGCAGTTGTATATGTTACTTAGTGTTTCATATGTTATTTCCATGTATCAGTATGGCAGTTATTGACTATACATGTATTACATCTATCAGTGAATATAGTAAATCTATAAGGCTGCAATTCAAATGAATTAAAGTTCCTTATTATAGTGTCTTACACCATTTTTCAGCCCAGGTTACATATGTTACTCTCTGAATACCATTAAACATTCAAGATATGGTCTCCAACACGACCTGCTTGTACTTATTTGCATGCTTGCACAGGTCATTGTACTTCTTTTTACTCTGGCTCATTTGCTGAGGAAGTAACTCAAAACATAAACTACCATAAACCCTCTTTTCTTTTATAGAGACATCAAATATAGTTGACATAATAATCATGGAAAGTTTGTAACATTCAGTGCAATGTGCGAGTAACAACTTAAAAGATCAAAGAAAACGCATCAGGTAGAAGTTCTAGAGCAAATCTTTATATATTATCCAAGGGTTTTAAAGAGTTTTCCTGTACAACTTATTATTACTCTGGTAATGGCACAATTACCCTGTAACAGCCAATTATATATATTTCCCATAAACATCTTTGATAATTTTAGTAAATGACATGACTTCTGAAAAGTGCAAACCATACGGTAAGATTTCCAAATTGGCTCTATCATCCAAGTAAGCTATTTTTGCATCACAGATATGGACCTTTGAAAACAAATGTGCACCCCAAAGTGTTATGTATGTTACCTTTTTTCATTATTCCTATATAAATGGTTTATGAAACTAATATAGTATGATAGTTTTTTTAATGTGAAAGTGCTTACTAACTCATTTTGTATCAAAGAATGTTAATGTACCTTTTGGAAACTGCAAATATTATGTTTCTATCTTTTATAAGGTTTGAGTTGTTGAGTTTTGAACATGGTAACCCCATATCACACAAAATGTGAAATATAATTCTGTGGCTCTTTTGTTATGGTACAATCAAATTCTCTTTCATTCAGAGGTACTCGATTTCCTTCCCATTTATTTTCCACACATTTTGTCCATATCTGGAAAGCCTCACTTGTTTTCATGGGAAAGACTTGATAGTTCAATCTTTGTATGTACATCTTAAGGACAGAAAAGCAGGGTGGAGGTAAGCTCATGTTCATGCCATTTGTAATAGTCAGTATATGTGTATGGCTTTGGTACTTTTTTCAGAAACATGTCGTACTGCAGCTTATTCACAATTACATAAATAGCACACGTTAAGGCTTCATATCACTGATGAGTGCCTTGAGCAATTCTTTATTTGTTTTCCTACCTTCTTAGAATGTTGATAAACTAGTGGGAAAGGGGTTCTCTATCAGTTTGATAGGAATAAGCTTTCCATAGTACTAACACATCGGCACATTGGTAGTGTCACAATCTGTTAAACAGTGTATTACTGTAGATCTCTTCCCCCATATTCTGGCCAATGCTGTTGACATTCAGAAGGTGCACCTTTTGTTGCATACACCATTGTTGAACAAAACACCCAGGTTATCCTCTGCGAGAATGTTTGTAAGACTGTATAGACTGCTGCTTATACATTGTATATATGTATCAGTGATAAAACCAACATGCCCTGCCTTTAGTGCCTGGTTGAATACTGGTTCCATCAGATCCATGAAGGTGACAGGAAAAGCTATTGTGCTCTGTAGTTACACTATTAACATCAACATTATGTGCAGCACTACATGGCCAATCTAATGTTGGTTCAATGTGTGATTGCAAGCCATGCTGAAGTTTGGACATGTCAGTTTTGATGGAAATTTTATCAGGAGTTAACAGTGACCATGGTACAGGTCACAGAAGGAAGGGCAGTGTCAACTCAAGGTCAACATTATGTCCAATAGAAAGAAGGTCATGCTTACCAAAGACACTCCTTTAAGCTCTCATCTGGCTGTTTACGTTTTGTAAATTGGGCAATTTCTTCTTGCTTGACCTCGCAAGCATCAAAACTTCATTAGCTTGTAGCATTTTATGGGGGATGTGAAAGACAGATTTTTTAAAGCTAAAAGTGAACCAATGAAGTCTGCAACGGCCTTCCTGCCAATGTCATCAGCCTCAATAAGATCCTTAGCTTTGCCAGGCTTAGCAGGTACCTTTGCCTTCAAAACTAGAACTAAAGGATTGGTGAAGCCTGAAACTGCCTCTAGTACTCACTCTACTTTGCATCTGAGCAGATTGAATATTTCATTTCAGTGCATTGAAGAGTTGTTTCAATATATTGAGCTCTGATGTGATGAGTAATACACCATTCTATCTGTAGTACGAAGCGTAGTTCTAGTTGCTGAAGCCTATAATACCTCTTTATTGTTTGCCTGATAGTTATGTCAAAAGCATTTCTCAAGCAAAGAACCAATGGTTGTGACACACTAAACCCATTTTGTTCGATAAGTTCTTTGCATCTGCGATGTGTATCAATTTTATGAGTGTAATCAGTTACACAGGTATATATTGTGCGTAGTTGTTGTGATCCTTTGCAATGAACATTGGGAACAAGGCATACAGATTGAGATGACATGCAATTCAAAGTTGTTTTCCTTGTAGCCCTAATCAGTGTCAACACCATCTAAATCATATCCATATACCTTGACCAGAACTGAGCTGTTTCAAAGTGGCTGTCTTTCATAACATCTGAATTGAATGCATGGCATATATACTGTTTATGTGAGCAAACAGCGAAGGTTGATAGATCACATTATATTATTAGTTTAAGTCACCATAAATTAAAAAGAAATTTTAATTTATTTCAGCCTTATAAATTTTCTTAATTCTCTGACAGACTTTATACATGTATAGTCAACAACTTCTATACAGATACTCAGAATAACTTATGCATCATTTGGTAACACACATAACAGTTAAAGCTCAAGGCATTTATTAAATGAATACTTAAAATAGGTAAACCTTGCTAAAAGAAGTACATAAACCTGTGCAAGCATGCAAATAAGTATAAACAGGGCTTGTTAGAGACATTAACTTAAATGTTTAATGCTATTTTGAAGGTAACATACATACCATGGACCTGAAAATAGTGTAAGTGACCATAATAAAGAACTTTAAATCATTTTAGTAGCAGCCTAATAGATATACTATATTCTGTGACAGATGTAATACACGTATAGTCAATAAATACAATCCTGATACTCGGAAATAACGCAGGAAACACTAAGTAACGTATACAACGGTAATTACTAAAGACATTCATAAAATTAATACTAAAAATATGTAACTGTGTTATAAGAAGTTCAGAAACCTGTGTCAGCATGCAAATATGTACGAACATGTCATGGTTGAGACATTATCAGGGACGTTTAATGCTATTTAGGGGGGTAACGTATATAACGTGCTGTTACACGTTAACGCTGCCACCCTCAGAGGGCTTACATCTTTTATTTTGTGTCTTATATAATGTAGTTTCAGAAAATCATAGTGTACAAAATTCCCCCTGGGCGGGAGGGGGCCTATAGCCAGCTCAAGGCCTATAAGTGTATGTACAAAATCATCTAACAACAGAATTTAGCAACATTAAAAGGACAATTTTCATAATCTAAGACACATATGCTAAAAAATCTGATATATTTCAGGACGAAGGAGCTATATAAAGGAAACTTACTTGTACTAATTATAGCATTATATTTGAAGAAAAGAGTTTCAAAAGAATACACACGAAAAACTATTTATTTGGTTTAGGAGGAATGGTGCTAAAAAATTATATTTTCCTATATATTTAATACAAAAAATGACCATTTTAGCTTAAAAATAAAGCTGTATATCTATAGAAATAGAGACTAAAAGCAAGACTATATATGTCGATAAAAACATTTGACAAACTTTAATTTTTTCCCGGAACATATAGGCACTGTGATTAATTACCACTGTCAGAGGTACTATGGGCCAGTATAAATAGGGTTTCTCAAATAATCGAATCACTGTTTACATAGTCAGTACGTTCAAAGACTTCTTAAGCAGGTCTGACATCAGCAAAAATATTAAAAGGCATTTCACCTTCACCTAAAAAAGAAGATATTTCGTATAACAGAAATCCAGAGAATCCATTAGACTGTCGTTTCTACCTGTAAAGCTGCCGACATTAACCTGTAACAAACTATTCGCAGTCATTACACACCTGTAACATTAGAAAATGACTGAGGTAGCTGCAGTTTGGTTTTAAAAACTTGTTTGTCTAAAGTGACCTGATTTATAAGAGAAAATTTATTTCGCCTATGTGATGGACAATGCAATGCCTCATCATATCAAATCATAAACATTACAAAGAAAACGAAAGTGAATGCACAAAATAAGCATATGCTGGCATATATAGTAGTAAAATACAGTTTTAAGAGCAATAATTGTATCAGATAAGCGTAAACTGGATAAACTCGCCTTGCTACAGGATTAATTAAGTTTTGGTAAGTATCCTGAACAAATATACAACGACAAAATGAGATTCTTGCGGTTTAGTATGCTTGTTTGTTTGTTGTTTGTTTGTTTGGTTCTTAACGACGCATCAACCCTTGTGGGTCATTAGCGTCAGACGGTATTAAACTAAACATGATGAAGATGGAAAAAGTAAAAAATTATAAGATAAAATAAAAGGTTAAGATGATGATGAGTTTGTATAATGATAATTAGTTACAATACGATTGTTGACAGGAGAGACCACGTACAATATCTGACAGTTTCAAAGAGCTATTCAGATAACTGTACATGTTCTTTAACTGAACAGAATATAACATTAAAAAATCTGTATTATGGTCTGATACAAATGTAAAACAAAACATGATTTTAAAAATAGCAATTAGATTTTGTTAAAAAGATTTATTTGTCTTAAAAATGTCATAATACTATCAATATGTATATCTTGAAATAATTCTTTCATGTTATTAACATGGAAGCAATTATTTCTTACTTGTGCAAAATCGCCACATTCCAAAAGGAAGTGACGTACGGTGAATGGTGCGTCGCAACCAACACATTGTGGCTGCTCTTCACCTTGTAGTAAGTGTGAATGAGTGACTCTTGTATGACCTAAGCGGAGTCGAGCTAAAACTACTTCTTCTCTTCTAATGTTTCGAACAACTGATTGATATTCACCAATAGTTGGTTTGATGTCAAGAAGTTTATTTCCAATGCTGTTATTCCATGAAGTTTGCCATTCTTCCAAGATATATTTATTGATAGATGGCTTAAAATTGGAAAATGGAATTTTAAAAGAAGTTGGTTCTAATGAAAGCGATGTTTTTGCTTGCTTATCTACCATCTCATTCCCTTGGATACCTATATGACTAGGAATCCAACAGAGAGCAATTTCTTTATAAGCTAAAAGCTCATGACATTTTTCTAAAAGTTTCTGAATCTGTGGATTCTTTGAACTGGTATGATTCATTGCTTTCAATACAGAAAGCGAGTCAGAAAATATAATAAATTTATTGCTAGCATCACAAGTGCTTATGAAATCTAAAGCTAGATCAATTGCTTTGGCTTCAGCAGTGAAAATTGATGAATCGTCAGGTATACGTTGCATATTACTATGGTTGTCTGATATAACAGCACAACCAACCTTTGAGTCTTCCTTTGACCCATCAGTATAAATTTGTTGGTAATTTTTATAACGATTTTGCTTTTTTTCTGAAATCATCTTTTAATATGTGTGGATTTGATTCAACAGCACTGATATAACAGCACAACCAACCTTTGAGTCTTCCTTTGACCCATCAGTATAAATTTGTTGGTAATTTTTATAACGATTTTGCTTTTTTTCTGAAATCATCTTTTAATATGTGTGGATTTGATTCAGATTTTTTCCCGGAATGTAAATCAAAAAGTATTTCAGGTGGTTTCATACACCAAGCTGGAATATTTGGTGTAAAATGTTTTTCGATATTTTGTGGTTTGATATTGGCAGATTCTAAGAGTGGTGAAATTCTGATGCCAAATGATTTAATAGCTTTAGGTTTTTGTTCATATAAATTAACATGATTTGGTGGGGATGTAACTTTATGAGCAGGATTTGATGGGTTAGCAGCAAGTCTTATAGCATATTGCAAAGAGAGTTTCTCTCTTCGTGAATATAGTGATGGTGCATCTGCTTCCACATAGAGACTAGCAACAGGAGAAGTTCTAAAAGCCCCTAAAGCTAATCTAAGTCCATGGTTATGTATAGGATCAAGCATTTGAAGATATGATTTTCGTGCATAGCCATATATAATACAGCCGTAGTCTAATTTTGACCGGACTAGAGACCGATACAGCTTTAGAAGTGTAGTTCGGTCTGCACCCCAAGAAGTATGGGAAAGCACTTTTAAAAGATTCAATGCTTTTAAACATTTAGCTTTGAGATATTTAATATGGGGTATAAAACTGAGTTTTCTATCAAATAAAATGCCAAGGAATTTAGATTCCTCAACAACTGGAATAGGTGATCCATATAAATGTAAAACCGGATCATCATGTTGCTTGCGCAACTGACAGAAATGTACACACTGTGTTTTTGATTTGGAAAACTTAAAGCCATTGCTTGTTGCCCAATTTTCAATCTTATTCAAATTTTGTTGTAGTTGACGTTCAATTGTCGCCATGCTTTTTGAGCGATAACAGATAGGTTTAGTATGCGTCAAGGCTCCCAAACACATTACACATTTACTACAGAACTCTTTATTTCGTCAGGAACCTGTAACATATTGTCGTCCAGAACCAACATACTGTCGTCCAGAACCACTTTGTGTAGTAACAGACATCCCCAAGCGTGATTGTTGTACTAAAGTACACCCATTGCCCTTGTGTAGGCGAAATCTTAACCCAAATTGTAGAGGCATGAGGTCATGGAATTAATTGGTCAACGTGTCTCAACTTGTCTGTATGAGTCACCTTGACCTTGACCCACAATGCGGTGACGTCTGGAAATTTCCGCGTTATGCGATACTCCCCCATTGTTTTATGTTTGATATACCATACTCCATTGTTATACGATACCCATTGTTCTAAAGTGCACCATTGTTCGTGCGCAGTCATGCGTGCACCCTCCTTGTAGGCTGCGAAACTAAATGTTCTATACTACTTTTAACACTGAACGATAGCAAGTATTAACAATTAAAGCTGCACAGTCTGTAACTTTTGATCTTTGTAAAAATGCACAAATCGTCTGTAAATTAAATGATGTAAGTCACGATTTCAACTTTCAAAGGGAAATTTAATATATGTAACGCATATAACACCATTGAAGGCTGTAATTTTATTTAAATGCTGCTTTTATGTAGCTTAGGCATCCAGCTTGCAAACTACATAATAAACTTGAATGATTAGATGGTTTAATGTTTTCTTTCTGTAGCTCAAACTTTCATTTTGAGTTTTTCCTTAGTTTGTTATAGTAACATAGGTTACAGGCTGTCAGAAACTAACGCCCCAGAGCACAGAGTGCAAACATCTCTTAAAAGTTGCGGCTTGAAATTTTCCTCAAGATAGGATATGACTGCAAAATTCCCTAGGGGGGAGGGAGCGGGACCTTTTCAGCTCGAAGTCTATTATGATTAAATGAGCCAGTGCATGAGATTTGCAACAATGTGGTATGTGCGACCAGCAAAGCCTCAGATCAGCCTGCGCAGTCTGATCAGAGCCTTTGCTAGTCGCTTGTGTATTCTATGATTGTTAAGCTACTGACTGAACACCATTTGGAGTTTCTAAGCTTCAAAGGAGGCTGCAGAGGCTCGTCCGATTCTACACATGTCAAAATGCCACATTGTTGGAAATCTCATGCACTGGCTCATTAATTAAGAGCGATTCTCTGTAAATATGGAGCAAAGTTTTTCACGCATAGTCTCAGATTTCAACGAAACTTTCTGTACTTGTTTGTTTTCACCCAAAACCAAATCATTCATGATTAATTCCTTAATTTTTACTTCCGTTGCCATGGTAACCGAATCCAAAGTTTTTGACCAAAAAGTGCACAAAAATCACTGAAAATAGACATAAATTGCACAGTTGCAACTTCTAGAATAAGTAAGTCTTGAACTTGTGAGAACTTGTACTCTACAGCATAGCTTTATATAAAGTCAAGGAGGGTCTGGTAATTAAATTTGGTATTTCTGTCTTGTAGCAATTGTATCAGAAAAGTGGGTGGGGTAACAAGGTACTCAAATTTGTCATTTTTTGACATTTTTGAACTCATTTTGTTGCAAGCCGCGGTTACCCGGAATAATGTACATGCTTTAGTAAGACAAACCTAGATATGATATATAATGAATTGGAAAAAAATGTCTGGGAAGTTACCTTCTACTTATCGTAACCATGGCAACTATGATGCCACCGTCTCAAAAAGCCAAAATAGTTAAATGCAGCTTATAAGGCGTTTTTGTATTGCAGAACATGAAGACATCTGGCACAATCAACAATTTAATTTTGAAATAATACTTATATTTTGCTTTTGTGACAAATAAGTGGTGCAAGGCCCTAAAAGGGGCCTGATAATAGCCCTTTTAGAGCTCTACATAGGGAAAAAAAGCTTTTTTTTTTTAAATAAAAATTGCAAAACTCATGTATAAGTAGTGTAGAAATTACACTGAAATATTTTTAAGTCATTGATCTTATAACTAGCATTTTTTTAAAAAAAATATAGGGTGTTGTCTCAATATATGAAGTCCAAAAAGGGTTCAAAAGGGGGTAAATAAGGCGTCAAATTTTTTGACCAAATAGTGCCCGAAAATCAGAAAAAAATAGACAAAAAAATAGACATACATTTTGCTAATGCAACTTTTAGAATGAGAAACTTTTGACCTTGTGATTACTTGTACTTGTATGGAGTGAATGGTTTATAATTTTGGTAATTCTGTCATATAGCAATGGTTGCAAAAGTGTGGGTGGGGTAACAATGTACTTTAATATGGTAGTTTTTGGCATTTTTGAAAACATATGATTGCAAGTCGGGGTTACTTGGAAAGGTTTGCACACTTTAGTAAGACCAAGCTAAATATGGTCTGTAATAAACTGAAAAAATATTTTTAGGAAGTTACCACCTTCTTATCGTTACTATGGCAACTCTGATGCCACCGTCTCAAAAAACCAAAATGGACAAATGCAGCTTATCAGGCGTTTTTGTATTGCAGAACATGAAGACATCCGACACAATCAACAATAAAATGTTGAAATAATATTATATTTTGCTTTTTGACAAATAAGTGGTGCAAGGCCCTAAAAGGGACCTGATAATAGCCCTTTTAGAGGTCTTTGTAGGCAAAAAAACAACAACACTATTTTGTAAAAAATGCCAAACTCATATATAAGTAGCGTAGAAATTACATTCAAATATTTTCAAGTCATTGATCTAATAGCTAGTGTTTATGAAAAATAAATATAGGGCGTTGTCTCAATTGAGGGGTCGAAAATGGGCTCAAAAGGGAGCAAATGAGGTGTCATTTTTTTTTACCAAATAGTGTCCGAAAATCAGTAAAAATAGACATACATTGCGCAAATGCAACTTTTAGAATGAAAAATTTTGACCTTAGGTTAACTTGTACAAGACAGTATTGGTCAATGTGAATACAAGGATGGATGGTATGTTTAATAATTTTGGTAATTCTGTAATATAGAAATGTTGCAAAAAGTGGGTGGGGTAACAATGTACAAAAATGTGGCGGAAAATCAGTAAAAATAGACATACTTTGCGCAAATGCAACTTTTAGAATAAAAAATTTTGACCTTAGGTTAACTTGTACTAGGCAGTATTGCTCAATGTGAATACAAGGACGGTATGGTTAATAATTTTGGTAATTCTGTCATATAGCAATGTTGCAAAAAAGTGGGTGGGGTAACAATGAACTAAAATATGGCAGTTTTCGACATTTTTGAAAGCATATTGTTGCAAGTCGGGGTTACTTGGAAAGGTTTAAAAACTTTAGTAAGTCCAGGCTAAATATGGTTTATAATACATTGAAATAAATATTTTTAGGAAGTAACCATCTTCTTACCATAACCATGGCAACTATGATGCATCCAAAAAGCCAAAATGGACAACAACAGTATGAAGGTCTTTTATTGTATTAAAAACCAAAAAAAAAACCCTCATGACTGTGTGACTCAATAAAAAGTAAAATGTTAAAATGATACTCACATGCTACTTTGTTGACAAATCAGTGGTGAGAGGCACTAAATGGACTTGATAATAGCCCCTTTAGAGGTTTATATAGGTAAAATGCTAATTTTTTAATCAAAAATGCCTAACTTCTACATGTATATGTGTAGCATACAAATGTCCTCAAAATATGTTTGGAGCATTGTACTAATAGCTAGCAATTTAGAAAATAGAAATGTGGGGTTGATTCAATCCAGGGTTTGGGAAAGGGCTCAAAAGGGGGTAAATGAGGTATATTTTATTAAAACACATGTTTTAGGACACTTGACTCAATTTCATTGTAAAAACCTGACTCCTACTGCTACATTTATCAAGTAAAGTAAGGAAGAACTGAGCCTTTTGACCAGTCAAGTCCAAACAAATGTTAACAACCCCACGATAAGGGAAATTAGTGGACGTCTCAAATGTACCATAAGAAAAGCATATTTTTATTATTTAGGTCAATGGAAAAATCGAAATTATTGACAAAAAATCAGAAGATTTTAGACATATAAACCCTAGATAAATGAATGAATGTTAATTTTTTTTATGAAACTTCTCATTTTCTGTTAAAATATAAAATTAAAAGTCCCTATAGTACATGTATGTATATAAGGAGGTTATCTCAAAAGTAGTTTTTTTACTATGAAATCAGTACCTTTGATGCATTTCGTGTACCAGTAAGACTGACTTAACCAATATCTGTAATCATATACTGTATTAGTGAGGTTTTCATAGTCATGAAAGATTATGGGAAAACTACAGTATAGTGAGTAAAAGCTCAATAACTAGCTAAATTGGGTGAAATATGTTATGAACCATTACTATATTAATGTGTAGGTCAAAAGTTGTTTCTGCCACATTTCTGTTTTTTTTTCAAATATGAGTTATTGCCCTATAATGCTAAAATTTACATAGAAAATGGGTCGAAAATCAAATTTTCTCATATAACTTGCTTACTAGGGATCAGATTTCAGTAAAAGCATACACAATATATTTGGTTTGGTTGATCTCTACATTTGTTACCTTAAATAATATAAAATTTTGCATAAACATGAGTTAATGCCCTTGATTTTGCATTTTGAGGTGAAAAATTCATTATAATATGCCTTATGAATGCATCAATGACCCCAAAATATTGAACAAATATTGAATAACCCATACTATTTTTTATATATTTTGATGACTACTGCAATTATCTTTATATATCAACAACAGAATTGTATGTTTGCAACTATTTGAGCCATTTTTTCATCTCTTTCATTGTGTCAGAGTAGATAATCGTGGAAAAAAGTAGGTTGGGTAACAATATATATTTATTTCTTAAGATTAACTTTCTTTTATTGGTCAATCTTCTCAAAACTAGTTTCTACACATACAGATAGCATCGAAGCATTGTTAAAATTTTTTGGTCTGTTGAAAGTAAGTTTATTCCTTGTTATACAATTAAAAAGTTACAAAATTGAAACTGTGCATTACAGGGGGTAGGGTAGTAATTAAGAAATATCTCTTTTGAGACGGTGAAAATTGCTCAAATTTCACACTGATTCACCTCACGTAATGATGTTATGATATACAAGTTTCACAAAAATCTCTTTTTTAGGAATGACCTAAAATATTTGAATATTTAGTTGTCAAATGTAAAAATTGCAATAATTTTGACTATTCTCTTTAAAGAAAAAGTTGGTCATTAAATATACAATGACTAGATTCACATCAATTAACCATCCTAGTATTCAATTAACTTAAGTTGTCATGAAGCAATAAGTCACAATATGCCATAATTATCAGCTACCATATCATACACCTGTTTATCTCCTACTTCGGCCCTGAACATTTTTGGATAAAGGGTGCATTATGCATGTCTTTGAATAGCCATATCTCAAATACTAAACGGTGTCATTGGTTTTTATTATATTTTATAATTATTAATAAAATGAACCAGCAAATAACAGAAAATAAAGAAAATTTATTTTTCGGAATAAAAAGTTTCGCGGGTGTCAGTAGTGATCTTAAAAAGGAGACCACAAAATATTATTCAGGTGTAGCTTGGCGACACTCCAACCAGAGGTTTAGGAGATGTAATTTAAAGCAAATGTTGACTGACGACGGACATCCTAGGATCACAACAGTTCATTTTAAACTCCTAAAAGGGTTGTTTCAGAAGTAGTATTTTCACTATAAAACCAATAACACTGGTGAGTTTTCGTGTAATTCTGAATACAATGTAGTTCGAGTTAGATTAACTCAACCAATAACTACAATTATGCATTATTATATTTGTGTTTTTAGCGTTATCAGAAACTAAAAAGCTGTTTCAAACTAAAAAATGGCTCGTATCAAATACTTAATAGGGATTTTTAATGTTTTGCTAGCTGGTCATAGTCAAAGTTATTATATCTTCATCATGTTATAACTATTGCATGATATGAGAGAGCAAATTGACACCTATTTATTCAAGACAGTGTGCAACCATGGTGAATTACTAATCTCATCTGATCGACAACAGCATACATTAAGAAATGAAATCCCAATTTTGAGGTTGCATCGACTGATGAAAAACAGTTGCCCAGTTACTTGTTCCAGTTTCTCTGTAAACAAAACAATACTGAGACAAGTTTGACAATATAATATGTATATTTTTTTATTTCATTTTCAGACTGGAATCTTAAGACTTTCCCTTAATTTTTGGTCTTTCTAGTACTTTTATAAGTATAATGATACGTTTTAGAATGAAAAGGGTTTGCAGAAAAGGTATGGTATTAGCTGCATGCGGAACCAACTGTCATTTACCATTTAAACGCCAACGTGTTCGATAATATGCACAATAATGAGAAAAGTTGATCTATAAGGTTCTGCATGCATAACTGTATGTAAATAAGTCACACAGTGCATGAGGGTTTTTTTAAATTTTTGTTTTACCATAGACTCAGTGTTAAGAGTAGCTGATAGCTCCATATGTATTACAAATCAGCTAAAACAATTACAGGTACAAATGTACGCAAGTTCCGTGATGAAAGAGCTATGTTCACAAATAACCAAAATTGCCCTGTTTTGAATATTCAAATTTAAGTCAACAACAGCAACAACTACAACTTTGAAACCAATTTTATGTTTGCTATGGCAACAGAAATAGAGTATGTGTTTTACTTACAGATATTTTAGTATTCTATCAGTTTCATAGCATAAATCTGAGAAACTGTAATAAAAGATATATTTGCTTGTTGGTTTCATATATATAAATGACATATTGGAAAACACATTTATGAAGAAACAACAACATGTCACAAAAACTAACGTTGCCATGGCAACAAATATATCACATTGTCCAATAAACTCACATACTATCCATATTTTTCTGTTTTAAAGCAATGAAATCAATTTTATTGGTAATTGGGTAGTTATTTAAATAGAGGGGTTGTAATACACAAACAAATTTTAGTTTTTCTATATCTCTGGATCTGGTAGGACGTATATCTAAATTTAAAGGAATTTAGATTGATTTTATGCCAAATATTTGAAAGTTGTTGCCATGACAACCGAAAAACTAACAGCTGAGCAAACATGATTGTGGTTGATTTTACCAAAATACATAAATTGTCATTATTTTTTTTAACAAAATCCGAGAGACCATATGTGAAACCCTTCTATGGGAGATTGCTGCATGATTAAAGAGAATTCAAGGGTCCTACTTACCCCACCCACTTCTCAAGCAAGATAAGTATATTGTAGCAATTAAATAAGGCTACTGTATAAAATTATTTTCATCTATTGAAATGAAAATTTGCATTTTCTGACACAAACCATATTAAATTTGATGACGATAGGCGATTTCAATACAAGTGAGAAGGCAAGTTTGCCTAACTTTTAGGTTTGGGTTTTAACTGGTCTAAGTCAGAATTTGTAACACTCAAATTACATTAGAAATTTAAAGGCAGCTTTCCAATTGGCTATTTTATTGTTATTTGTATGAAATGTGATTAAGTAAATATATAAAGAGATTTATAATAGATACTATCATTTCTTATAACAATAAATAAATATCATTGTGCAATAAAGTCATTTTTCAGTTATCCTACAGTAAAGCTTTTGTTGCCATGGTTACGAACAGATGCTGATTACTTCTAAAACATGTTTTTCATAAAACAAAAAATAAATATCCTGCTCTAATATGAATTAACATGCATATAATTTTAAATGCATGATTTAGGTTGTTGGCTGTGTTTAAAATGCCTAAAAGGCATATTTTCAGGTCTTACTTACCCCACCCACTTTTCCTTATAAATAAGTATGTTACGATAATTTAATTAGAATGCATTAATCTTATTTCTTTAATTTGAGTCTAAATTTTCACATATATCGCACATTGGTGATAAATAATAGCAATTTTGAGGGTACTGGAAGGGCAAATTAGCAAAATGTGTTGGTTTTGATTTTGAAAATCATAATTTTTACCCCTTATGATGCCCCTAAAAGTCTAAAAATAGCTTATCTGCAGCAGACTTTAATGTCATATATAAGACAGATGTATGAGTAATGAAAATATTTTATTTATAATAGACTATATCACTGTAATATAGCAATAAATGAATTGTTTATGCAATATTGATCTTTTTTAGTATTTCTACAGGGAAACATTTGTTACCATGGTAACGACAAGAAGACGGTAACTTCCCAAACATTTCCTTCCATATTATAAAATTTCATACCCTGGCCTATTATATATTAACATGAATGTATGTGAAAGTAGCCGCGCAAAGTTGTTGTGTTTGTGCAAAAATGCCCCAAAAGTGTAATTTTCCGGTCCTACTTACCCCACCCACTTTCAGTGAAAGATAAGTATATCTAAGCTTTTTCGTAAGGCTGCTACCATTAGCTAAATCGGTTATATTAAGTCTGTTTGTTCAAAATAATTCCATGTTTGTGATTGGTAAAAGCCATTTTTAGAGTAGTTTAATGGTAAAAATGTCATTTTTCATGTCATTTTTGCTTGTTTTTTAGCCCAAATCTTTGGATGCTGTTGCCATGGCAACGGAGGTTGAATTGAATGAACTAACACTTGATTTCGTGTTTTTACATGACCACTAACACTGTCAGCAAGTTTCATCAAAATCCGAGTCGGAGCGTGAAATGGTTCCTATATAACTCGCTCCATATTTACAGAGAATTGCTCTTAATTTCTTAACCCGTTCCATGCTGAACCTGGGTATATTGTATTTTTGAAACAGTAAAGTTCCAGATCAGCCTGCGCATCAACCTCATGAGGTAGTGCTATGGTATTTACGATAAAGCTTTGTGTCCTAAATAAAAAGTGAAGAACCTGATATACACACAGCGCAGTCCCGCACAAAGTATCACAGACTCTCAACCACGTTGATCGGCCAAGTATATAACATGTATAGCTAGAACTTAAATCTGTCAAATATATCCACCCAAGAATATACAGCAGCAGCAGCAATACAGCAGCAGCAGCAATAAAGCAGCAGCAGCAATACAGCAGCAGCACCACCACCACCACCATCAACACCATCAACGCCTATAGTGCTTCCACCACCAAAACCACCACCAACAACAACACCACCGCAACCTATAGTGTATCCATCACCACAACCACCACCACTACCCATAATGTTTCCACCACCACCACCACAACAACATACAGTGTTTCCACCACCACCACCACCACTACCTATAGTGTTTCTTCCACCACCACCACCACTACCTATAGTGTTTCTTCCACCACCATCACTACCTATAGTGCTTTCACCACCACCACCACTACCTATATTGTTTCCACCACCACCATCACCACCTATAGTGTTTCTTCCACCACCATCACTACCTATAGTGCTTTCACCACCACCACCACTACCTATATTGTTTTCACCACCACCATCACCACTACCTATAGTGTTTCTTCCACCACCACCATCACCACCTATAGTGTTTTACCACCAACACCATATGATGCGCGACGTAGGAAAAGGGCCCTTATGGGTAGATTTTCACATTTTCAGTTTTTGACATTTTTCAATAGGTATATGTTCAAGTTATTGATTTGTGTACTTTCTTTCGGAAATTATACACGTCATTCCTAAAAAACGGTTTGTATAGCAGTACCCTTTGATCTGACGTCACAATTTTAGCGACGTTAAGTCAAAAAGTGGAAAAAATCTGTCATATCATCAACTAATCGGCAAATGTTGGATGAAAAGAGCAAATATTTCATTAAGAAGAAAGGGTCCTTAACTATTTATTCCAAACAATTTGCAAAAATATGGTGGTGGTACCTCCGAAATTTACAATTCTAGAGCTGTTTAAAGTGGTATACGTCAACAAATATTGGTAGTCATTTGTGACGTTTGGAGCGCAGTGACTCAGTGGTCAACACCATCAACGCCTATAGTACTTCCACCACCAAAACCACCAACAACAACAACACCACCGCAACCTTTAGTGTATCCATCACCACAACCACCACCACTACCCATAGTGTTTCCACCACCACCACCACCACAACAACATACAGTGTTTCCACCACCACCACCACCACTACCTATAGTGTTTCTTCCACCACCACCACTACCTATAGTGATTTCACCACCACCACCACTACCTATAGTGTTTTCACCACCACCACCACTACCTATAGTGTTTCTTCCACCACCACCACCACCTATAGTGCTTTCACCACCACCACCACTACCTATAGTGTTTCTTCCACCACCACCACTACCTATAGTGTTTTCACCACCACCATCACCACCTATAGTGTTTCTGCCACCACCACCACTACCTATAGTGTTTTCACCACCACCACCACTACCTATAGTGTTTCTTCCACCACCACCACCACCTATAGTGCTTTCACCACCACCACCACTACCTATAGTGTTTCCACCACCACCACCACCTATAGTGCTTTCACCACCACCACCACTACCTATAGTGTTTCTTCCACCACCACCACTACCTATAGTGTTTCCACCACCACCACCACTACCTATAGTGTTTCTTCCACCACCACCACCACCTATAGTGCTTTAACCACCACCACCACTACCTATAGTGCTTTCACCACCACCACCACCACTACCTATAGTGTTTTCACCACCACCACCACTACCTATAGTGTTTCTTCCACCACCACCACCACCTATAGTGCTTTCACCACCACCACCACTACCTATAGTGTTTCCACCACCACAACCACTACCTATAGTGTTTCTTCCACCACCACCACCACTACCTATAGTGCTTTCACCACCACCACCACTACCTATAGTGTTTCCACCACCACCACCACTACCTATAGTGTTTCTTCCACCACCACCACCACTACCTATAGTGCTTCCACCACCACCACCACTACCTATAGTGCTTTCACCACCACAACCACTACCTATAGTGCTTCCACCACCACCACCACCACCTATAGTGCTTTCACCACCACCACCACTACCTATAGTGTTTCCACCACCACCACCACTACCTATAGTGTTTCTTCCACCACCACCACCACTACCTATAGTGCTTCCACCACCACCACCACTACCTATAGTGTTTCCACCACCACCACCACTACCTATAGTGTTTCTTCCACCACCACCACCACCACCTATAGTGCTTTCACCACCACCACCACTACCTATAGTGTTTCCACCACCACCACCACTACCTATAGTGTTTCCACCACCACCACCACTACCTATAGTGTTTCCACCACCACCACCACCACTACCTATAGTGCTTTCACCACCACCACCACTACCTATATTGTTTCCACCACCACCATCACCACCACATATAGTGTTTCCACCACCACCACCACCACCACCTATAGTGTTTTACCACCAACACCATATGATGCGCGACGTAGGAAAAGGGCCCTTATGGGTAGATTTTCACATTTTCAGTTTCTGACATTTTTCAATAGGTATATGTTCAAGTTATTGATTTGTGTACTTTCTTTCGAAATTATACACGTCAGTCCAAAAAAAACGGTTTGTATAGCAGTACCCTTTGATCTGACGTCACAATTTTAGCGACGTTAAGTCCAAAAATGGAAAAAATCTGTCATATCATCAACTAATCGGCAAATGTTTGATGAAAAGAGCAAATATTTCATTAAGAAGAAAGGGTCCTTAACTATTTATTCCAAACAATTTGCAAAAATATGGTGGTGGAACCTCCGAAATTAACAATTCTAGAGCTGTTTAAAGTGGTATACGTCAACAGATATTGGTAAACATTTGTGACGTTTGGAGCGCAGTGACTCAGTGGTAGAGTACTTGACTCGAGGCCGAGAGGCTGCGGGTTCCAGCCTCACCAGCGTCACTGCGTTGTGTCCTTGAGCAAGACACATTAATCATAGCTTAGCACTGGTTCAACCCAGGAAGACCCGTCCCTACATAACTGAAAGATTGTTGATGGGACGTAAAGAATCAAATCAAACAAAAACAAACACTTGTGACGTAACTTGACGTCGTCAATAAATTGATTAAGGGAATAAGCGCTATTTAGTTTTATACCTACGGACAAGCCCTAATAGGCCGTTTATGGCAGGATACAAGACAAAAGTATATTCTTTACATCAAAAGGGCACCAGTGTGTCAGATAAGTCCGTGGCCCCGTCTCAATATGACCTTAGCTTGGTGGGACGTTCTAACACAAACACAACAACAACATAAAAATGGTCTTTATATACACGCCTTTATCTGAATATTTTTGGACTCATTGTACACTATTGTTGTTATTCATAGTTATTGTATTTTGTTTCAGTTTTTGTGCTCATTTTTGAAACGAAAGGTCGTACCTTCTGCGTATGACCTTAGTACATATTGGTAATAAGGGCATTCCATGGCGGGGCCGAGGGACAACGGACACACATCAATATATTTTCACTCTTTTTCGTGTCTCACATGAGCTGGTAAATGGTGCCAGTAAATAAACGATTCAAGCTCATGCGAGCATACACATTTTACAAAATAAACTTTTTGATTCAAGAGAATAACTATCCCAGCTAGATACAGTTTTGGTCAACTATCGCCCCCCTAGCCAGCTGGTGGGCCGATTGTAGTCCATTGGATAAGATGGGCCCCGACGCGACATAACCTATCTTTGGGGTTTCCGACACAGCGAGACTTAAATCAGTCTTCTCGGCTACAGAGACTAGCTTGAGAAATTCACTTTTGCTCGAGCAGGTCTAGATAAAGCGAATAACAAAGATGCTGATCAGACGGCGCGGAAGCACAGACTGGTCTGCGCCTTCTTTGTTCGCAAACATCCGAATACAGGTTTTCTCGCGTGATTTATTGCGCAAATCAGTTTGCTTTAATTTGTTACTAGTTCCAAAATGTAGACGTCATAGTTACTGGCAATATTATTTTTGAAAAACAACTTCAACAAGCTTGAAATACAGTCACGGGCACCTTGTGACATTGCCGTTTAAATAAATGTATTTCCGTTTGTTTGTTTTTTCTTCTTTTTTGCAAAGATTATTGTCCCAAGCTATAGAGGCTATAATTATGAAAATCATGAGTACCAAAAGACAGCAAACTGATTTACACAATAAACATTTTTATTGTAGCTCTCTTGGTTTCTGGTGTTTTCGTATGATAGTCATTTAAACACAATGGAAAATTAAATCACACTTTTTCGGTAACGTTCACGTTAGGGTAGCGTCAATGATATATATATCTTTTCTTTTAAATATGTTCACTTAAAACATGTTAAAAATGTTAAAGTCAGGGGACAGAAGTTAAATTAAAATGAATTTGCGTCCGTTCTTTCTCCTATCATTTATTTAACAGCGGTTCTTTTTCTTAAAAAAAAAAAAAAAAAAAAAAAAAAAAAAAAACATTTTTCTTTAAACACACAAAAGCCGTAATTTTTTCTAAAACAGTTTAAAACATATATTGAAAACCTGAAACAGTAGATCTATGTGAAATTTCTATGAAATATAATATGCAGCTACATAGATCTAGATCTACTCAATATATTTTAGAGCATCGGGTTAGGTCTGGTTTCCTGGACTCGACAGTTAGGCAGTGTAAAAATGACAAAAGCATATTAAACAACACTTAGAAAAACGCTACACCAAAATACCCGGGATAGGCCCCCAAATAAACCGTCGAAATCTGCTGTATTCTTTTGGCTGGATCATTTCCCCGCTGTTCGATCAATTCCCTTATCTAGGAGATTTTTTTTTTCAAGCAAAAGTATTTTGAATACAGAAGCTAAGCATAGTTACATGATTGATGCAGTATTTATTTACGGTAAGATAAAATTAAAACTGAAATTATTTGTTAATTTCCTATACTCTAATATTTTAATGTTTTATAAATTGTATTTCATGACTTCATGTCTTGTAAACCAGGGGTCGCATGTTCGATTCCCGGCTTCTCTAAGTCTGTCGGATGAGACTTAAAGCAGTGGCCCGTCTTCTGAGACGCTTTAAAGCAAGAACCACTGCCGGTTGAGCCTTGTGGACATAAAACCACAAAAAACATTTACCCATCCGGCCAGTACTGGTTATAGCCAACGAACACGGCCACAAACAAGATTATTTCGTCTCCGGTAGCATTTGCCTTGTAAACCAGGTGGGCCCTGGTTTGATTCCTGGCTTCTCCCAGTCTGTCAGATGAGACTTAAAGCCGTGGCCCCGTTTTCTGAGACGCTTTGAAATCAGAACCATTGCCGGTTGAGCCTTCGCCCCACCATCGTCCAGTCTCGGGCCACTATCGGCCCGCCGCAGTTGCAAAACGACATTCGGATGGCGTTTCGCTAACGGGTAGATAGCGGGCCGATTGATTGTGCTTACTGGGCGCATGCTCCTGGACATAAAAACCATAAACACATCCGGACAGTACTGGTAAAAGCAAAAGAAAACGGCCACAAACAATAGAATTACGTCTCCGGTAATAAATATTTTAATTTTATTTAAAGCTGCATAGTCTGTAACTTTTGATCTTTTTATTTTAGAACTAATGTTTCTACTTTTCAAGAACACAGTAAAAAAAACTAAAATTCAGGTATACATTTCACCAATTTCGTAAATCTTAACAAATTATCAGTATCGAAACAACAGCATTTATGGTAAAATTAACTGTCTATAATTATTGGAGGGACGCAAATAATTATCGACACGAGTAAAACACACCTGTTTTATAAGATAATTCACTTTTCCGTGCAGTTTTCCGCTCTAGTGAACAGATTTATTGTGAATACATAACTTAATTCAACTTTTACAATTGATTTAAAAAGAAAATAAAATTTTTCGAAAAATGTTCATAGTTACAGAGTATGCAGCTTTAACTTTCGCCTAAAACATTATTCAATATGAAAGCGCTGATTCATTGTAGTTAGTTTGTAAGAGATATATCAGTTCCGATAAAACAGCCTCAGCCTAGAATCTGATAATGGCGTCATGTATTGAAACGTAAAATAATCGTGTAAATTTGTCATCACTTTTGACGTTTATAACTCGTAACGTCATTAATAATGTTAAGGGCCCAACTCGTGCGTAGCGCATCATATAGTGTTTCAACCTCCACCACCTATAGTACTTCCACCACCTATAGTATTTCCACCACCACATCACCACAACCACCTATAGTGTTATCACCACCACCACATGTAGTGTTTACACCGCCACCAGAACCAACACCACCACATGTAGTGTTTCCACCACCACCATAGACACCACCACCACCTGACCACTACTGCACCCATCTCAATCGCCACAACCAACACCTCCACTACCATCACCAGCTCCTTCACTACCAACTCCACCACAACGACAAGTTAAATGCTTACAGCTAATAGCTAAACAGCTAGAAACGGTCAGACTAACAGACCTGAGCTTCTTATCAAAACTTTGTGTAGAGCAGTTTGGGGTGTTTCAAGACAGCTCACCACATGACTGTTAAAAGAAGTCTCATTCACTGAAACGAACCAGCTTTAGATTAGTCAACAATCAATTTGCCTTTACTTAGATACAAATCATCGTTTGTTTGATTGGTGGTTTAACATCCACGTCTACAGCTATAGGTATGTCGAGACTTTCTTGTGAGAATTAGGAGAGGTATATTACTAAGTTTAAAATTATGAAATACAAGCAGTTGTCCTAATCTAGATTTTGTATACACCAAAGCACAAAAGGCAATCCATCATACTTCCAACATTGAATATGAAGTTTTAGAGAATAAAAAAATGCATCAAGGACACTAACTCTATTCAAAATTTATAAAAATGTGAATGCTATTTCCAAGCTTAGATCTTGTTGATGTACATGTATATAATAGTACTTAATTTTATCAAAGTTCTAAGATATTGAACAAAATGCGATTCAGAAACGAAGCAACCTTAGATTGTCTACGCCCAAGTAATCAACAATCTATTAGCCGTTGCTTATGTTCAAAGTAAGTAAGGTTGCAAAGATCAGGAATCGATACAATCAAGCACCACACCCGACCCAGGACACCAATGGGAAAGTGACAAACTCACAGAAGACACCACAAACGAGAGCCAAGAGGTCAGCCCTTTCCCAGCAGGTGACCACGAAGCACATATAAACAGACGCGCACAAAACACAGCAAACACAAGACAGAACAAAAACACAAAAGATCCTCAAAAGAAGCACCGCCTTGGAACGGTCAGTAAAATATTTTACTGGAGGGCTTAAACCGGTTTAACGGCGCCAACCTCACGCTTAATTCAGATGTGGATCAAGACACATAGATATTTGGTTTGCATGAAAGACCCCTAACTTATCAATGCATCATCTCCTAAAACATATAAATCAAGATATAACAAGGAGATAAAGCAAGGATAAGGACTCAACAGTAAATTAAACTGAATACCGGAGCAAAAGAAATCCAACAGGTAAACCCCGGTGGGCCCGACAAACAGCCAAAGCATCAGGCCCCTACCATCTCATCAATAGATAAGTCTTTAAGTCGGAACCATCATAGAGTCTGAAGTCCGACCCACCGGCGTGCAATTAAAGAGGAAAGCAAAGTTGCCAACTGTGATTGGGTTGACTACCAAGCATGCAGTCTGTTGCAATACATTAATGTTATAGCCAATCTTTTTATAATGGGAAATTATTTTAATGAACTGCGCTGAAAAATTATTAGAGCCAACAATCTTCTTCAACTTATACACCAAGTCACCATAGAAATCAGGTTCCAAAAGTCCTTGGTGCAAGAGAGATTTAAGTCCAACTTGGAATTTAGAAATCAAATCAAAGTATCGTCTATAAAATTTTGAAAATGTTTTGCGAAGTTTATGATACCGATAGCCCTGTTTAAGAAGTTTCTGAGTTAACAATTTATTGCGAGTGTTGAAGTCAGTAACATAGCTAGATGCTCTAGCAAAACGAATGAGTTGAGAGATATAGACTCCATAGGATGTAGAACAAGGAACATCACCATCTAAAAATGGGAAATTGACAATTTCAAAATCAAAGTCGTCACGTTTATCATAAATTTTGGTAGAAACAATATCATTAGAAATTGACAAATGCAAGTCTAAAAATGCGGCTTCGGTATCAGAGGCATTGGCTCTATTAAGTTGGAGCTCTGAAGGGTATATTTGACTAACCATATTTTCAAAATAAACATTATTAATATTTAAAATATCGTCCAAATATCTGGAAGTAGTGTTAAACGCATCAATAACATCAGCCTGCTTATCATCAGAAAGAGACATCATAAAGTCCCTTTCATAACAAAACAGGAATAAATCTGCAACCAGGGGAGCGCAATTAGTGCCCATAGGAATCCCAACTACTTGTCTATAGAGCTTGGTGCCAAATCGAATAAAAATGTTGTCCAACAAAAAGGTCAGCGCATCACATACATTTTGACACGACCATGCATGATATTTTTAAGGTTTTTCTGAAGTAAAAAATGCATTTCTGTCACTACATGCAAGGTAAGGAGAGCCTTCTCTCTGGAAGGTCATTGTTTGTTTGATTTGTGGTTTAACATCTCCGTCAACAGATATGGGTAGGTCAGACTTTCTTGTGAGAATAATGAAAGGGGTCATAACTCTGACGAAAATTTATGAAAATACATTGCGCTTGTCTAAACCTAGATCTTATATAAAGGAAGCATAAAAGAGAGACATCAGCGACATGCTTTTAGTCCAGAAAGAATATGAACAAAATCTGCCCAACTACGTAGTTTAACTACAAAACTCGGTCGAGAACCAGTATATAACATAAATACGTCTTTATTAAATTCTTCCTGTATATAAGATCTAGGTTTAGACAACTACATTGTATTTTTCATAATTTTTGGTCAGAGTTATGGCCCCTTCCTTAACACTTCAATACACCGGATTATCGTTATTACTGAGTTCGACATAGACCAGTTTGAAACACAATACAATATGGAATGGATGATCACTTCGCCATAAACAGTGTATTCGAGATAAGGCAGATTGGCAGTGGGATTGGCTGAAGTTTGGCCAGTTTCAAGATATAATGTGCTGGGAACGCTATTCTCGTCAACATCCAATAACCCTACCCCTCTTCAGTTTTGTGGGGGACAAAATACATTTAATTGCCCAGTTTCGAATCACGTCATACATGTAGTTTCGTTGCAAACTACACATCAGCGGTAATATTTGAAAAACATATTTTGGTTTTGTTTTGTTGCAGAATTATCCCTCTTTATGTGTGTGAAAGCAAATATCTAAATGATATCTGCTTGGTGCCCTTGGTGAAAATAATTACAATTTTCCCCCAAGACCCATTTAATGAAGGTATATTTTCACCCGTGTAAGTATCTGTTCACTGCATTTCTGAAAAATGCTTTCATTTGAAATGCTTTTTTATCAAACTTTCGGTTTCAGCATGTTTTCCAACCTTTATTAAAACACATCCAAGAAAAAACGGAGCTTTTATTCTGTTTTTGACTCCGTGATAGCCATGTAATCTTTGTCACCCTTTTTGCCAAGTTTAGAATCAGCTGTGTAAACACAAGTTTATTTCACGTCACATAGCAATAACGTACACGCGCTCAGCTGTAAGTAAAAATTATCGGTAAAATAGTTTTCTAGTTTTCTCTGTGATAATTCTACGGGCACCATAAGCTCTCTCTCTCTCTCTCTCTCTCTCTCTCTCTCTCTCTCTCTCTCTCTCTCTCTCTCTCTCTCTCTCTCTCTTACAGGGGGGGGGGGGGGGGGGGGGGGCTGGGTCACCAGTCTTCCCTGGATCCGCGTATGCTTAGCACGTTATCATGAGGTTTATGCCGTTGTGTGTGAGTGTTGAATTTCTCTCTGTCTGTCTACCAGTCTATCTATCTAAGTCTCTCTCTACATGTGTCTGTCTTTCTGTCTGTCAGTAAATGTGGTGTATTCCTAGCCCAGGGAGGATACTCTGATATTTTCATACATATGTAGGCTCGGCTTATTTTGGGGGGTTCAAAATTTTGAATTTCAATATTTTTGGGGGGTTTCAGAAAAATGAATATTTTGGGGGTATGAAGATTTTGTAGATACTTGTTGTGGGTCATCATAAAATTGGACTACATTTATGTATCATTTCTATGAATTTTAGGGTCTTTTCTTAAAGTCAAAATACAGAATGGGCGGCATTTTTTAAGTCGCTAAAATTTCAAATATTTGCTTGTAATTCCTGATATTTTTTGGGGTGAACGGTAGATGCTGGACCAGAGCCTTCGTATGAAGAAAAAATGAGAGTAACCCCCCCCCCCCCCCCCCCCCCTGGAAATCCTAGCAAACAAGAGATCACGAGCTTGATACCGGGAATTTCAAAGTCTTTTATTTGGACTCTAAATCAGTCCCATTCCCGATAAATCTTAGAATATCCTAAATTCCACTACCCCCTCCTATGGCTAAGGCCTTGTTGATTTTCCTGTGCCCTTGTATATGCCCCACTCCATCACTAGTGGACATACTTGGGTCAGCTGATTCTCCTGCTTTTATCCCAAATATGTATAGCAGAATTTTTACTTGGGTAGAGACCAGAACCATATCAGAATTAAGAGTGGTGTTGGTACCGTTCAACATGTTGAAACTTTCCCGTATTTCTTTTACTGAATGTTCCAAGGCGGTGCAGCTTTTGTCGATCATCTTTTATATATATCATGCCATGCATGTTTGTCTTTTAAATGCTGTCTTCAGATATCAATGTTAAAACCTGGTTTTACCCCGTTCTGTGGGGTTGGTGTGTGCGGGGGGTGGGGGGAGGGGAGGGGCAATCAAGGCGTAATAACCATCCAAACTTCTACCATGACTCCACTATTGGCTACAGTATCTCGTAAGCGTTGGAGGGTTGCAAATGCATTTCACTCTTACAAGGCGTGTTGGTACATGCGTGCGCTTAATACAATGGAAATGAGCACAGACGCTAAATAAAATTGTGACAAAAATAAAATTAACAATAAAAAAAATACTCTGAAAAAGTGAATGCCACACTTAGTGTATGTACCACAAATCTATGCGTGCAATGACAGACAGTGCAGATCCTGATTAGAACGCGCTTCTAGCAGCTATCTGATCTAGTTCAGCTCTACACTGTATCCTCGACCAAGCTTACCTGTAAAGCCCAAAAATTGATTGGAAATCTGAAAAACATGAAGGGTGTATAATCGGGAGTATTACTTGCATGTGGCGAAAATGTTCATATCCTAGGGTTTTATTCATGCGCAGATCCAGAGGAGTGGGTACTGGTGGTCCAGACCACCCCTCCCGCATAGAAAAGCACAAATCTGTAGATTTCCTCGGGAATACTGGTTTGGAACCTTTGGAAAAGCAAAAAGCCACCGATGTCGGGTCATCATCGGATCACTAGCGAGTCGCCATTGAAATGACGTTTCGCTGGCGGGCCGATGCCGGCCCGTTTAGGCTACTGGGTATAGGTTTTCTTAGAGAATACAAGCCAGGATTGCTGACTTCAGCCTGAGATCTATGGTGATTTGGTGTATAAGTTGGTGAAGATTGTTGGCTCTAATCATTTTTCAGCGCTTTCTCATTATAAAAAGATTGGCTATAACATTAAAGCTGCATACTCTGTAACTATGAACATTTTTCGAAAAAAAAATATTTTCTTTTTAAATCATTTGTAAAAGTAGAATAAAGTTATGTTGTCACAATAAATCTAATTTCAACAGCTGAAAACTGCATGGAAAAGTGAATTATCTTATAAAAACAGGTGTATTTTCTCTTGTTTGTAATTATTTGCGTCCCTCCAATAATTCTAGACAGTTAATTTTTAACATAAATGCTGTTGTTTTGGCACTAATAATTTGTTAATTATTACGAAAAAGGTAAAATGTATACCTGAATTTTAGTATTTTTAATGTGTTCTTGAAAAATAGAAACATTATTTTTTAAAATGAAAATATCAAAAGTTACAGATTATGCAGCTTTAATGTATTGCAACAGACTGCATGCTTGGTGGTCAACCCAATCACGATTGCAAAGCAAAAGGGCTAAGCTGACCCTTAATCGCTCAACTGAGAGTTCACTACCACAAGAATCTACAAGTACAATGTGTTATGCATGTAGACTTTTAGAAGTGTTAGAACTTATTGTACAGAAGCAGATAATGTAAAAAGGTATAAGATTTATGGAAAATTATGAGATCTGTAATTAGTCGACCCCTTGGTGGCCATGTTTATCAACAAATCAAATATATTTTTGTGTTAGCTATTATACCAGTACCCAGTGCGATGTTTTAAAGTCTCTTCCCTGAATGCATGAAAGTGGACTGGGCACTGAGCTACCTAGTGAGAGCTCCGCGAATACTCAGATTAGACTCAGCAATTGCCCAAGCTGGTAGCAGAATCTAGAGTTAATTGCCCAGTTTCGAATCACTTTTACTTCAAGGCGTATTCCAAAATGTTGCTCTGAGTAAATAAGATTTCGGTTTTACTATTACAAAGCACTATCATTCTACTAAATATTGAACCTCAATTTGTATCATTCGGACTCTGCTATGTGTCACACCATGGCTTTGAAGTAGGCCGCAATTCGTCCTAGTTCCGGGTCATTTTCCCAGTTTTGAATCACTTTAGAAATTCTAAGAAACTACCTTCAGTAGTGCAGTTGTATTAAGATTCTGACATTGTTAGCTTATTCACTACTTCCAATGATGAGTTGACGCATCATTTTACTGTATTCATTGCAATAAACTTGCGCGGATACAGAAAGTTTCCTCGGGGGAGTCCAGGTCCAAAGCTTTGACGTTTATTTATATATTTTTTTTTTCAAAAGAGGAAAGGGGATCCGTACCAGTGTCCCTGTAACTGGACAAAACGATAAACGACAAAAACCTTAAATGTTCAATATATACTAGGCCCAAAAAGAAACGCCGCTATGTATGAAAAGTGCTTTCTGTACCAGTTACGTATTTCATTAAAATTATGCAGTAATTAGAGAAGTTAGAGCAAAATGGTGCTAAAGAATGCTCTTTGCCAGTTTCTGAATTCATGAAGACGTTGGTACTACCGCGGGTTCCTTAATTTGACGTGAATACTGCACCAAAGTTCAATTCTGTCAAACGTTGGGAGGTGGGGGTCTTAAACAAATCTCTTGAAATGATTCTCACAGTTTGAGCCCTGGTTTTTGGATTATGAATTCCATGGGATGTTCTAGCTGTGACTGACTCCAGATGAAATCGATTGCACAAATACGACGTCTTGGTAACTCGATCTTGACGTCGCGTCGACGCCCTGGACGCAGAAAGTGTGACGTTGTCCCAATTTCTTGTAAAAGATTATTAAGACAACCAATCGTCCTAACATGACACCGAAATCGTTTGGCTACTATCGATGGCGTCACGTTAGCTTTTAATAATCCTATTGCACGTTCACGTTTCACATTTGTCAATTTTGTCACCGTAAATAAGCAATGTGTAATCTTAAATTCCAAATTGGTTTGCATGGTTTTAGACGTTTGGAATGCTCGACTAGAGATTTCAGTGGCTAGTACACATGTAAATCTGAATGGACTGAGTGTGCACGTGAAAAACAGGAAAATGGAAAATCGGTCAGTACACTGGGTTTGATTGATTCACCTCAATAAGTTAATGGGGAAAATGCGCGGAAGAAAAAATAGCAAAGCATAGACAGATAATGAAATTTTGCCACTCTCATTTAACACACAATATTTTATATATTGTATGCGGCGTTTCTTTTTTTGGCCTAGTATATAATACACTTGAAAAAACCCATCTCATCAAGGTCATCTTAAACAACGTTTGAGCCAAGTTTTAGTATAGTTTTAATTAATTATGGTAGTTTTAGCTCAAATCACAACATAGGCATTACGATTGAGAAAACACACGCACGTTTTGAATCATGTTTGAGGTCAGTTTGCTTTTTGCATCTTTTAAAATACCCACATTCATGAACAAACCACTTTTAATACACACTAGTGAGAAACTTTAATTCACGTGGTTGTATCCGTCGTTATATTAAAACAATCTCATGTAAAAGGCCAAAGATCAAACTACCTTATATTTAAATTTCAGCTAAATTCATCGTGGGCCAAAAAAAAACGACCAAACCGTTACACATCCTTAAGAAAAAGTTTTTGCGAAGTTTATGATACCTATAGCCTTGTTTAAGAAGTTTCTGAGTTAACAATTTATTGCGCGTGTTGAAGTCAGCAACGGACGCACACCAAAAATGCAGATGCACAACTACACATATAGGTAGGCATTTTGAAAAATTAGCCAAATAAAATTGTCTTGGATGAGACGCGATAACACGATTGTTATAGAAAACGGCATAGGGCAACCAGCACTGCTTGGCAGCCATATTTGAAAATTGATCAGAACCCAAATCACAGGTGCACATCTAGACCACTAGACTAAGAGTTTAGTCTTGTTTTGAATCAAATCTGACCAAGGGGCCCAAGGTAGATGCGATAACAAATAAAATCAAGGATTGCCATATTTTTACTGACTCTTACCCATCAAGCTCTCAGGTGTGCAACTCGATTACTAGGAGAACATCAGAAAAATAGCCTAGTAGTATATTTTCCTCTTCAATTGCACAACAGTGGGTCAGGCCTCAGACTGATTAACGGTCCTGACGTAAAGCTTTAATCAGTTGGTTGGTGCCTGATGCTTGTCTTTGGCTGGACCCACCGTAGCTCAACTTGAGGTTGTCTTATGCTCAGACTATCTGTGGGTCGTGGGCCATTTTCTTTGTCTCAGCATAGTGTGTTAAGTTGGTTAGATACTTTCTCTGTGATGATACATTGCTATAGTTAGGAAGGCTTAGTGCGAGCTAAACAATGTTTGTGCTTTGACAACAACAGAATCTAGGGCGAAGATTTGGCACAAGCAAAATGCATTTAAGCCCTCTGGTGGCTTAGGCTGCCGCCCAGTCTAAGGCAGTGGTTCTGTTAATTGTTGCACTCATTATTTGTGGGGGTTCTGTTTTTGGTCCTTGTTTTGTTGTTCAGTACTTAATATCCTTCAAAGTTTGCAATCATTTTGATGGGGAAGAGAGAACTGGTTGATTTACTTTATTATACCCCCCCGCAAACTTTGTTTGTGGTGGGTATACTGTTTTCACGTTGTCCGTCCGTCCGTTCGTGCGTCCGTGTGTGCGTCCGTCCGTAACGTTGTGTTTCCTTAATATCTTGAAGAATCATTGCTGGATTTTCATCAAACCTTGCAAACATGTTTATATATGCAAGACAAATACTTTAAACAAACAAATTAAGGGCTAGGGGCCAATTCTATTAGAGTTATTTCCCTTTGTAGTTCTAAATGACTTTTTATATAGGGTTTTATGCTTATGCTATTGTAGTCCATACACGGGCCGATCAACTCCTACCACAGCTTTTGATGGAACAATTTGATACTTTTCCAATACAATGAAGACACATTGAAAATATGCATGAAAAAATAATGTTTGACAATGTAAGACATAAAGCCGGTCAGGAAGGAAGAGGGGAAATCTTATTGGAAAATTCCTTTATGCGATGACGATGCTACCAGGGAAAAATAATGCACACAACTAGCAAAAACTTTTCAGTACTTTATGTACTAAGAAAACATCAACAACACATTAATATACAATGACACCACCTACGCTGTTATTTCTGGCTAATTGACCATCCTATACTAGGGCAAGTTGCCACTCCAAGATCATTTCAATAAGAATCAATCTTGGAGTGTCCTGCTCTAGATGTACGTCAACTAGTCAGAAATAAAAGACGTAAAGAATATGATTCACATATAACTTAAGTTCTCAGAGAAAAAAATTGGGCCCATTAATATTTCAGTTCTCGTATTGACGAGAAATCTCGAGATTATACGCGTCCCGCGAACACTATAACTGTTGATATTTCACGCGTCTCACGAACACTATGTCTTCTTAGCCGCACGTTATCTACTTCAGACAATAGGCGCTGAGGTGATCGATCCTGTACTTCGGTCGTCACCAGTTTCGCATATAATTTGTTGCGCGTAATGTTGATCGTCTTTCTAGACGTCAAGATTAGTATAAGTGGTTCTTCCTATACAACGGTTCCTGATCGTATCCCTACGTTGGGATGTCAGATTCACTTATAACAATTCCAGCCGGTTGGCTCCCAACTCGGTCTATTCTATGTGGTTGGACGTAAAAATTGGGGCCTGATCCACGCTGTTCGTGGCCTGAGGGGGACAGCTAATAAGTGCCCTCAAGTATCAATCATTCGGCTCACCAATACTCAGCCTCCAACATAGGAGGGGACACAAGAGACGATTCTGCAAAAAACAATCTACTTTTAGAATCTCAGAATCACTCTGTTGCGTCAATAATGGAGTTGTTCGTTTGAAGTTCACAAAAAAAGAAATAATTTCAGTGGTCTGACTTTTTTTAAATTACAGCCTAACCCTATAAGCGCGCGATTAGCCCTCACCCGTGGGTGTATGGCTAACGGCTCCCATGCGGTTAGGATGGATCGGCTCTTCTAAATATCCACACTCAGAATTATATAATAGAGAAGTATTTTTAGTGACTGGCCTATGTCAGCGCTAGACAATACCTCTTATGCCAAACGAACAAACCCATACGTAACAAAATTTCCAATACACTGTCGTAACGTCACCCTGGTTGAGACGCTATCGCAGCCGAAACATCAAGATCCCGTGGCCCTTTTTCCCTTCAAGGTCAAGTTATCTAGATAGTTTCGACGTTTACAAATATTGAAACCAATTCTCTTAAAATTCCAGGAAAACGTTGAACAGTGTGGTGCCGACGTAACGTTTGGACGTTTACGTCGGACATCACCCTGCCCACACGCTAATTTCGTACATGTATAACGTATCAGTTGTAAACAACTAATTATGACCTCTCGTCAAACATATTTACATCAATATTGAGAGATTACGTTCTGCTGTTTTATGTGTGTAAAAACGTACAATATTTTTTACATTTATTTTGGTGTAACAAAATATTTTTACATTTACTTTGGTGTAATAAATATTTTTACATTTACTTTGGTGTAACATTTCACCTACCTAATTTCTTAACATACATGTCAGCTATCACCTTATTTATGTAAGTGTGTTGTAGTGTATGCACCTAACCCTTATTCTTATATGCGTCTGATATAACTCGAGGTGACACATACAGGTCGCCACAGAAAGTCGACTATCACTGGCAGTTAAATCGTCTTTCCAACAACGCCATATAAAAAACACAACAACTTAAAATCTAGCTGCTAAAATTGTTTTTCACCTATCGGTCCCTGGTAAGTCTTTCAGCATACCCTGATAGTTTTATGCCCAGGCCCGACATGGCCTGTGACTACTTTTGTCCGAAATAACCCAACGAGTCCATCCTGACAGCTTTTACTATAGCCGCAAGAATGGTTCCAGCAGATTTTTAGGCACTACGCATGTGCGTAGCTTCATACGCAAGTGCGTAACAATCGCTATTTTCACCGAAAAAACGGGACGTTATTGATAACACCCGATAGAACTCGTACACGGAATGCTGGCTGATTCAACAGACGACAAAATAGAAAACGAGTGACTTATTATTTCAATACAATGTGACATGCTAGAGACATCGCGATTCAATGCAATAACACGAATCGCCATAGCCCTGTCATGTACAATTTCAACACAGTAAAATACATATAACTTCACGTACCTTTTATAATAATGAATATCGTCTCTATATCGAACCTTTCAACGGTATCTTTAAAATGTCCCCTAACAAGAATGGGAAATTCCATCCTTTATATAGTGAAAATTGCACAAGATCTCCAAGATATTCAAGAAAAGTAACGAAATCGTGCAAGCGTTGATAAATATAGACACAATGAATTCCACCTCAAACAAACCGACCTTTTATTGGGACTATTAGTAGAAAAGGTACCGTATCATGGTTCGAATAGGTGACCAGGTGCATACCTAAACCTTTGCGTATTGGTGTGTATACGCAACCATCACTGATTCTGTTGTTCCATCTATTCTGCATCGTAACAAAGGCCCTTCCTTTTGGGAGAAAAAAGAACGACTTTTTCTTACGATATACGATGTAGAAAAGAAGGAATAATACAGAATAGATATATAATACAACATATATACACGTGTGACTTAAATGGCGGACTACCTGGAAAGATAGTCTGCCCCCACATTGTCTTGTCCTCGGATAACCACAATCATAGACCTTTTTTTGTTGCAGCTTTAATGCTCAACACATAAATATGGGGTTGTACCCCTTTAACTTTCCCATGTATGGGGCTGTATTCCTTTAACTTTCTATGAAGTTTTATGTCTTATGACATTTAATATATAAGGCTTAATAGCCAATACCTTTTGCAAAGACCCACAATTACGCATCCCTAATGCCAAGTATACCTATTAATAATTTCCTCCATAATACAATCTTTGCTCAAATAAATTAACGTGACTCTTCACGTTGCAGCTAACCTCTGTTGCTGAAATATTATCGTGGCTTGCTCCCGTCAACAGTCTACCATCATCCGACATGACTTAAATTAAATCCGTGACTCCTCACGCTAAAAGTACACCTTTGTGAATACTACTATGCTATCATAGTTAAGAATATAGGTCAACAATCCGAGACAATTGGATCATTACACTGTCGCACACCTTTAATACTAACACCGACTCCGCTTTCAGTCGTCATATTGCGCCAATAATATGGTATTGGGCAACGTCTATCACTACCATATGAACGTCGTCGTTCTGTTTCTCTGGGGTACACTACAACTATGCTTACTTGCGACCTCTATGTTGTGAGTTGCCCTTTGACAAATGGCACAAGACTTACAAAATTGAGTTACCTCCATACAAACACTGGGCCAATAAAATTCTTCTAAGACCTTAGATATAGTTTCCTTTCTGCCTCTATGATTTAACACTCTTAGTGATTCATGGGCCAAATTCATAACGCTATGCGTTAAACTAGAAGGAATAACTAATTGTAGTGAAACTTTAGCATTTTTCTTAAAATGTCTATATATCAAACCATTCCTACCAATGAACTTAGTTTCACCACTAGAGAAACCGCGACTTTTAGTCACACTACCAGACTCTACTCTTCGCCTAATATCTGCTAACTTAGCATCTGACGCTTGCATCATACATAATTCTTGCCCGTGCTGCCTTATAAACTTATCTGCGACCTTGACCTTTCTATTCTTTCTCCTATCTTTCCTTGACTGCTTATTCTTAACTACCCCTGATGAAAAATGGGTCATATCGGGAAATTTGGACCCCTCAATATTGCCAATGACTAAGTCATGTGATGGGTCATTAATGCACAACGCATCCGTAGTACCTCTAAAAAATTGGGCAATCAATATTGATGCGGGCCATAGGACATCTTTGCTTATAATTGTTAATAAGAGTCACACCAGACTGCTTATTTAACATCTGACCATCAGAAACTAAACTCCTTCTAACAACTACCCCCGTACAACCTGTGTCTCTCAAGACCCTAATCTCTTTACCATTTACGGTACCAACCGCTGTTGGCAACCTTGACCGTGGGAAATGACAAGTGCCCTTACTATCCTTACGGGGTAAACCTTCCGATGAAATATGAGGAGAACTTAACTTAGCCTGACCTTTTCCTACATTCAATCTTTTAAAATCAACTTTGCAAAAATTGACCTGATGGTCGGTCCCGTAATAATTGTTATAATGATTGTCACCTTGGTCGACTCGACCAAAACTTCTATCCTGATCCCCATATGAGTTATCTCCCCTATACTGGGAATCAAACTGCGCACTATATGCTACCCTCTTGTTATTGGGTTTATTCCAACATTTACGAGTAGGATGGGGCTTGCCACAAATATTACACTTGATGGGCTGTTGATCTTGCTTGGGCTCTACCTTAGGCTGGGCTAGACCTACACATTTACTTTCACGTTGCCCTTTTGAAATACACATGGAAACACTCCCTTTCGCATCGGCGAACAAATCCGCCTCATTGGCTAACTCACCCAGGACTTTAAACGGCTTAGGTTTGAGATACAAATAGAGTTCATGACTGCAACAGTCAAGGAACTGGTCTCGGGCCAAAAAATCACAAACGGCCTCATAGGTCTTTTCGACCTTAGCCAAACCTAACCATTTATCAAGGTAGCTCGCTAGCCTACCGCTAAATTGTCTAAAAGTTTCGGCTTTCTCGGGCCTACAATCCCTAAATTTCTTACGAAAAGATCGTTCGGTGAGGTCGAAATTAGTACGCAGAGCCTCCTTAATCTGACCATAATCCGACTGTTCATCTCTGAAAAGCCTAACGAAGACTTCTAAAGCACGTCTCTTTAATAATGCACTTAGGTATGATGCCCACATAGACGGGTCCCATTTATTTGACATGGCATAACTTTCGAACCTACTTAAATAGCTATCCATCTTATCCGTATGTTCGTCAAAGTATGGAAGCTTGGGACTCCTAGGATTTGAACTTTTCTCTTTGGGCCCCCAGGGATATGAAGTGGTCTCGGCCTCGATTTTTTTTAGTTCCACTTCGGCCTCAATTTTTAATTTTTCCATTTCCTTATCCTTGCGCGCGGCCTCAATTTTCATTTTTTCCGCCTCAATCCTTAACTTTTCCAATTTCCGATCTTTCTCTTTTTGATCGGCCTCCCTTTTCTCCCTTTCATATTCCCTTTAGGCCAACCTTTCCTCCCTTTCTAAATCTTGTTGCCTCTTAAGATAATCCCTTAGTTCTTGCCCTTCATATCCTAATTCCCGTGCTAATGAAATATGTTTATCCATTTTAGCCTATTGTTGGGAATGGTATAAGTCAACTATACTGTTGAAAATAAATAAGGGTTCGCTTTGTCCCTTTTAAATAGGTATGGGCTAACCAACGTTCGCGCTGGTAAACTAATAATTTTACTAGGGATTTTAATGACGTTACATATGAGTAACGTAAAGTACAACGTATAATAGATCACCACGGAAAGGTGCCTAGGATATATATCAACCTTAAATAGGCCTTCACTAAACGTATTTGACTAAAAAAAACGTCATTCATTTTCTCGTATTTACGTCAAGAAATGTATACCTACGCAATATTAATATAAACGCGTTACAGTCAAGTCAACAGTCACTTGTCATAGCAAGACATAATAATTGACTAAAATAACCTTTCTATGGACTTCTTCTAATAATAGAAATCAGTTGAGTGGCGTCACACACTATGACGTCACTGAGGTGATTTAAATTATTAGTACCCTCAAACGATATGAAATTTTCCACATAAGTATCCTTAATTAATAGGAATACAGGGCATAAGCCAATACACAATTATATGGGTCAAATAAAGGTGGACAAGTCTAATGATTAAACTCTGACAAATTTTCCTTGGGTTTTATACCCTTCTTGCAATCCACAGAACAAGAAAGTATGGGTCCCCTCAGAATGTTATGTGATGACTTATTTACATGTGTCGCACTTCATCACAGGGGAACGCATGCAATCAGTACTGTGTGTTGACACTCACAACCTTTCCTGTGAAAAAGATCTACTAGTGTGCGCCCGTAGCAACGTCACAGCAGAGAAATTTGCCAATAAAACCTCAAAAATCCCACTCTTCTGACACCATTGTTACGACATAAAGCCGGTCAGGAAGGAAGAGGGGAAATCTTATTGGAAAATTCCTTTATGCGATGACGATGCTACCAGGGAAAAATAATGCACACAACTAGCAAAAACTTTTCAGTACTTTATGTACTAAGAAAACATCAACAACACATTAATATACAATAACACCACCTACGCTGTTATTTCTGGCTAATTGACCATCCTATACTAGGGCAAGTTGCCACTCCAAGATCATTTCAATTAGAATCAATCTTGGAGTGTCCTGCTCTAGATGTACGTCAACTAGTCAGAAATAAAAGACGTAAAGAATATGATTCACATATTACTTAAGTTCTCAGAGAAAAAAATTGGGCCCTTTAATATTTCAGTTCTCGTATTGACGAGAAATCTCGAGATTATACGCGTTCCGCTAACACTATAACTGTAGATATTTCACGCGTCTCGCGAACACTATGTCTTCTTAGCCGCACGTTGTCTACTTCAGACAATCGGCCCTGAGGTGATCGATCCTGTACTTCGGTCGTCACCGGTTTCGCATATAATTTCTTGCGCGTAATGTTGATCTGCTTTCTAGACGTCAAGATTAGTATAAGTGGTTCTTCCTATACAACGGTTCCTGATGGTATCCCCACGTTGGGATGTCAGATTCACTTATAACAATTCCAGCCGGTTGGCTCCCAACTCGGTCTATTCTATGTGGTTGGACGTAAAAATTGGGGCCTGATCCACGCTGCTCGTGGCCTGAGGGGGACCACGCTGTTCGTGGCCTGAGGGGGACAGCTAATAAGTGCCCCCAGGTATCAATCATTCGGCTCACCAACACTCAGCCTCCAACATAGGAGGGGACACAAGAGACGATTCTGCAAAAAACCATCTACTTTTAGAATCTCAGAATCACTCTGTTGCGTCAATAATGGAGTTGTTCGTTTGAAGTTCACAACAATAGAAATAATTTCAGTGGTCTTATTTTTTTAAATTACAGCCTAACCCTATAAGGGGGCGATTAGCCCTCACCCGTTTGTGTTATGGCTAACGGCTCCCATGCGGTTAGGATGGATCGGCTCTTCTAAATATCCACACTCAGAATTATATAATAGAGAAGTATTTTTAGTGACTGGCCTAAGTCAGCGCTAAACAATACCTCTTATGCCAAACGAACAAACCCATACGTAACAAAATTTCCAATACACTGTCGTAACGTCACCCTGGTTGAGACGCTATCGCAGCCGAAACATCAAGATCCCGTGGCCCTTTTTCCCTTCAAGGTCACGTTATCTAGATAGTTTCGAGGTTTACAAATACTGATACCAATTCTCTTAAAATTCCAGGAAAACGTTGAACAGTGTGGTGCAGACGTAACGTTTGGACGTTTACGTCGGACATCACCCTGCCCACGCGCTAATTTTGTACAATTATAACGTATCATTTGTAAACAACTAATTATGACCTCTCGTCAAACATATTTACATCAATATTGAGAGATTACGTTCTGCTGTTTTATGTGTGTAAAAACGTACAATATTTTTAACATTTATTTTGGTGTAACAAAATATGTTTACATTTACTTTGGTGTAACAAATATTTTTACCTTTACTTTGGTGTAACATTACACCTACCTAATCTCTAAACATACATGTCAGCTATCACCTTATTTATGTAAGTGTGTTGTAGTGTATGCACCTAACCCTTATTCTTTTATGCGTCAGATATAACTCGAGGTGACACATACAGGTCGCTACAGAAAGTCGACTATCACTGGCAGTTAAATCGTCTTTCCAACAATGCCATATAAAATCACAACAACTTAAAATCAAGCTGCTAAAATTGTTTTTCACCTATCGATCCCTGGTAAATCTTTCAGCATACCCTGATAGTTTTATGCGCAGGCCCGACATGGCCTGTGACAACTTTTGTCCGAAATAACCCGACGAGTCCATCCGGACAGCTTTTACTATAGCCGCAAGAATGGTCCCAGCAGATTTTTAGGCACTACGCATGTGCGTAGCTTCATACGCAAGTGCGTAACAATCGCTATTTTCACCGAAAAAATGGGACGTTATTGATAACACCCGATAGAACTCGTACACGGAATGCTGGCCGATTCAACAGACGACAAAATAGAAAACGAGTGACTTATTATTTCAATACAATGTGACATGCTAGAGACATCGCGATTCAATGCAATAACACGAATCGCCATAGCCCTGTCATGTACAATTTCAACACAATAAAATATATATAACTTCACATACCTTTTATAATAATGAATAGCGTCTCTATATCGAACCTTTCACGGTATCTTTAAAATGTCCCCTAACAAGAATGGGAAATTCCATCCTTTATATAGTGAAAATTGCACAAGATCTCCAAGATATTCAAGAAAAGTAACGAAGTTGTGCAAGCGTTGATAAATATAGACACAATGAATTCCATCTCAGACAAACCAACCTTTCATTGGGACTATTAGTAGAAAAGGTACCGTATCATGGTTCGAATAGGTGACGAGGTGCATACCTAAACCTTTGCGTATTGGTGCGTATATGCAACCATCACTGATTCTGTTGTTCCATCTATTCTGCATCGTAACAGACAAAATGACAGCTGTGCGAACTTAGACAATTTTTCCCTGATAAGGTGTTTGTATATGCATTGATGGTGCCTCCATGGGCCGATCAATTTCTACCACAGCTTTTGATGGAACAATTTGATACTTTGCCTATACAATGTAGACACATTGAACATATGCATGAAGGAGTTTCGTTCAGAAAAAATGACAAAATGACAGCTATGAGTACTTAGACAATTGTTCCCCAATTAGGTGTTTGTATATGTCATGGGCGGATCAACTCCTGCCACAGCTTTTAATGGAACAATTTGATATGTTGCCTTTACAATGTAGACACATTGAACATATGCATGAAGGAGTTTTGTTCAGAAAAAATAAATTTTGACTAAATGACAGCTGTGAGAACTAAGACAATTTTTCCCTAATAGGGCTTTGAATATGCATTGATGGTGCCTTCATGGGCCGATCAACATCTACCACAGCTTTTGATGGAGCAATTTGATACTTTGCCTATACAATGTAGACACATTGAACATATGCATGAAGGAGTTTAGTTCAGAAAAAAGTAATTTTTGACAAAAATGACAGCTATGAGAACTTAGACAATTTTTCCCTAATAAGGTGTTTGTATATGCATTGATGATGCCTTCATGGGCCGATCAACTACTTAGAGAATGTTTTCCCTAATAAGGCTTTTGTATATGTAAAGATGGTGCCTTCATGGGCCGATCAACTCCTACCACAGCTTTAATGGAGCAATTTGATACTTTGCCTATACAATGTAGACACATTAAACATATGCATGAAGGAGTTTGGTTTGGAACAAATGATTTTTGTTTGCACAGATTCTACTGAAAAATCTTCTTTTCAAAACTAAGGTCTGCTGGTTTGAACTATAAAATGCCAAGTTTTTTTCACTGACTCTTACTGTGTGGGGGGTATCTAATAAGCATTGCTTATTGACTGTTTTTCATTTGTCTTCATGATGTCTTGTGACTGTTATTGTTCTGTGGGCTCTTCCTCACGGTGCCATGGGTTGGCCTGCAGTGTGTGATTGTGGTATTTCTTGATCACACTCATTATTTTTTGGGAGGAGATGGGGTAACAAGACTGTTACCAGAATATTTATTTTATTTCTAAACCAAAATATATGTTGTGAATACCCAAAAGAATCTTCACAATGAGACAGTTCTTTTGAGCAGCCTAAACACATGCTCTAACTGCTTGACACGAAAATAACTTTGCTGAAACATTCTGTTTATCTAGACCTATATAAATGTATTTTTTCCTTAGGTGGCACAATTGACATAACAGTACATCAAGTTACAGAATGTGGTGGGCTTACGGAAATAAGTTCTGCAAGCGGTGGAGGTTGGGGAGGAGTTCTGGTGGATCGGGCGTTTGAAGATCTACTAATTGGCATGTTCAACAAGCACGTGTATGACCGTTTTGTAAAAGAAAACACAGAAGACTGGATCGAATTTTGGAGGACTTTCGAGAGTAAAAAGAAGAACTGTGGGAACGCAGACGTCAATATAAGAAACATAACGCCTTTGTTTAACATTTATAAAGAAGAAATGGGTCGTGAATTTAAAGACGCTTTAAAAGACTCGGTTTATTCTTCGAAAGTTAAAGTACGTGGCGGTGGAAAATTGCAGATTGACAGCTCAACAATGAAGGAATTGTTTGCTCAATCAATTGAATCAACGCTAGCTCATGTTAAATCAAAACTAGAGGACGGAGATGCTGAAGACGTCAATACGATACTGATGGTCGGAGGATTCTCAGAGGCAACTCTCTTACAAGAAGCCTTTAGGAAGGAGTTCCACAACCGTATCAACATAGCTGTTCCCAGAGACGCCACAAGCTCCGTTTTACGTGGTGCAGTCATATATGGACACAACCCAATGACAATATCACATCGAGTTTTAAAGAAAACATATGGAATAAGAATTATGCCACTGTTCAAAGAAGGTGTCCATCCTGAACATCTGAAAACAAATATTGAAGGTATTGACAGATGTGACAATGTATTTTCTAAACATGTAGAGATAAACCAAGTAGTGACAGTTGGCGAAGCTCAAACAGAGGAAAGTTATTTCACATTACAAGTTGGGCAGCGTTGTTTAGAGTTCTCTTTATTCTCATCAGATCAGAAAAATCCATTATACACAGATGAAAGTTGTGACAAAGTAGGCGTATTAAGTGTTGACTTAACTTCTGTGCCATCTTTCGAGGTTCGGAAAGATATCAAAGTATGTGTGAGTCTCTCGTTTGGTGGAACAGAAATAACAGCAACTGCACGTATTCCAGAGACTGGTGAGACGACATCTGCGACGTTTGACTTTCTAGAATAAAAATAAAACAACGAAACCTTCATTTATTCCAACTGCCGTCAAAAGACACATCACAGTGCCTCCAGTTAGGTTCGATCCCGCAACACCTCGATCTTGAGTCAACCACTCTACCTCTGAGACACTGCACTCATCCAGGGTTTGACGTGACTTATGTAGGCAGTATTGGGTTGTAGAATATGTCTTTGTTTGAATTAATGCTTTACATCCACTTAAACACCTTTTTCTGCCATGCCAGAAAGTTTTCCTGGTTTAAACCAGTACTTAGAAATGGCGATCAAGTTTCTTGCTCAATGACACAGCACCTCACCATTGGTCGTACTCAAAACCACGATCTCTTGGTCACGGGTCCAGCATTCAAGCAACAGAGCTGCGGTTCTGAAAATTGTGATTTGTTGTTGACTGACTGACTTGATCTGCAGTGAAACTATGCAATAGTTGTCAACTACCTTAGAATATGTCCTTGTTCCTATGTTAAACACTTAAAGCGCGGACAAAAAATGCTTCTGAAAAAAAGTTTTCTGCTTCATATAATTGTCTGACATAATTTACTAATTAAAGGACAGAGGCACACTAGGAGCAGTCTGGTATGGATCTGCGCTGTTCGTCAAAAAGAATTTTAAAAATGTGTTTGTGATTTGCACTTTAAGGGTTAAAGTGCTACAATGATTTAACTCCAGCCATTCAGTTTTTGAAAAAGATGTACAATCACAAAAATATACTAAATTTGAAACCTCTACATATTATTTAGTACATTTTCCGTAAAAGTTACAGAAAAGTAGAACTATCCCATACAATTTAAGGGGAAAACGGGTTGGTATGACCTGGACATGCCACAACCAACTTCTTCATACTAGGCTAATACATTTATAGGCGAAAGTTGCTATATCCCGATTTTCTCTGTTTAGTCACTGTATCTGAGCAAACTGCTTGAGGTTTTCAGTATTCTTGTATCATACAGGTCTGTGCAATGTCATTTATCCGAAGTATTTTTCAGAACAATGAATAAAAGTAAAGGATACAATTAAATGAAATTTTTACATGCAAATTCAAAATCTTGAAACATTAAAAACAAGACAAATTCGTCGAACTTATATCCCCCGACGAAGGGTTACTTTAGAGAAACATGTAAATCACAAAACATACACTCCCACAAACTTCTAAGCGGTCACCTAGCAATTCCAAAATTTTGAAAATAATTCTAATCATTTTTTAACTAGTTTTAATTTCATGTTTTGACATATTGTATTGAGAGATGTCATACAAAAAATCATACTGAAAAACTAAATCATTGTCATTCTATGGCTGGAAACGTATCAATACCCCTAGTTTCCAAGTTCACATAAGTAGCTTTCAATGATTCATGTTTTTCTAATACCTGTTATGACCACCATTCGCATCTATCACGGCTCGACATCGTTGTCGCATAGAGCGAATGTAGTTCAGAGTAGTTGGTTGTGTAATTTGCCTTCAAACTGGTTGACGTCATGTTGTAACCGAGCTAGTGTCCCGTGTTGTCGTAATTGCCATACACGTCTTTTAAGTAAGTCCAAAACATGTTCGATTGGATTTAAATCCGGGCTCTTTGCAGGCCAATCAAGTAGTCTGACATTATTAGCTCGTAGAAGCTGCTGCGATGACAGCAAGCATTTTCCTAGGCAAGAATCATCCCTCTGTTCGCTCTGGTATGCGGTATAACCAACGACAGGAGGATATCATTTTGGTAGCGCACGGCATTTACTGCTCTTTGAAGGCGAACAATCGGTGTTTTGGTGTGTATCGATATGCCAGCAAACATCATGATAGAGCCACCACCAAAGGGTTCAGTTTCTACCACACAGTTTTCATTGAATCGTTCGCCACGCGCACGGTACACTCGGGCTCTGCCATCATTTCCACGAAGCGAGATTCTGGTTTCATCAACGAACAGAACATTTGCCCAATCTGCCATTGTGAACCTAATATGACGCCTTGCCCACGCCAATCTTGCTATCCGGTGTCGTTGATGAAGCACAATCCCTCTTATTGGTCGAGGGCAGGACAAGCCAACAGAGCGAACACGATTAATGACAGTCTGGGCGCTAATCTGGCGATTGTGACTACCAATGATGCAACTTGCAGTACTAGCGGCTGTGGTAAATCGTGCGCGTCGATGTGACCGAATGACGTATCTGTCGTGTCTCCTGGTTGTCACTCGCCTTCTGGCCCGACGTTGTTGATCAGCAAAGGTCCCTGTTTGCCTGAATTTTGCCCACAACTTCTGGATACATGATAGACTTCGGTTAAGAGGTCGGGCTACCTGGAAATCAAGACATTAGATGTTTGTTTGGCATAGTAATAATCGAAAAGCGATTTTGAAATGTCACAAACTCAGAATACAAAAGGTCTTTGAGTTTGAAAGGCAACACGTTTCCGAAGAAAGTAACAAATTGCCTGTAAGCTTCTTTATTTTTCATCAAAACACTATCCTTGCCCACAGCACGACCCCGTTCTTCGATGGACATACGAGCCATTATAAATTTTCAATGACAACTTAAGGGGATATATCTTTCAAAAGCTCTTACTTGCATGAAACTTTTCCTGTATAAACAAGAATTGCTTTTTTGTCAAGGAGACCGATACTTTTGGCCACATTGTTGTATGAACAACTTATATATCTCACATAGAACACTTTACGCCCCAACATACAGCTTTTGAGCTATCCGCAGCATGCTTATCAGTCTGTTTAGAGTCACTTCCTGGTTTGATACCGTTAACAATGCTGTGACACGCTGGATGAACTTTAGAGAAAACCATTTGCATGAACATGACCTACAATTATTCGACTACAATATTAAGAAGTATTTTAGCGCAAAATGTACAAAATTCTGGTAGAAAAATATAAATTTTCAATTTTTGCTTATGAATTTTTCAAGGTCAAATTGAAAAATTGTAAATAATACCAGAAATACATAATATTTGGGTCAAAATACTTCTAAATATTGTAGTCGAATATTTGTAGGTCATGTTCATGCAAATGGTTTTCTCTAAAGTTCATCCAGCGTGTCACAGCATTGTTAACAATATCAAATCAGGAACTAACTCTAAAAAGACTGATAAGCATGCTGCCGATTGCTCAAAAGCTGCATGTTGGGAGTAAAGTGATCTATGTGAGATGTATAAGTTGTTCATACAACAATGTGGCCAAAGGTATCCGTCTCCTTGACAAAAAAGCAATTCTTGTTTATACAGGAAAATGTTCATGCAAGTATGCGCTTTTGAAAGATATATCCCCTTAAAGTCAAGGCGTACATGTCGATACAGCCACGATTTTGGACATTCCATGATGTTTCACGTGAAATTAATGAAGAACCAAATGCCCGTGTTAATAGGACAAATTCATGGTGATTTTAAGGTGACCGCTTAGAACTTTGGGCAAGTGTATATCCCATTTATCTAGACCATTAGTTCACCTTGGATATCAATCAGATCATAACAAAAGCCAGCCAAGTATGTTTTAGTGCTAAGTCTACTAAAAAGTATACTTACCTGCACAATTTCAATATCTGACATTTCAACCTAACCTGAGGGGTCAGGGTGTGTGTAAAGACAATGGTTTAGCTTGCATGTTGGTCTACACTTCTTTCACTATAATTTGATATGCAATATTACCACTTTTGGAAAGGAAAAAAATGACATTTTGGCCCCACCCCAGGGTCGGGGTGTGTGTAAGGGACAGAATATTTGCTTTCATAGTGTTCTATGCTCAATTTCCTTTAATTTGATATGCAACATGAATACTTTCAGAAAAATGATTTGACCTTTTGACCCCTACAGGGCTTCGAGGGGATGTCTGTGGGCAAAATATTTGCTACCATGTTGCTGCATGCGTCGACGGCTTTAATTTGATATGCAACATGACCATATTCCAAAAACTTTAATTTTGGCTATGTCCCCACCCCCCAAGTCCACCCCAGGGGATTGGACCCAGGCCTTCAGACTTAAATCCTGTTTGATACGTTTCATATCTATTGCTCCTTTGCCTGCATGCAAAAGTTCAGCAAAACATTGACAACTGCCTTAGTTATTGCGAAATTTAGATATTTGACCTTTGTCCCCTTAGGTGGGGTCAAAGGGGTGGGGTAAAATTTTGACACCGCCATGCTTATCTTCAGGCACTGGGCAATCGTTGTCTATAGTGAGAAGTTCTTAAATATAATAGCTTTTAGGAAATGTGAAGATATTTACATAAAAAAGCTAATATAGGTTTTGCATTATAGTTGTCTATATCAAAACAAGGGCAATCACTCTAGTGTTAAGGGGTCGATTTTGACGAAACTTACAGGATATCGAGAGTCCATGAAACTTATCATTTATACCAAGAATGCAGAAAAAAATTACCAATAGATACTGAGATATGGTCCCAGAGGGACAAAAAGTGTGGACAGACGGACGGACACTCTTACACTTGGATTCTTGTTGGGTACTTTCTATGTTAGAAAAAGTAGCCAAGAAAGCGTAAGTATCCAACAAGTCCCAGAATATTATTACAGAATAGATCTCATTTTGAGTTAATAAGCTCCCTTTATGTGCAAATGAGGTTTATATAAAGATATATATTCGCGAGAAATTCACAAGCTATGAAACCTCTGCAATATGCACAGGTTTTATATTTTGTACATTTTACACCTTTCTAACCGGAAATATTAACACTCAATCCCATTTCCCAAACGTTTATATATAGTCATTAATATTATTTTCTGTTTTCTTCCTTTTTAGAACATGTCAATTCATTCCTGAAAGTAATGGTAGATTGCATCTGTATTTCAACTGCACAATAGTGTGGGTGGCAACACTATGCATTTTTGTCAGTGATTGTAGTAAAGTCCCCCTTTTGGTGGGAAACGCAGCTGAGGATTGGAATCTTTTAACCGCTATTGAGAAGCATGGGTCTCCAAATTAGCATCAACTTTAAATTTGTTCACCCACTTATTATTAATAAATTTAGTTGCTATTCTGTGAAAAGCGATTTATTCAGGTTTTATATCTTTGATAATTGATAGCTTTTTTATTATCTTCTAAAATAGTTTCCACTTCTTTATCACATGACGTCCATTCTGGGAGTGATATAACGTCATGCATTAAAATCATTAAACCACTAGTGGTTTATCTATTGCGTGACGTTATGTAATGACGCTCATTACAACAACGTTGCGTACATAATGCATGGCAAAATCTTAATGTTTTCACGCCAAAAATGCGATTTTAATTCGTTTGATGTCATATGATAAATAAAATCCTGTATTATTGAATTTATTAAACGCGGCGCGAAAAGGCGATGAAATGCTTTGCAAGAATCGCATTTTATTGCTTTTCCCAAACTTTTTTTTAGTAAATTCAATACAACACGAGCACTCATATAAGAGATTCACAAACTTCACAACTTGATACTGTCGACTCTTCTCAACTAAAATACCATGAAATCATTTTAACTTCAAGTAATGGATAGTATAAAATAATTGGTTTATATTTGAGCAGTGACATGAAATTTCCAACAATGTTGTATATGCAACCAGAAAAGGCTTAGACCAGCCTGTGCATACGCTAGTCGTTTGAATATTCAATGCCTGTTGAGCTACTGACCGAACAGTATTTGGAGTTTCTAAGTTTAACAGGAGGCTGCACAAGCTCGTCTGTGTCTATTCATATCAAAATGCAACATTGTTGGAAATCACATGTCGCGGTTCATTTGCTTGTAAGGTTTGTGTAAATAGGAGGGTCTAGAATGATTTAACGCCTGTCAGGATGGCCAACCATTGAGTTGGCATATAGTTCTCCTGTGTATATTGTCATATGTGAATATTTTGATGCACCGTAGTAGGAAGATAAGTTAAAAGTGACGCCAACACTTCATCACAGTGGTCTAAATCTTACCACTGCGCTAAGACGACAAGGACACAATTTATGATAAAAGAACAGTATTAGCGAAACTGCCTATCTGATTAAAACCCAATCTAGCCACATTGTAAGTGTAGATTGGGTTTTAATTAGATTACGAAACTGTGTAATCCGTTTTACAACAACTGACGATTTCTTCTTATCAAAATATTCTCGGACGTCACTCTTTACTGATCACCAACTGCAATAAATCGTGTGACTATTGTTTTGAAATTTTGAATTTTGATGTCGCATGTATATTGAATACGTTTATTGATATAAATTTATGTTCACTATGTTGACATGTTGTGTAACTGTTTGTTGTGGTAACTTTGTTTTTATTGGTTTGATTATTAAAATCCCAGTCAACAGCTATGGTCATGTCGGTCAGTTTAACTAACCACACCTTTCCTTGGCAAGCTTGACTAAGCGGTGAACCAGTACTTCATGCATATAGTTTCGCCTGTGACTGACAACAACCCTTCTTGAATCAGTGGACGGGAGGAGAATGGCCCTAGAAATAATTTTATGATCAATCTCCATGAAAGTAAGGGACCTTTGTATGTGAGAGTGTGATAAAATATAAGTATAAATGATGTTGGATAAAATAGATAAAATGAAAGTATTTAAGAAGTGGACTTATAAAAAACAGTAGGTGTCACTTGAGAGGATTCACAATGTTTGTATATTTACCTGTTGGGATTTATAATATTCATGAGTGTATGTTTTGTTTATTGTTTCTTAAAGGTCATGTTGATAAGCTTGTCAATTATGATGTGATCTTTTAGCACATTTATCATATTACGTCGCGTATGGGAGTGATATACCGCCATGTAATAAAATCGATAAACCACTAGTGGTTTACAGATTTAGTAAGGTCTATTATAACATTGCGTATAAGATGGAAAAAATCTTACGTTTTATGCCAAAAAATGTGATTTTAAAGTAATCTATATGTCATATGATAAATGGGCCTCGACATGAGAAAATCTGTCCTCGGGGTTTCAAACAAAACTAGACTCAAACCAGTCTCCTCAGCTACAGATACATGCTAGAAAATTGAAATTGCGCCTGTAATAAGTCTAGATATGATTCTTTCCAAAAAGCGAACAACTAAGGCGCTGATCAGACTGTGCGGATGCATAGGCTGGTCTGCGCGTTTGTTATTCGCAACCCCCCCAAGACAGGTCTTCTCACGATGAGGCCCAAATAGAATCTAACATTCGTGCTCAAGTATTATTGAATTTATTAAACTCATTGCAAAAAAGTGATAAATGCTTGGCAAGCCTCGCATTTTATCCCTTCCTTAACTCGTTTATTAAATTCAATACAACATGAGCACTAATGTAAGATCCTCTATTTAAAGGTCACTTTGATAAATGTTACTTTGTTTGATAATATTCATCATGACAAGTTTGGCATTGATTATCAGGGTTTGGCAAACAACCAAGCATTTGACCAATTGGAAATTGCGTAAATGGTATGACCATGAGTCGCGTTTGTATCTTGCCATACTGTCATGTCTGTTTCTTACAGCCTTGTGGTCACCTGTTGGGAAAGGGCTGACCTCTTGGCTCTCTTGTATGTGATGTTGCTTGTTTTTTCTGTCACTTTCCCATGTGGTGTCCTGGGTCAGGTGTGACGCTTGATAGTATTGATTCCCGATCTTTCCCTTCTTCCTTACCATTTCTATTCGTTGATATGAATAGAATTATACATTGGGAGAGGCTGCTTTATTGATCTCAAAATATGATTGGCTACCTATGGGGGATGCTATCATTTTTTTCTTTCTACATAGACTCCGCCCCGTCATCTACTGTTTACCAAAAACATATATAAGACAATTCAGCCATACAAAACAAAAGACTTGAAATGTTACCACACCCCAAAAAATATTCCCATTCTGCACCTTCACCTTCTTACTTAAAGCTGCATAGTCTGTAACTTTTGATCTTTTTATTTTAGAAATAATGTTTCCATTTTTCAAGAACACAGTAAAAATACTAAAATTCAGGTATACATTTTACCTTTTTTGTAATGATTTACAAATTATCAGTGCCAAAACAACAGCATTTATGTTAAAAATTAACTGTCTAGAATTATTGGAGGGACGTATAATAATTACAAACAAGAGAAAAAACGCCTGTTTTATAAGATAGTTCACTTTTTCATCCAGTTTTCAGCTGTAGAAATAAGATTTATTGAGACAACATAACTTAATTATACTTTTACAAATGATTTAAAAAGAAAATATTTTTTTTCGAAAAATGTTCAATAGTTACAGACTATGCAGCTTTAATAACAGTTGTGGTGTGTATAGGTGTTAATTCCATCAATGAACATAGTTACTAGTAAAAAAATAAGTATGATCAGGAAATACCACAATCACACGCTGCAAACCAACCCACTGCACTGTGAGGAAGAGTCACAAAACATTTAAAGTAACAATACATCTATAAGACAATAATAGCAAAGCAACCAGCTTTCTCTTCCTCTTCAAGATGATTGCAAAACTAGAATGGACACAAAGTAATGCATAACAAAACAAAGACAAACACAGAACTCCCACAAACAATGAGTAAAGACCTAACTGTACTTTAACTATGGATTAAGAAGGAAATAAGTTCAAAACAATATAAACTTGAATGTTTTATATCAATATGTAAAATGATATTTCTGTTGATATTATTTAGTTTGCAGTGGACAAAACATCATCAAGACCCTAAAAACCAGTTAACTTTAGAACAGACCCCGAAATAATTAAGTTTAGAGGCGATCCAAAAAAAATATCCACAAAAATCTATTTACCTGAAAAATATATTTTTCTGAAAACTAGGTAAAATCGAAATTCAAAATTTTGAAAAAAGTGGCCAAGCCTATGTATTTTATACAATTATCGACTTTAATGGGGTAGAAATGAGGGTTCATCTACCAAAGAAAGTTTTATTCACTGAGGCCACAAGGCAGAGGTGATAATCACTTTTAAGGGTAGATAAATCCTTATGTCTACCGAAATTGGAAACAATAAACGTTGTGTTATATGACTTTTCAACTGTGAATGAATTTTTCTACTTTCACTTTTGTAACTAGATTTTTATTGTTAAAGTCAAGTTTAACCTAAGGACTTTATTTCAAGTTTTAGCAACTGTTTTTAAAATATTTTAATGTAGTATTTTGACATGTATATTAATTCTCTGAATAGGAAAGTAAATCACGAAAAGCTGTTTTATATTTTGTTTATTCAAACGAAGACAAATGAACAAAACTGTTGTTAAAATTCATTTAAAGTTTTCAATTTACCTGTTGGGAAGTGAAACAGCAATCATGTCAATTCCATGCAGCCCATGCTTGTTTCATATTCAGCATGCTATTTTTAGCTTTCTAGAGGGTTATATAAGAAAAGACAAAACATTAATCTCTGGAAACTAGTTTGAGCTGGTTTCCATCCTTTATCAACCTGTAGCTCAGTTTAGACCAGTTTTCAAGTAGACATAGAGATTTGAGCCAGTGCATGTGATTTCCAACAATTTGACATTTTGACAAGTGTAGACTCAGATGAGCCTCTGCAGCCTCCTTTTAAGCTTAGAAACTCCAAATGACGCTCGGTCAGTAGCTTAACAATCATAGAATACTCAAGCGACAAGCAAAGGCTCTGATCAGACTGCGCGTATGCGCAGGCTGGTCTGAGGCTTTGCTGGTCGCACATACCAAATTGTTGGAAATCTCATGCACTGGCTCAATTATTTTATGAAGACAAATTGGGCAAATCAGGAGACAGGATTTTCTCCAGGCATATAACAAATACAAATATAAGAGTACAGCCTCCACTGCCACCCTGCTTGGATTTGCGAATGTTGATGTCATTAGATGGCGCTGAGGCTGGCTTCTATCATTTGACGTTATATAGAATATAAGGGGATGCCCAGTGTGAGAGATATAGAGAGCTATATTTTGAGAATTGGATAAGTATTGAGTTTAGAATTGTTTTGGTTTATTATTAAGAAGATTTGATAAATTGTAGAATTATAAGAAAATGTAAATGAATTTATAAGTTAGAAATTCTAACAGAAAACTGGCAAACACAGCTTAAAAGGCAACTACGTTACATCTTGTACTTTTTGTGCTGTGTCAAGGATGATCCAAGTCAAATAGATAAGCAAAGACCTAACTGTACATAAAATCTATCTTACTATATATATATTATGGATTAATATTTTGTTGTATAATATAGCATTATTAGCTCATCTGAGTATGATGTGATCAAAGTGTGCTATTCAGATCAGTCAATGTCCAGCGTCTGTCATCATGCATCATCCGCCGTCAACAATTTGCTTTAAATGACATATCCACCTATACTACTTGGCCAATTTTAACTTAACCTGCATGACCCCCCCCCACCAAAAAAAAAAATATTTATCGCCAATACTATGATTTGATATCTAAATTCCATGTCGGACTTAAATTTCTCTTGCACCAGGAACCAGAGTTTAATGGCGCCTTAGTGTAAATAAAAGAAATAATACTTTTTCAGCGCAGTTTATTAACATCATTTCTCACTATAAAAAGATTGGTCATAACATTAGTATTGCAGCAAACCCCATGCTTGGTGGTCAACCCAATCACTGTTGGTAATTTTGCTTTCCTCTTTAATTGCACGCCGGCGGGTCAGACCTCAGACTCTTTGACGGTTCTGACTTAAAAACATCTATAGATGAGATGGTTGGGGACTGATGCTGTGTCTGTTGTCGGGCCCACTAAGATTTAACTGTTGGATTTCTTTTGCTCCAGTATTCAGTTGTGTGTACTGTTGAGTCCTTATCTTTGTTTTATCTCATCTTTATATCTTGATTTATATGTACTAGGACATGATTCGTGGATAAGCTAGGGATCTTTTATGTAAATCAAACATCAATGTGTCTTGGTCCACATCAGAATTCAGGGTGATGTTTGGTACCATGAAACTAGTTTAAACCCTCCAGTTATTTTCTTAATGACCGTTCGAAGGCGGTGCATCTGTTGTGGATCTTTTTTTTGTTATTTGTGTTTATCTTTGCCATACTGTTATGTCTGTTTCTTGCAGCCTTGTGGTCACCTGTTGGGTAAAGGCTGACCTCTTGGCTCTCTTGTATGTGATATTTTCTTGTGTTTTTGTCACTATCCCATGCGATGTCCTGGGTCAGGTGTGGTGCTTGATTTAATCGATTCCTGATCTTTGCCTTCTTCCTTACTTTGTCAAAAAAACGTGGCCACCAAGGGATGTGGCGTATAGTGAAAAAAAACTTTAAAAAAACACCACTGATAAAAATTCATGGTAATTTTGTCAGGAAGTGTCACAGATCCACTATCTACAAAACTAGCTAAAACGACTGATCTCGCATTCTATCTCTTTTCCCCAACTCGTGTAATAAATTCAATAAAACATGAGCACTCATGTAAGATCCTCTATGTAAGTAGTATTACTTATGTTTTGAAATTATGTGCTTTTGTCTTGCAAGTATGTTGAACAATGATGATTTGTTGCATATGTGTTTCTTGAATTTTTGCTTACTATGTCGATATAATTTATAATGGTTTGAAATCACACTGGTAAATGTATACGTCCATTTGGTGGTATTTTCGCGTATTGCCGGTGCTTCATAGACCGGAAGTGGTAGATATTGGTGTTAATACTATAATGAAAACATGCCATATGCCTAAAAGACTATAATATTAGATCATTTTAAGTATTTGGCATACACATGGCGATTTATGTAAGCATTTAGGAATAGATTCGAGTACAGATCTGGATGATCGGTTCTCGAATCTATTACTAAATGCTTACATAAATCGCCATGCTCATACTGAAAACTTAAAAATGATCTAATTCTATAGTCATTTAGGCATATGGCATGTTTTTCTATATAGTATTAACACCAATATCTACCACTTCCGGTCTATGAGGAACCGGCAATACGCGAAAATGCCTCCAAATCGACGTATACATTTACCAGTCTGGAAATGGTAACCATGTTAGTGAGAGTTAGTTAATGTTTATTTTTATATATGATGTGTGAGAGATGAGCTAAACAAAGGTGAAATAAATTCTGTAAGAAATTTGACCTGAGAGGATTCACAATGTTTGTGAATTCACCTGCGGGGATTTACAATATTTGTGAATTCTCTTTTAGTTTTATCAACGGCGTAGTATCAGGGGCTCATAACAGGTGTGACGTTGCCACTTATAATTGGCATATTTATGTAATGTCAGAGAATTTGAACACCAACTTGCTATTGTTTCTGGAAGATCATGTTCATATGCCTGCATTTCTAGATAATGTGGTGTTATATAACCTTTGAAAGGTCGCGTTAATAATGTTTCTTTGTATAATGATGTTGTATCAACATCAATATCATGGCAAGTGTGACATTGATTGGCAGGGTTTGGCAACCACCCAAGCATTGACCTTGGGGAAATTGCGCTGTTGATATGACTATTAGTCGCATTTGTATCTTCCTATTGGTTGATATAAATGGTAGCTTACATCAGCAGAGGGCGCTTTATCAAAAATCAAAGCATAATTGGGCCGCGACATGAGATTTACAACAATTTGGCAAGTGTAGACTCGGACGAGCCTCTGTAGCCTCCTTTTAAGCTCCAAATGGTGTTCAGTCAGTAGCTTCACAATCATAGAATACTCAAGCGACGAGCAAAGGCTCTGATCAGACTTCGCGTATGCGCAGGCTGATCTGAGGCTCTGCTGGTCGCACACACCACATTGTTGGAAATCTCATGCACTGGCTCAATTGACTATGAAGGCGCTGAGGTTGGCGTCTACCACGTGACTTTAAGGTATATTAGGTAATGCTTTGTGTGAGAGAGTTAGACATGGAGATTTGGGTTAGTATTGTGTTTAGAATAGTTTTGGCTTATTATTATTAATCAGATTTAATAAATTGTAGAACTATAAAAAAAAGTTGTTGCTGAAATTATACCATTGTAAAACAGAATTTAAAAAAACACTGCGAACTTAGAAGATTTAACCTTAATTTAAAAGAATCGCTCAACTTAAATGAGTTGGTCGTTCAATGCTATATGCTCCAGGATTGATTACTTTATTTATCCTATCAAAAGATGTTATGTGTGTACATTACCCTTTTCCGGCCAATGGAATATCCCATAAAGTTACATACAATGAAGTCAGGATGGCCTATGCGGCATTTTATCTTGGTCTTCACTGTTTGCCAAAGCACTCATTTAGGGGCTTCTGAAATTGGAGCCAGTCTAACCACTGGGTAGAATTTCACCAAACTCCATAGGAATGCTACTTTGATAGTCCTCTTTCAACAAACACTTTATTTATCACAGGTCAAACAAATGACATACGAGGGCTGTTCAAATATGAATGCAAGTAGCTTCTTAACTTTCGTCACATATATGCTACGACAACATGGTATACGTTTCTATAAAGGATCATATGTCACCTTTAAACTGGCACCAGACCTAAAGAAAAATACAGTATTCTTATTGAGTTATAGCCCTTTGAATGAGGGTCACTTTAGTATACTAATAAACTCAATGCTTTGAACATACCAGTGATATAGACGAGCGTATAATTCTTCGATAGATTGGTAAAATTTCTTGAATTCTTTAAGGAAGTATCCCCATATACTTATATAATGATTCTGTGAAAGTTGCTAAAATCCGACACGTTTTTGTTAAGTTACATCGAATCGTTTTCTCTAAAGCCTCCTTATGTTTGCAAATAAATGGCAAACAAAACACCACCCTTCAGTTTTCAGTCAAACTTTTCTCTAACAAAATGCATGAAGTAACATTTAAACTAGTTTTAACTCAAAGACAATATGTTGATCGCTCATACTGAATTGTTGCAACAAATCATTGAAGGATAGTGGGTAATTTTTAAGCACTGAAAATAGTTTTTTAAAGTCGAAACTGCCTTAAGTGAATGGTTTATAGAACTTATACTTATTTTTTGTTGCCATAACATTGCGGTTTTAATCAAAATTTGAACGTTAAATTTAGGTTTTGCCAAAATAGGCATTATTTACAATAAAATTACTCGCCTGGTCTTGAGGACAAGGCAGATTGTGCAAATTTTAATTAATGTAAATACATCATTAAGAAGCAAAAAAATGCTTGAAAAATGATATAAAATGTTATAACTCTGTAAATAAAGGACGGAGCATTTTGAAAACTTCTTTATGACATATTGAGTATGTTTTAAGCAAAACGCAAAGAAAAAGACACAGCGATTGAAATTATTTCATCACCAGTAGATAACTCAAAATGACGTTTATCATAAAATTAATGACGTCACAAACGTGCCTGTTAATGTGAGATTGAAACAGGATTATATAAACTTTTTCCTGCAAGCAACATTGTCAATGTACCTTAAACTTGCATCTAAAATTTGGTGCCATTTTGTCTCAAACTTACAAAGATATGAGACTATATCCGCACATGTACCAAAACGTGTATGGCAATTTGCTTCAGAAAAACTTCAGTATACAGGAATGGGTTTTATATAAGCGTCTGTAACTCGAGACATATAGCGAGTGTTTCTTTATGTTTGGTGCCATTTTAAAGGTGACAAATAGTTCTTTACAGAAAGGTATGGCATTTTTTCGTAGCATATATGTGAAGAAAGTTATGAAGCTATTTGCATTCATATTTGAACAGCCCTCGTATACGTAGTAGAGGAGCGCAGTAGTAGAGTGCTTGACTCGAGACCGAGGAGCCGCGGGTTCGAGCCTCACCGGCGTCACTGCGTTGTGGTCCTTGAGCAAGTCACATTTATCATAGCTTAGTACTGGTTCAACCCAGGAAGACCCGTCCATGTTTAACTGAAAGATTATTGATGGGACGTAAAGAATCAAATCAAGCAAATATGAGTTGTAGTATATTAAAATACAGGCGACATATAATATATATGCTCATGCTAATAAAAAGAATGCCACCCCAATTCACAGGCTTTCTTGAAAATAAATGCAGACATGAACATGTTATGATTATAAATTTATATATTGTAAGTTATATCTTGTATGACCGCCACCTCTATGAATGCATTCTATGAGGCTTGTGCGCATGCTTAGAAGAAGCCTTGAGTTGTCATCCCATCCCGTCGTGGAATACATTGCCTTTTTTCAACCAGCTAGTGTTCAAATTTGGGAAATGTGGCAGCTGGGAAGAGATACGCTCATGTACCCGCTGGCCAGGAATATCCCAGAGGTGGCTGATCAGAGCTGGATCAGGACCTGGAAGGCCAGTCAAGGGACGATGACATGACCAGCTTCCAAACAATTCCTTGCCATATTGCAGCTATGCTGGCATTGGCTTACTCGAAGAGAAAATTGTTTCCAACAGTCTGATAAATTTGTAGGACATGTGGGTGAAGGATTTCATCTACATAGCGTTGGCCTATAAGTGACCCCGAATTACTATGCAAATTAAAAGAACCTTATACAAAGTATGGGGTGGCCTTCTTTTTTTCAGCATGAGTATACTTAATTATGTTTCAGTAAATAAACTCAGTGTGACACATGTTACACAACCTTTATACTTAATTTGTGGGGTGAAATAGGGGGCGGGGGCATTTGACAGGTGACATGTAGGCAGTGTCGATAGTACAAGAAGTTAAACAATAAAGTATACATGTGAACCTATTCATGCACACAGGAGTGGAACCTTAATTTGAGACTGTATCCAGCAAAAGGTACAAGTTGGACATGTGCGCAGAGTCTCCAATGGATGTTATATGGGTAGCCAATGGCTCAACGTTCCTTCAGACGGAAGGCTAAGACTCCGTTCAGACCGCATGGACTTGAATCTTTGCTGTACGCACATGCCACATTGTACCTTATGCTGGATACCCGCTTATTTTGAAGCTATTTTCAATTGGGTCCTTGCTGAGCGTCCAAGTCAACGAGTGACGCTTTGTTGAACCCGGTTTAATGTCTCATTCCGTAAATTTCACACCAATAAGAAGAAATGGTACAAATATGCCACATTTACTAACTGTGAAATTTACGTATGGTAATTTACGATAAATCTTGGGATCTACAATTTGTGCTCATTTCTCATGTTGATAACTTCTGACGTGTGAAGAATGGTACCAATTCCTCAAACTTGTAAGAAATTCGTTGATAGTTTATTGGTAAGTATTCGTCACACCTGTGACCTGTTTTTGGAGTTGTTTTTTGTCGGGAGGAGGGTGGAAAATTGCTACCAATTTCTCTTATATTTGTGAAGAATTAGTACCAATTCCTCTTATATGCGAAAATTGGCACCAATTAATCAAACATGTGAAGAATTATTTGATAACTTCTAATGTGTAAATAATCGATAAGTATTCGTCAAAACTGTGACCTGTTTTGGGGATGTGAAAAAGTGGTACCCATTTCTCTTACATGTGTGAAGATTTAGTACCAGTGCCTCTAACATGTGAAGAATCAGCACCGATTCCTCTTACATGTTAAGAATTGGTACCAATTCCTCTCACATGAATAAAGGTTGATACAAATACTTCACACATGTAAGGAACCGGTACCAGATACTCAGACATGTGAAGAATCTCAGTATATGGTTATGATATGCGTGTGAAGAATTGGAATCGAATGCAAAATACAGCAGCTTTGGGTGCTATTTTAGCTACATAAAATTTGACTACGTGTGTATTTCTCTCAAATGCGAGAAATATTGATATGAAATCCGTGACAAATAGGTACCAATTCTTCACACGCTTGGAGGAATTGGTACCAATTCTTCTCGGCGTGAAATTTACGAAATGAGAAACGGTTCAACAACGCTTCCATGAGAGTTGAGCAGTACTTAGTACCTAGCAACGAGGTGAAAGTGCTTTGCTAGAGGACATACTGCAAAAAGTAAATGAGTATGACCAGGAAATGCCACAATCACATATTGCAGACCAACCCAAGGCACCGTGAGGAAGAGACACAACCCACAAACAGTCACATGCCATCAAAAGATGATTGCAAAACTAGAAATGACACTAAGTATTGCGCAACAAAAAAAAAGGATCAACACAAAACTTCACAAAACAAAGAGAGCAACAATAAACAATTAATCAGCAAGAAAAGAACCAGCGCCTTAGAACGGACAGCAGCCAAAGCCATCGGGATGGGGGTGATTAAATTAATTTTAACTGGCCAAATATTCGCCCTAAATTCTGCTGTTGCCAAAACACATAATTTGTTCAGCTTGCGTGGAAGTAATGAAACAAAGAAAATAGCCCTAAAACTTACAGAGAGTCAGAGGTAAAGTAACCCCTCAGTTAAGCCTCTCGTGTGACTCAAGTGATGAATCTCTTGATCTTGAGTAGACTACACTACCACTGAGCTTCTATGCTTATATATTTATAATTAAGATACATGTTTGTGTGTTTGGTTTGAAGCTTTACGTCCCAGTCAACAGCTATGGTCATATCGGGACATTTAGTTCACCTAACCATACTTTTTTTTCTGGGCATGATTAAGATACATGTTGCTGGATACACATGTTATGAGTATGTGCATGACGAACACAACAATTTCACCTACCGACCACTGAAGACTCAGACCAGACTGGGTGTATTCGCCGTATGAAAATACATATATGAAAAAAAGAGTCCTTACATACACAGTGGCTGGATTAATGTTCGGGCTTGACTGAGCCCCGATGTTATACAACGCTATTCATGCTCAATTCAACTGAGCTTGAAATTTGTCATGCTCATAATGTTAATATGCCAACAATCGTTGACATTTTAACATGTAAAAGCAAAATTAATACAACATCTGAGAGTTTGAAAGCAAGAATAGTTTTATTTTTCAGCATTTTAGTTTTATTATAAGCAGTTGAAATATCATTCTCAGTTTAGTTGAGCATGACAAAAAATATAACTACGAGTCTTACCCTTGGTTGGGAGCATCACTCCTAATACGGGCAAGTACATGAGCGTGTTATGCTTATCGTATCAGTGAGCAGCCTAGCTTCAGGCGAGTCCGCATATATGTACAGTCTCGTCGTAGCCTTCGATTCTCGCATACAGGGGAGATGCATGTGAAGACTAAGACCAGAATTTAGACAAAGTCCGATTGGGTGAATGGGCCTCGACGCGAGAAAACCTGTTTTTTGGTTTGCGAACAACACAGGCGCAGTCCAGCTTGTGCATCCGCGCAGACTGATCAGCGCCTTTTGTTATTCTTTTATTATTTTTTATGTATAATATCTAACCTTACTACAAGCGAAATTTTAGTATTCTAGCTAGTCTCTGTAGCTTTGGAGACTGATTTGAGTCTTGCTTTGTCGGAAATCCCAAGGACAGATTTGACTCGTCGAAGGCCATATGTCAGCATGGGTATATTGAAGCGTTTGTGCATATGGTGAGCATATAGTGCCCTTTTTAGGGACATGGGCAAACAGTGCAGACACAGATCAGACGCGGCGTCTGATCTGGGTCTCTTCTGTTTGCTTTTTTTTATTTGATTCTTTACGTCCCATCAACAATCTATCAGTTATGTAGGGACGGATCTTTTTGGGTTGAACCAGTACTAAGCTAGGATTAATGTGTCTTGCTCAAGGACACAACGCAGTGACGCCGGTGAGGCTCTAACCCGCGGCTCCTCGGTCTCGAGTCAAGCACTCTACCACTGAGCCACTGCGTTCCCTCATCTGTTTGCTTTGAGAATGTTCATTGAAGATTTGAATAAAAATGAAAAATACCTCCCAACAACCCTTAAAACGGAAATGAACTGGTCCAATTGATAAAAGTTGGATATTTCATTACGTATAAATGGGTTAACCGAAATTTCGTACACTGGTCCAATTAGATTTGGTCATATGTCTCATGAATATGTTGCCTTTTGATTGTAGGTGGTCTCAACAAAACATAGAACTGATTTTTCAAGGCCGGGTTTCTTTATACTCTCAGGTTCAAACCTAAACTTGTCTATAATCCCAGTTTCAAACCTTAACTTGCCTATACTCCCATGTTCAAACCTAAACTTGCCTATACTTCCATGTTCAAACCTGAACTTGCCTATACTCCCATGTTCAAACCTAAACTTGCCTATACTCCCATGTTCAAACCTAAACTTGCCTATACTCCCATGTTCAAACCAAAACTTGCCTATACTCCCATGTTCAAACCTAAACTTGCCTATACTCCCATGTTCAAACCTAAACTTGCCTAAACTTCCATGTTCAAACCTGAACTTGCCTATACTCCCAGGTTCAAACCTAAACTTGCTTATATTCCCGCAGTTATTCGGAAAAGTGAATATTCTATACTGACGGGCAAAAGAAACGCTACGTCTGAAATATGCGATGAATTACTAAAAAGGAAATAAAACTGGTGACAGCAGTAAAAATATACATGTATATTAGCCCATGTGCCTGATAAACGAAAAATCGATAAATTTAAATTACCCGGAGACTTAACCCAAATTTCTGCTCATGGGCAGCTCATGCTTGTTAGCCACATGTTCTTACCTGGCAAAATTACACAGGTACTTCGATTGTACCGTTTCTTTCGCCGCTCGGTATAGTACATGAATATAAGATATTGGTACCTAACGCATCGACGATCAGCCAAGGCTAAAACAAGTCTTCTCAGCCATACAGTCCCGTCAGAGCCTTCGCTGCTCTTATACACAAAGCAAGAAAGTAGCTAAAAGTTCAAATTAAAATTGAGACTCCCAGCTCCAGTGGATAGCAACGATTGCAGTAGTACTTAACCCATTTAAACCGAATGAACTTTCCTACCCTTATCAGTTACAATTTTAGGGGTGTTGAGTGTTATCTTTCATTTTTATTCAATTCTAATACAACATTCTTTGAGCAAACAGTGGAGTGGAGACCCTGATCAGACGCCGCGTTCTGTGGATCTGCACTATTTGCCTATGTCCTACAAAAAGGACGCTAGGCTTATATAGGTGAAACGCACACTCCCCTAAGAGAATACCAACATCAATTGTTCATTTTCACGCAGTTATTCAGAATGTTAAATGATCCAGTCCTCGACAAGTAGTCAATGCTAAAATAAGTCTGGCTCAACCGCACATTCTCGTCAGAGCCTTCGCTGCTCCTATACACAAAGTAAGACAGCTAAAAGTTCAAATTAAGCTCAGCTGGGTAGCAACGGATCCACTTTAACGCATATACCAAACGTACCAAAATCAATTGACCATACTCACAGTATCGATTCACTGTGCGCCTGAAATGGGTGAAATCGACTGTATCGGTAGAATCGAGAGTTTTTGGCCTAGATTTGTGAGGGGGTGGTGGGTATTTTGGCATGTTTTCTTATAGTTAGATTTGTCCTTCCGCCGTGGATCTCATTATATTTCTTTGATATATGCATACATGTCATAATATCGTGCAAAAACAACGACAGTGTATCGTGGGAGCGCAAGAAACGCATTCTTTTAGAGGGATAGTTGTCAAAAAAGCGAAAATCCACAGCTTTTTATCTTCCCGTTTCGAATTTAAACAACTTAGCTAAAAATGATTTTCACCAGAAGTTCGAGAGGCTTATGATCCTACAATACCAGAAATCTTAGACTGATCCGCTTTTTCGATTTTGAGATATTCAGCTATATATGACTGAACCCCTTAATAGCGGTGAATTAGAAACTGTATCGGTAGAATTGACGCACTGAACGAAGTAATATCGATACTCATAAGAGGTACTGTGCCCAGTGAAAGGGAACAATGCAGACAGTTTCGTCTATTCTGGGCCAATTTCAAGCGCAAGTAGAACTAAAATATACGTAAAAATTGCGCATCAAACCCACAACCTTTGTGTGATGAAAAATATAATAAAAGCTTGTCAAAAACTTCAGTTTGTAAACAAATACACGCTTGGCACATTCTTAAATGTTTTTGGATGAAAAGACTTGTTTATTTGCTTGATTTGTTTCTTTACGTCCCAGTCAACACGTTTTTAGTTATGTCAGTATGGTTCTTCATGGGTTGAACCAGTAGTAAGCAAGTATTAATGTGTCTTGGTCAAACACATAACGCAGTGATGCAGATGGGGGTATACCAGGGAGCTCCTTGGTATTGAGTCAAGCATTGAACGACAAAGCCACTGTGCACCCTCCATGAAATGCTTTTGGTCGTTCTTCTCCTTCAGCTGATTTAAAAAGGTTGGCTGTCAGTAACTTGCAAAATATTAACAATTATGTACATGTAGCACGAAAATGCCTTCGATCAGCTTGAATAGTAACAGTTTGGTAAGGATAATGAGCAGGCTCAATATGTGCTGCGTCACATTTCTTCAGGGTTTGCAACCAGATCTTGCTAAAATCAGCCTTGTTATTAACAGAGACTAGATAGAAGCTTAAAGCTTTTAGTGGGCCAAGTTCAGCTGCTTAGCTTTATACTTTCCAGGGAGCAAGTTACAAAGGCACGCATCAGACTTGCCAGATGCGCAGACTGGTCTGCACCTTTGTTGTTCACATGCGACAGAGCCAGGTTCTTTCACGACAGAGGCCCAAGTTTAATGTGAGATATACGGAAGGGCTTTAAAACCCTAACACGGTATAACGACAATAGATAATTCCAAGTGTGGATCCAGAGGGGGGACAGGGGGTCCGGACACCCCCCCCCTGAAAAACCACAAGTTATTTTGGTTTCTATAGGGAATAAGCAATTGGACTCCCCCCTCCCCTGGAAAAAGTTGGACCCCCCCCCCTGGAAAATGTTGGACCCCCTCTGGAACCTTGAAAAATGATAGATTTCTCTGAAATTGACCATTTGACTTCTGTAAAATAAGCTGAGGAATAAAAAAAAAAAACCTTGTCAGAGCTTTTTTTTAGTCAGACTGTCCTGGACCCCTTCTGACGAAAATTCCTGGATCAGCGCATGAATTCTTTATAGTGGCGAAGACCCCATTTATATATATTCGTTGCATTGTTGCCCCTTCCTCAAATAAACATACCCACTTTTTGAGTCGCATAATAGACACATAAGAATCATGTGTCCATCGGCGGCTGCGTCGTCGTCGTATTCCGCGTTGTCACACTTTTGGTTTGTGATGGATAACTTTTGTAGGGATTCATCAATTTAATCATCCATCAAACTTTGCAGAAGGGTAAAGTATCAATTATACAGGTTAAGTTCCAAAGTGGCGGTTATCCACAAACTTATTAAGAGTTATTGCCCTTTTTGACTTAGATTTTGGCTAAATTGTGGTTTACGATCAATTACTTTTGGAGGGATGCAACACTGTCATTCAAATTTAACACTGATAAAGCATTATAAAATACAGGCCAAGTTCGAATTTGGAGGTAATTCGCCAATTTTTGACTGAGTTTTGGTCCTTTTTTTGACTTAGGTTTAGGCTAATGCAAAAGCTATATTGACTTTTTGTAGAATAAACATCACATTTCTCCAAAACTATTATATCTTATTACTTCTCACTATAGGCAATGATTACCCAGTGCCTGTAGATAAGCATAACCGTGATTAGAAATTTACCGCCCCTCCCCCCAGTGGGATCAAAGGTCAAATATGTAAATTTCGCAATAACTTAGTCAGTTGTCATTATTTTTTACAGAAATTTTGCATGCAGACAGAGTTACAATAAATAAGAAACATATCAAAGGTGAATTTTGATCAAAGGCCTGTGCCAGACCCCCTGGGTGGACTTAGTGGGGGGGGGGGGTTAAAATGTCAAAATTCAACTTTTTCGGAACATTATCATGTTGCACATGACATTAAAGGGAAACATGAATGCAGCAACATGGTAGCAAATATTTTGCCCATGGAGCCCCGCTCACCCCATCCCCTGACCCTGGGATCAAAAGGTCAAAATTCAACTTTTCCAGAACATGGTCAGATTGCATACCAAATTAAATAGAATCACGAATGCGGAAACGTGGTAGCATATATTTTGCCCGCAGACCCCCTCCTACCCCCACCGGACCCTGGGGTTGGGGTCAAAATGTCAAAATTAACTTTCAAAACATGGTCATGTTGCATATCAACTTAAATGGATTCACAAATGCAGCCACATGGTAGCAAATATTTCCCCCGCAGACCCCCCCCCCCCCCAGGGCCCTGGGGATCAAAATTAAACTTTTTCAGAACATTGTCATGTTGCATATCAAAGTGAATCGCGAATGCAGCAACATGGTAGCAAATGCAGACAGAGGTACAATAAATAAGAAACATATCAAACCTGACTTTTGATCGAAGGCCTGTGTCTATCTCCTGGGTGGACTTAGGGGGTGGGGTCAAAGGTAAAATATAAACTTTTTTAGAACATGGTCATGTTGCATTATCAAATTAAAGGGAATCACAGGCGCAGCAACATGCAACATGGTAGCAAATATTATGCCCCAGACCCCCCCCCCCCCCCGACCCTGGGAGTCAAAAGGTTAAAATTCAACTATTTCAGAACATGGTCATATTGCATATGAAATTAAAGGCAATCACGAATGCAGTAACATGGTAGCAAATATTTTGCCCGCAGCCCCCCCCTCCCCCGCCCTAGGGTCAAAAGGTCTAATTTAAATTTTGCAGAACATTATCATGTTGCATATCAAATTAAAGGGAATCGCGAATGCAGCAACATGGTAGCAAATATTTTGCCTGCAGCCCCCCTCTCCCCTCAGAAGGTCAAACTTCAACTTTTTCAGAACATGGTCATGCTGCACATCAAAGGAATCGCGAATTCAGCAACATGGTAGCAACTGCAGACAGAGGTACAATAAATATGAAACATATCAAACGTGATTTTGGATCTAAGACCTGTGCCTGACCCCCTGGGTGGACTTAGGTGATGGGATCAAAATGTCAAAATTCAATTTTTTTTAGAACATGGTCATGTTGCATATCAAATTAAAGGGAATCACGGATGCAGCAACATGGTAGAAAATATTTTGGCCGGGAACCCCCTCCCACCCCCTCTAACCCTGGGGGTCAAAAATTAAATTTTTACAGAATATTATCATATCAAATTAAATAGATTCTCGAATTCAGAAACATGGCAGCAAATATTCCGCCTACATACCTTCTTCCCTACCCCACTCGACCTTGGGTGTGGGGTTAAAGGTCAAAATTCACTTTATTGAGAACATGGTTATGTTGCATATGAAATTAAATAGAATCGCGAAAGCAGCAACATGCAAATATTTTGGCCGCAAATCCCCTCTCCCCGCCCCTCTGACCCTGTGGTCAAAAGTCCACTTGTTCAGAACATGGTCGTGTTGCATATCAAATTAGAGGGAATCACAAATGCAGCAGCCTTGTAGCAAATATTTTAACTGCAGCCCCGCCCCCATGTTCATTTTGCATATCAAATTAAAGGGAATGGGGCATAGGGCACCATGCAAACACATATTCTCTCCTTACACTCACACTGAACTGTAGGTTGGATTATAACATAAAATAAATTCTGAATGTGATCGTGTTGCATATAAAATTAAGAGGAAAGAAGTAAAGGCTTACATAGAAGCAAACACTTTGACCTTTCACACACCCCTGACCTCTAGGTCAGGTCGAAGTCAGACAGATAAGTTTATTTTGTATTAAACTAACCACTGAAAACTAGTTGATAGGCTTTTAACCTTGATCTGTATGATACCAAAGGTGAACTTAGGGGTTGGAGAAATGGGATTTATGTTTTGTGATTTATTAGTTTCTCTAAAATAACCCTTCGCCGGGAAAATATATTCAACAAATTTTCCTTGTTTGACTTCTGTTCTGCCAGGCGACACATCCGATTCTCGGAATTCTATATCATAAAGAGCGCTAGCTTTGATTTTCATGTAAGAATGTAAATATATTAGTGTTTTGATGTATCTGCATGTGCATGCATGCATACATATGTGTGTGCATGCATGTATGCATGCATGGGAGTATGAACATTTAGTAGCATGTACATGTGTTTTCATATGTACATTGATGTGTGTGCGCATGCATGCGTGTATGTACATTTTTGCAATATCCCTCCACAAGTATTGAAGTTGGCATCGCTGGCTCCCCCCCCCCCCAATTTTGAAAAGCTTCCTACGCATATGAGCCAAGCAGCAATTCTTGGGTCACCGTTTGAAACACAAAATTATTTTACTTTCATTCTTTAAAGTAAGAAAGGATGCAAAGATCAGCAACCGATACACTCAAGTACCACATTTGACCAAGGACACCCCATCGGGAAGTGATAAAACACAATAAATCACCACATACAAGAGAGCCAAGAGGTCAGCCCTTTCCAAGCAGGTGTCCACAAGACTGCAATAAATAGACGACAAATACGAAACATAAGTTACAAAAAAGATCCACAAAAGAAGCACCGCCATGGAATGGTCAGTAAAAATACATATACTTTTTAGGTCATGTCTCCTTTCCCTCATACTCGTAGCACTCGTCAACATCAAGATTAATGCAAACCTAGAAAAGACACAAAGCAATGCATAGCAAACCATAGAACAAACACAGAACCCACACCAGGAGCAACAGTCAACAACGAATCAACAACAGAATCACTGCCTTAGAATGTACAGCAGCCTAAGCCACATGTCATCATTGTTTGTTAAATATAGTCTCACTTCTGAAACATTTTCGTTTCAGTAAACCAACACTCGTGAGTTTCTATAGCACAATGGAAAATCCAGGATACAAATGCTACAATTGTCCTCTCTATTCTGAATTTGATACAGTCATAAAACTCTCCATTGTCACTCATTCAGGAAACACTTTAAAATATCGAAGACCACTCATACATCTAAGTAGTGTCCACAAGTGTAGACTGACAGGTGGCGGCCATTTGGCGGCCATCTTGGTTATCGAACAAAGCCCATATTCAAACTTAGGCGAGAGATTGATAAAAGTTATATATATGTGAAATATGGCAGCAATCGGGCAATAAATGACTAAGGTAGAGTGTCTGTAAGTGCAAACTTATAGGTAGTGGCCATTTCGTTGGCCATCTTGGTTAACTTTCGTCGGACAAAACTCGTATTCAAACTTTAACGAGAGTTTTATGGAAGCTATCCATATATGAAGTTTGGAAAAACTCTGATAAAAAATGAAGTAGTGAACACTGATAGGCGTTGGCCATTTTTTGGCCATCTTGCTAATCGTTCGACAGATAAAAAAAAAAAACGTATTCAAACTTTTATTTTTTTTTTTATTTTCTTGTCCGTTGGGATCATGGGTTTTATTGTGGAACTTTGAAACTATTAGATGGTAACTGATGAGGCCCAGAAAATTTGCACACTCTTCTTTCAGTTCATTGGTGCATTCTTTGCTTCCAAAGGATAACCTTTTTAAGAACACATTTGACTTTACTACAGCTGGTGATTGGGAATATGAGGCGGTGGTAAAACGTCTCCCTGCTCTTCACTATAGTGTAGATTTTATTTTCTTGTCCTTTGGGATCATGGGTTTCATTGTGGAACTTAAAAACTATTAGAGGGTCACTGATGTGGCCTAAATGGCCGAAAATAGCTAGTCCGGCCAAGATAATTTGCACACTCTAATTTCAGTTCATTGGTGCATTCTTTGCTTCCAAAGGATAACTTTTTAAGAACATATTTGACTTCACTACAGCTGGTGATTGGGACTTTGTGGCGGTGGTAGAACGTCTCCATGCCCTTCACTATAGTGTAGATTTTATTTTCTTGTTCTTTGGTATCATGTGTTTCATTGTGGAACTTTGAAACTATAAGAGGGTCACTGATGTGGCCTAAATGGCCGAAACTAGCTAGTCTGGCCCAGAAAATTTGCACACTCTAGTTTCAGTTCTTTGGTGCATTCTTTGCTTCCAAAGGATAACATTTTTAAGAACATATTGAACGAGAGTTTGATGGAAGCAATCCATTATATGAAATTTGGAAGAAACCCGATTATAATGACTAAGTTAAAGAGACCTGTCGTGGCGGCCATTTTTACAGCCTTCTTGCTTATCGTCTGACAGAAAAAAAAACTGTATTCAAATTTGAACGAGAGTTTGATGATGATATGAAATTTGGAAAAAAATTCCAATTAAAAAATGACTAAGTTAGAGTGACCACGGCAACGGACAGACAGACGGACGGACAAGCCAAATACAATAGAGATAATGTTTTGTTCGCTAGTTTGTTGATAGGTTTGTCAGCTGATTTTTGCGATGGTGGCACGTGCACGTGCGTGTGGTGTGCGCGCGTATGTGTGTGCGTACGTGAGAGTGTGTGTGCGTTTGTGAGTGTGTGTTATTGTCAAGATGCTGTACGAAAATTCACAAACCTATTTTTGTAAACATCCAACCTTCATAAATATTCATGTAACAAAGCGATACATATACCTTCTACCACGACTAAGTGTAGCTTAGTACTGGTTCAACCCAGGAAGACCCGTCCCTATATGACTGAAAGATTGTTGATGGGACGTAAAGAATCAAATCAAACAAACAAATTCTACCACGACCTCTAAGTAATGACCCTCGATTCATTCAATGCATCTACCACGACTAAGTATAGCTTAGTACTGGTTCAACCCAGGAAGACCCGTCCCTATATGACTGAAAGATTGTTGATGGGACGTAAAGAATCAACTCAAACAAACAAATTCTACCACGACCACTAAGTAATTACCCTCGATTCATTCAATGCATTTACTGTTACAGTCACGCCTCAAAGCGTTTTGTGGAAGTATAGCACGACGTGAACTTACCTGTATATTATACTACCCATTCAGTGGAGCTAAACACCATGCAATTAGAAAATGGTGGATTACAAATGCTATATTTACAGTAGCATGTTACCTGTACACAAGGCCGTCATCGCTGGTCCAGCAGGTCCGTCGAGCGCCCGACCACTTTTTTGGCTGAGTATGCTCTCGCCGTGTCCCTTTTGCTGGTTTCAGCTCACTTTACTCTGTGTTTACCGTTTATTGATGCAATTATCAACAACGCGCGTTGCGCGTGTGAAAACATTGAAAAATTATAATGACACCTGCTTAATTAATTTCATAATCAGGTGATCTTAATGGACGTTATCAAACTTATGGACCTTGTTGAGAGAAAACTCGACGTAGCTGCATGCGAACGTCAAAGGCGCAGACCAGCCTGCACATCGGCGCAGTCTGATCAGCGCCTTTGTTATTCGCTCCTAGGAAAGTATAATTGTAAACTTGCTACACTCAAAATTCTAGCTTATCTCTGTAACTGAGTAGGTTGGTTTGAGTCTTGCATGGTCAGAAACCCCAAAGACAGGTCTTCTTGTTGAGGTCCAGATAATTCTATGATCCCTTAAATTGACAATTTGTTTTATCTTCTTCTAATTAACATGTCGAGCAATAAAGTATTTTAAAACGTGTTGACTTTACATATATGAGCATCATGAGCCTGTGTTGCTACAATGCATTCTGTTACAGATATACAGGTCCTTCCTGTTTTATTTCAGCCCAAGACTTTTCGGTTCCACCAACGTTCATTCGACTTTAAGAAGCCTGAGCAGAGAAGCGTTTAGCGGTCGTGGATCGACAGTAGGCCCTGGCTCCATAACGATGAAGCCAAAGATCCCATCTTATGCCTACCGAAGCCAAAATCTAGATGAAGCCTGCATCCTTAAAGGGTGTTCTACATGTAATTGAAAAGACTAAGTGTATATCTTTTCGAAAACACAACTCTTTGAAGGGCCACCAAGGATCAGTGCTAAAAGTACTTTCCAAAACCTGCGGGGACATAGGTGAAATAATGTCAAAGAAACATGCTGTAGAAAAAAAATAAAAAAATTGTGACTGTCTGAAAACAATTTTGTCCAGCATTTGGTTTCTGGCGTGACAAGAAATATCTTTTCTAGCAAAAGATTGTGACCAAAAGGACAGAAATCTGGTCCCAAATGCATAAAAACCCCATTAAAAACGCACATAGAAGCGCCCAAAATTAAAAAAAAAACTTGGGGGAGACCCCCTAAGCCCCCCTGTCGAGAGGGGCATTAATCCCCCTCTCGTGTCTTAGGCATTCAATGTAATCTGATTGCTCGCTGGGCGCAAAAAGCCTTATTAAAGGGTTTGCCACAGTGGGTCTTATGAAATGTACTTTCCACTGCCATTTCATCTTACCATACAGCTGTTTAAAGCAGGATGAAATTATTGAAATGTAAGCCTACAAACCTACACACAGACAGCAGATGCGGGAGTCTCTAACAGATTAAAAAAGTGATACAGATTGAGGTTGGACACAAGATAAAAGTTGATTTTAGGGGACTAGAAAATGTCATCACGCTATTCTATATACTTAGGCTATCATGACGAAACATACGTTATATAACCGACGCAATAACGCAAGTAACGTCATGATAGCCTAAATATATAGATCACGCTATTCTATATATTTAGGCTGTCATCATGCTATTCTATATATTTAGGCTATCATGACGTTACTTGCGTTATAACGTCGCTTATATAAAGCCAAAATATATAGACTAGCGTGATGACATCACGCTATTCTATATATTTAGGCTATCATGACGTTACTTGCGTTATTACGTCGGTTATATAACGTACGTTACGTTAGTTGCTTGGAGATTTAGAGTAGTCATTAAGGATTGAGCGCAGAAGAAGTAAAGATTGTTTATACTCATTTTCGGAGTTCGTGTTGATTTAATTTGCGTATCTTCCATAATCGGGCAGTATCGCACGAACAGACGTATTGTTAACCCTTTATGAACTAATTGAATTCTGCCTACTGGTTATATACAATAAACCTGGGGTGGTACAATATATATATTGCTGGTCACAGGTTTTATTAAAAAAGTTGCATTTCTTTCTCTGAACATCATATTTGTATAAATAAACAGTGAAGACCCAGATGAGATGCCATATGATGCGGCATTATATTTGGGTCTTCACTGTCTGCCAAAATACACATTAAGAAGCCAATGGTATACACAGGGTGAAATAAATAGCCTACTTTCTGCTCTAAATTCGAAGATTTATGACCAACATTTGCTTTCACTTCGTGCAGTCGGTAGTTTTTACTTCGTACATTAAATAAATAGCAGTCGATTCTACCGATACAGTTTCTAATTCACCGCTATTAAGGGGTTCAGTCATATATAGCTGAATATCTCAAAATCGAAAAAGCGGATCAGTCTGAGATTTCTGGTATTGTAGGATCATAAGCCTCTCGAACTTCTGGTGAAAATCATTTTTAGCTAAGTTGTTTAAATTCGAAACAGGAAGATAAAAAGCTGTGGATTTTCGCTTTTTTGACAACTATCCCTCTAAAAGAATGCGTTTCTTGCGCTCCCACGATACACTGTCGTTGTTTTTGCACGATATTATGACATGTATGCATATATCAAAGAAATATAATGAGATCCACGGCGGAAGGACAAATCTAACTATAAGAAAACATGCCAAAATACCCACCACCCCCTCACAAATCTAGGCCAAAAACTCTCGATTCTACCGATACAGTCGATTTCACTCATTTCAGACGCACAGTGAATCGATACTGTGATACTAGCGCACTTATTCAGAAAGTAGCCAGCTCATGAGGTTTGGGTACCTATCGCATGGGCGGATCCATAGGGGTGGGAATTGGGGGGGGGGGGGCAAGGAGTTCTGACCCCACCCCTGGAAAATCACAAGTTGCTATAGCTTTCCTTAGAAATATTGGTACGAACCCCCCTCAGAGGCAATTGAACCTCACGGGTCCGAATGCTTTTCGAGGGAGGTTCGTACGGCTATCTGTGAAATACGTTGATGACTAAAAAAAGTTTTCAGGACCCCCCCCCCCACCCCACACACACGCGACCATGACAGAATTTTCTAGATCGGCGCATGTATCGCATAGACAAACAACCAAATTTCGGACAGGCATACTCGTCCGTACAGACTCGCTCTAGAACCTTCATTGCTCGCACACACAAAGTTGGGACGCAAATGAAGGTTTATAGAGTGCTATAATTTTACCATATTCTAGTCTTTCTGGTATATTGAGTTGTTACAGATAGCAAGAGACCACTAAAGTCGATGCTTGGTGTCGTAGGAGCTGTTAGACTACAACAGATTTAATGAGGCTTTTGTAGATTGTCTCCTTGTTTTTAGATTGCTGTACAACACTTACATATGCAGGATATTTTTATTATGCGATATTGGCGGCAAAAACAAAAATCACCAAAATATGAGACCACGAAATACAATTTTGAAAAGAGCTCTACAAAACAAGCAATAATTGGACACATATCCATACCAGAAGTATGTTGGTATCTTTATCATCAAAACCAAATTTGCAACTCTGGGGTATGTTTCCACCTAAGTTGCTCTTAAAGGAAATAATATGCTCTTGACAAGGAGCCTTGTCAGGAGCATACTCTTTCCTTTAAGAGCAACCTCTATGAGAATAGAAAATGACTTTAAACCGCAAAAATAAAAAAGCGGCAATATATCAGTCGTTTAAAACCGCCAATTTTTGATGCCGCGCATATTAAGTGGTTTGCAGTAATTAAAGGTGGCAACAGCTGCGATCGTGCCAACAGGAATTGGAATAGCTTCTCCCCGTACATCGATATGGTGCTTATAGTTTTACACTCCGGTCCTTCCTGGTTGTAGCAGACAGCAGAAGACTCCCCTGTATTTGAATCGTAGCCATATCGTGCTACGATGTCTAGGCTACAGTCGTGTTTACATGGGCACGTGCGTTTTGGTACAATGTAAAATTTCTACATTTACTTTCTCGCAAAAAAAGTTGTTCCTGTCCTGGTTAAGTATTGATGTTTCAACATGCTATATTAAATGCTAAATAATTTGTGGTCAAAGATATCATTGAGATCTTCATAAAAATTAAAACTATTTTGATTTTAATCAGTTTTAAACGTTATTTTTCGCATCCTAAAAAATCAATACTTATCTTAAGTCTTCCTTAACTTTAAGGAGGCATTGTAGTTCCGGGCCTAGGCTGGATATGTAGATTGTATCTTAACCTAGACATTGTCGGAGAACTCGTTAATGTATGCTTTGTAACTGCTTGTTGGTGTAGTTTCAGACTGCATGGTATTGTAGCTAAACATTGGATTGGACTACCTGTTAACGTAGCATACTCACATCGGGTAGGCGGCAATCGAAAACGTAAAGACCATCGACGAACGTAGATAAAAATCGTTAGAAACAGAGTTTTCGATTGCCATTTGTCGCCGACCGGCGACAAATGGCAATCAAAAACACTGTTTCTAGCAATCTTAGATCCGCGTTCGTCGATTGTTTAGAGCGTTTTCGATTGCCGCCTACCCGGTGTGATACTGTATGATATCACAATTAGACTCAAATAATTCAAGATTGGGCCAGCAAGTGTCTCTGGTAAACTATAACAGGATCATTTTACTTATTGGGTTTTCTGGTCACAGACCTGTAAATGTAAAAAGGGCAGTGATTGGCTCAAAAGGTGGGTGGAAGCTCAGCACAATATTTTTCAGTTGTAAGGTGTTTCATGATTGGTCAATAATAAAACTGGGAAATATATTGTATTTATTAGACGGGTCTATCTTTGCTGTACTTTTTGAAACAACATCTCATTGCTTTTGTTGATTAAGTTTACTGGTGTAGCTTAGAAAAAAGGACCTTGCATTCTGGTATTTTTTTCAGTAGAATTTTCCTCTCATGTAGGGTGCCCACCTTCAGGGGCCAAAAAGTGGCAAAACATGGTGGTCACCAGGGTATCTGATTCTTGTTTTTTGATTGAACTAGGTCCAATCTGTAACTCTATGGCAGCCTCATTGTGCTTGAAGAGTTGTGAGGACCACAGCCTACTTAAAAGCTATAATGGAGGTCTATGGAAAAACAATTACAGGTCTGGGCCCTTCTATCCACCATGATTCTCTTGACGGCTGAATTTCCACCAAAATAAACACGACTGTTGTGACAATAGCGAATTGAAACACAGGTGATTGAATACAGGTTCCGTCTTACTTGAGGGCATTAGAACTAAAGTAAAACCTGTCTTAAGCGGCTACCCAAAAACAGAAAAAACAAAGGTCTTAATGAAGGTCGAAAGTATTGCAGAATCCTCTCTTGGAGCATTCTGCAATACTTTTGACCTACATTAAGCGATAATCGGTCATGAAAACCAATCTTTGGTCTTCTTTTTGAGCGGTAGCTTAAGACAGGTTTTACTGTATGTCACTATCCATTAGTTTCATGAACAGACTCAATCAAAAATAGTAAATGAGTATGATCAGGAAATAACACAATCATAAACTGCAGACAAACCCATCGCATCGTGAGGAAGAGCCACAAAACAATCATGAGACACCAGCAAGACAAACAAAGCAAAATTACCAGCTCTCTCTTACCCATCGAGATGATTGCAAAACTAGTATGGACACAAAGTAACGCACAGCAAAACATAGAACAACTAAAGAATCCCAAAATGGGAGTAATAATCAACAACGAATTATCAACAACAGAGCCAACGCCTTCGAACGGACAGCAGCCAAAGCCGCCGGGGGGGGGGGGGGGGGGCTTAGATGCATTTTACTGGTACCAAATCTTCGTCCTAGATTCTGCTGTTGTTGAAACACAAAAATGTTAAGCTCACATGGAAGATTCTAGTCTGCAGTTTTCTAAATTTGTCAGTACTCTTTTATTCCTAAAGAATCTGTTTTTCAAGATCAATTAAACCAACTGAAGATTTCTAGCTTCCACACTACATGGTTTTTTGTAGTCTGCTGCCTATTTTTTCAAACTTAACCTTTCAGGAAATTCCTTCAGAAATGGTGTGTACCCTTTTCAGGACCAACCAATCTGCAAAGTTTATCAACAGATGAAAAAAATCCTCTAGCAAGGAAAGGGTTAATAATGCATATAAGTACCAAAAACTATTTCATCACATGACGTCGCATCTGAAAGGGGTATAATGCCATGCAATAAAATCGTTAAACCACTAGAAATGACGTCCACAATAAACTTGCGTAAAAGATGGCAAAATTTTAACGTATAAACGCGTTACGCAAAAATGTGATTATTAAGTAATGTTAATGTCATATGATAAACATTTGTCTAACATTTGTGCTCCTGTATTATTGAATTCATTAAACTCGTTGCAAAAATAAATGATTAAATGCTTGGTAAGCCTTGCATTTGCACTTGTTTAATAAATTTAAATAAAACATGAGCACTCATGTAAGAGCCCCTATGTATTAGCCCCTTTGGCGTCTTGTCATGTCCAAGAACATCAATGCATTCCAGAAAGTCAAATGTTGCTGATGTAATCAATGCTGTTTATTGCATAATGCAGGTCAAATTTATTGGAGCATTCTGCAATACTTTGGATCTTCATTAAGCTATATTTGTCTTAAAGACCATTTTTGTCTATTTTTTTGAGTGGCCGCTTTAAGACCTATATATTAAGTCAATAAAAGGTGGTACAACTGCCTTAAGGCTTTTCCAGGCAGATCAAAGGCAAATCTTTATGAGAAGATTATAACTTCCTTACAGCTGGGGGGGGAGGGGGCAAAAGTGGTCGCATGGATGGCTTAGGTATTTACTGATAAAATATTTATATCTATCTAAGTGAAAGAAATGTTGTTTTATACGGTTCACCCCTCTTGGGGCTCCTTTAATTCAGCGTTAAACTGAAGATGTCCCTTATCAGTTAGTCTGCTAATGACTTCTATTGGACAGAAATATATGCCTTCTAGACAGGTTTTACTGTATAAGTAACCAAATCTCAAATGTAAGCCCCTTTGGTTCTTTGTCATCTCACAGTTATTCAAGAAAATCAAATGTTGCTGATGTAATTTCCCCTGTTTCTTTGACATATGCTGTTGCTTCTACTTCGGTACCACTAAATGTAAGGCTTACACCAACTTTTACACCCTTTCTTATTTTGTGTAACCAAACACTACTTATATCTACCGTGAGTGAACCTATCTGATAGCATCCTTGATTCGTGTATTTGGGATTCTTCTCATTTGATGCATACACAGGAAATTTTATCTCAGTTTGGCCCCTAAAAAATGATTTGTAAAATTTCTGATCTTGGGCCTCACCTACATTCACGACTTGATTAACTTCTACATGTTTGGCAAAGACACTGCCACAGATTTCTGTTCCATTAATTATCTGCTTTAGAAATTCTGGGTGCACTCCATTTTGAAACTTGACTGAAGTTCCGACTCCATACGTTTTCCTCAAAACTCTCTGTGAAATTGACATGGGATTATGTCCATACATGACTGCACCACGCAATATGCAGGTTGTGGTGTCAGAAGGAACAACTATGTTGATACCGTTCTGGAACTCCTTCTTAAAAGCTTCTTGTAGCAAACCTGCCTCGGAGAAACCCCCGACCATTAGTATTGTACTAATGCCTTTAGCCTTTTCATCATGTAGTATTGATTTAACATGAGATAATGTTGCATCAACCGATCTTGCAAATAAACCCTCCATGATTGACTGATCAAACTCTAACTTATCTCTTCCCCGAGCTGTAATTCTAGAGGAATATTCTGAACGTGCTAGTGTGTCTTTAAATTCACAGCCTTTGGCTTTTTTATAAGTCTCAAACAAACTCGAAAATTGCATTACAGCCTTTCGAATTGCTTTCTTTTTACTTTCAAATGTCCTCCACATCACTATCCAGTCATCCCCTTCATCATGTACAAACCTTTCGTATACATCTTTGGTGAATAAGTTTATCAGCAAATCTTTAAAAGCCTGATCAACAAGAGTTCCACCCCAACCCCCTCCACTGGCAGCAGTTATTTCCTTTAGTCCACCGTTATCTGTCACCTGGTGTACTGTTATGTCCACCGTCCCACCTATTAAAAAGATCAAATGAGTTTAGGAGCTAAGAGGTTCAATGTCCAACTTTATCCCCCTCGTCCATTTTATCAACTTTGAGTAGTACATCATTTTTCAAACTTTTTTAAATAATCTGGTCGCTTAAAAATACTTTTGTTGTAAACTGAACAAAAATAGAAACTTTACACTTATTTAATCAGTAATATCTCCGCCAATACCTATCACAGTATGTGAACTGAAATAAACATCCTGTACCCATTCCTCCTAGCTCACGCCTTATACATTATGAATTACAGCACTCGTGCGTAACCAGTTGTCGGAAATCTTGATTTGAGAGTTGTTGGTACAGCTGTAATTGCGAGGGCCCACCTATTAAAATTCATTTTTTCCATAGATCAAAGTAACTGTTACAGTTACAACCATGTAATCATGTATACATGTGACTGCCAATTCCACTAAAACCGTGCAATCTGGCATTTAAGCTCGTTTTCGACACAGAACGGCTCTGATTGTGAAAAAGTCGTTTTTTAAGAAAGCAAAATGCAAAGGAGGAAACCGTTAAAATCATGGAATAAAACGGAATAAAATAGATAAAATGGCTTTTCTTACCTTGTTCGAATGTGTATTGTCTGTATCGCTAACAATATAAATTGAAACGTGAACATGTACCTAAATACATGCATTTTCCGACTACTGGTTATGCACGAGTGCTGTTATTCATGTTTATAAGGCGTGAGCTAACGGAGAAATGGTACAGGATGTTTATTTCAGTTTACATACTGTGCTATCCCATGTAAAACAAATCAAATCAAATTAATGGGTGTTCAAGTCTTAGAAGATCTATGTTATTGAAACACAGCCACAATATTGTGTGTTTGACTGGTAGCGTTGGGAATGAGTAAGGGGTCAAGCTAAAAAATCACACAGCAAGAATCATTTGTTCCGATTCTTGTTTTTATCGTCTGGTATGAAGCGTTGCGATGTGTAGCATATGCAGTTGCTGGCTAGAACGGCTTATGTCAATGCGTGAGTGTAAATTAACCGTCTTGTCTTGGTGTTGTTTCCTTACGTCGCGTCCATCATGTGCATCTATAGATATTTCTTTCTGCTCAAACCGTCTCATGAGGCTATGAGCAATAAGGCTAGAGCAATCAAACATCTTTGCCGCATGTATTCCTCTTTGTATGGCGATTGTTTTTACATATTCAAAATATCCTTCCAAAAATGCAGTTTGACGTTTTTTAAAAGTTATTCATGAACGCCTGATCAAGTTTGCAATTTTTTTGCATGGTTGTCTTGTCAGACGTGTGGCCTTTATATATGCACACTTTTTAAAGTAATGCGTTTGCATTAAATTGGTTAAAATTCTATTTAAAAAGTGTAATGTTTCTATTTTTGTTCAGTAAAGAAAACAATGCAGACCCTGATATCATGCTGCATTTGGGCACATCTCATCTAATTTACCACAGTTTCAGATGTATTTGGGAATAATGCTTAAGATATTTCACCATGATATGAGTGCGTAATCAAAAAATAATTTTCTTATGTTTAAACGGAAGGATAAAAAATCATTTTTACACAAGTTTTGTTAATCTGGAGCAATGAGATAATGCGCGTATCTAGAGGCTGGATGTCCAGACCCCCCCCCCCCCCCACTCAAAAAAAAAATAATAATTCACAACAAATAATAAGTGTTCCTTAGAAGTACTGGTCTGGGTCCCATTGAAAATCACAAAGCTACCAAGCAAGCATTCAGTATTGGGCCACCATTGGCCTGCCAGCAAAACGCTATTTAAATGGCAATTCGCTGGTTGGCCAATGGTGGCCCACTTTTAGTGGTATTTGGATTCTCCCTCCCTTCATCAATTTAAAAAAGAATAGAAAGAAAAACGTCAAGAGTTGGACCCCCTCTGACAAAACTTTCTGGATCAGCGCATGAGATTGATAGCGTTTAATCCGTCTGTAAAGCTTCTGTGATCATCCAGAATCCGGTTTATTTATCATAGTTCCAGATAGACAAAAATATTTAGTGTACAATTGTAAATATTTTCTCATCCATTAGTTTTAACATATGTTGTGGATGCTCATAAGAACCGTCTCATTGAGTAGTACTTAGTGTCCTCTCTAAGTTTGCAATCATCTCGCTAGGGAAGAGAGAGCTGGTTGCTTTATTACTTATGCTGCCTCCTTTACCATGCCCTTTTGTTATATTTTTGCAAATTTTATTTTAATCCACTCACTAGTTCATGAGATACCTTGCAAGCAAGAAAGAGACATGCAGACGCCAATCCGACTCATACGCCAACGGAATCCACACTGAAGGACATAATAATGAGTTTGGGCAGTCATATGGAATGAGTAAGTGCCTGGCTATGGGCTTACATAGGATACAGAGCAGATTTATCAGATCTTTACAGAGGATTAAAGTGATCCCCTTATGTTAGAAAATTAAGTTCTATCTGTTCCAAAAGGTATATGCTGTTTTCTATAAATACAATATAGTAAGTTATTTTTACAACTATTTCATCATGATTGTGTCTGCCCGATATCTCGACACATAACTGCTGCTTGTGTAGAGTTGTAGCTAAAGGCATACTTGGTTTGCTATTTAATGAACTGATACTTTTGAAGATGATTTAGTTTGATTTTAAACTATTCTTTGTTGACCTGCCTAATCAAGCGCTCCTGAAATGTAAAGGGGTCATTATAAATAGTAACTAGGTCATCCAAGATGGTCATTATTTGTTTCCACCTAATGAGACTCATATATAGAGAATACTAGGTGAGTGTCTTTTGATATCAAGTTTACCAGGCAAGGCTTTGAGAACGCTTGTTGACATCGCGAGGCTTGCCGAGCGATTCAACAAGCGTTCTCAAAGCTTTGCCTGGTAAACTTGATATCAAAAGACGCGAACCTGGTATTCTATTTATCAGTTTACCCATAGTTTCACTCTTCAAACTAGCGATTATGACGTAATTTTCGATTCGTATGTTGATTCAGCGTCATTAGCAACGTCATTCAAAAAGTGCAACGTCATCATGACCTGATAAAGGCAACATGCCATGAGATAGGCAACGTTTATCAGGCAACGCGCAACAATACATTTGATATGAGAGGTGGCTGATAAATAGAGAATACTAGGTGAGTGTCTTTTGATATCAAGTTTACCAGGCAAGGCTTTGAGAACGCTTGTTGACATCGCGAGGCTTGCCGAGCGATTCAACAAGCGTTCTCAAAGCCGAGCCTGGTAAACTTGATATCAAAAGTCGCGAACCTGGTATTCTATTTATCAGTTTACCCATTGTTGAACACTCTTCAAACTAGCGATTATGACGTCATTTTCGATTTGTTGTTGATTCAGCGTCATTAGCGACGTCATTCAAAAAGTGCAACGTCATCATGACCTGATAAAGGCAACATGCCGTGAGATAGACAACGTTTATCAGGCAACGTGCAACAATGCAGTTGATACGAGAGGTAACTGATAAACTACTAATATTGACCCTCTTTTCTTCAAAATTATTTTATGTTTACACTTGACGTTATCAGCGTGAAAAACATAAAGTACATTACCTCCTGCATCCAAAACCATGTACTTTGATCCAGGGGATAGGTTTGAAATTGAGTTGATGCCATGTAGCCTTTCTACCGGAAGGTGGCGACAAAACACAGATGCGACTTCAGGCTCAAGTGCTATAAGGAGTTTGTCTGCTTTTAATCCAGCCTAAAAAAGGAAAATAGAAAACACAGGTAACCATAGTCAGGAAACTCCATTGTCACACATCGTACATATGTCCAAATAAACCAAAATGTTTTGAGTGAAAAAATGTGAATATTTTCTCATCCAAAAGTGTTAATTTGTTTTGTGGGCTCATAGATCCCTCTCATTGAGATGGTTCTTTTTATGCCCCCAAAGGAACTTTGGGAGGCATATAGTAATCGCACTGTCTGTCTGTCCGTCCCGCTTTGTGTACGGTGCATATCTCCTATATTCTTTGATGTAGAATTTCCAAAGTTGGTGTGTGGATGCATCTTGGGGTGGTGGAGTGTCGCGTACCATTTATGGGTCAATGTGACCTTGACCTTGACCTCTGTTCTCATTTTTATAGTAATCACTCTGTCTGTCCGTCCGTCCCGCTTCGTGTCCGGTGCATATCTCCTATATTCTTTGAGGTAGGAATTTCAAAATTTGATGTGTGGATGCATCTTGGGATGGCGGAGTGTCGCGTACCATTTTTGGGTAGCTGTGACCTTGACCTCTGACCTAGTTTTTAGAATAATCGTGTCCGGAGCATTTCTCTTATATTATTTGAGGTAGGAATTTCAAATTTTGTGTGTGGATGCATCTTGAGATGAGGAAGTGTCGCGTATCATAAATGGGTCACTGTGACCTTCAACTTGACCTCTGACCTAGTTTCTAGAAACTGCATTGGGTCTGGTGCATATCTCTTATATTCTTCGAGACAGGAATTCCAAATTTGGTGTGTAAATGCATATTGGGATGATGGAGTGTCACATATCATTTTTGGGGCACTGTGACCTTGACCTTTGACCTAGTTTTAATAATTATTGTCTCCGGATTATATCACTTATATTATTTGATGTATAAATTTCAAATTTGGTGTGTATTTGCATCTTGTGATGGTGGAGTGTCTGATACAAAATGTACCATTTTCGAGTCACTGTGACCTTGACCTCTAACCTAGTTTTAAGAACTATTGTGTCCAGAGCCTATCTCTTATATTATTTAAGATATGAATCCCAAATTTGGTGTGTGGATGCATCGTGGGATGTTGGAGTGTCGTGTATCATTTATGGGTCACTTTGACCTTGACCTCTGACCTAGTTTTTAGAATAATCGTGTCCTGAGCATATCTCTTATATTATTGAAGGTAGGAATCCCAAATTTGGTGTGTGGATGCATCTTTGGATGGCTGAGTGTCACGTACTGTTTTCGCGTCACTTTGAACTTTGACCTAGTTTGTAGAATAATTGTGTTCAGAACATATCTCTTATATTATTTGAAATGGGAATACCAAAATTGGTATATGGATGCATCTTGGGATAGTGGAGTGTCGTGTACCATTTACAGGTCACTGTGACCTTAAGCTTGACCTTTGACCTCGATTTTAGAATAATAAAATCTGGAGCGTATCTCCTTTATTATTTGAGGTATTAATCTCAAATTTGGAGTGTGAATGCATCTTAGAATGGTGGATTGTACTGTTCCATTATCCGGTCATTGTGACCTTGACCTCTGACCTAGTTTCTAGAATCGGCATAACTTCTATATTCTTTGAGGTAGGAATTCCAAATTAGGTATTTGGATGTGTCTTGAGATGTCCAAGTGTGTCATACCATTTTATGGTCACTGTTACGTTGACCTCTGACCTAGTATTTAGAATAATCATGTTCAGGGCATTGTTTTTCTATATTATTCGAGCTAGGAATCCCAAATTTGGTGTGTGGTTGCATCTTTGGATGGCCAAATGTTACATACCAGTTTTGGGTCACTGTGACCTTGACCTCTGACCTTCTTTTTAGAATAATCATGTTTGGAGCATTTTTCTGCTATATTATTTGAGCTAGGAATCCCAAATTTGGTGTGTGGTTGCATCTTTGGATGGCAGAGTGTCATGTATCAGTTTTGTGACCTTGATCTAATTTCTACAATAATCGTGTCAGGAGCATATCTCATATATTATTTTAGGGAGGAATCCCAAATTTGCTGTATGGATACATCTTTGGATGCTGATGTGTCGCATACCATTCTTAGGTCACTGTGATCTTGACCTATGACCTAGTTTCTAGAATAATCGTGTCTGGAGCATATCTCCTATATTATTTGATGTAGGAGTCCAAATTAAGTGTGTTGATTCCTCTTGGGATGGTGGAGTGTTGCATACCATTTTGGGTCACTTTGACCTTAACATTGGCTTCTGGCCCCATTTGTAGGTATTTCGTGTCTGAAGCATATCTCCTATATTATAGCTAACTGTCCTTATATGTATATTATGCTAGAACAATTCCTTTTGGGGCTTTTTTCACGTGACTGTGACATTTCTTGTTAGTACACAGAAATTCGAATATGAACTCTTATCTGAAGGCATGTCAGTAAAAATGAAACAAGTTATTAATAATGGATCATAAGAATCCATCATGAGTGTGAGGGTGGGATAGAAAAATCCGTCCCGAGGATCACCGATTAGCATCAAGAGGTTTGCCGAGTGATGACAATCGATGATCGCGAAGAACTGATTTTTCTTTCCCATCCTCACACGAAATATGGATTCTTTTTCTTGCTCACCATTTAATACCTCATTAATAATGGAAAACCTTGAAAAAGACTTACATGTCGGTAAAAATGAAAAAAAGTTAGGTATTAATGGAAAGATTTTGTTTTAACTGTACTGACTCTTTTTAATCTGAAACTCATCAGTTTGGTGTCATTAAGATTCAAGTCTTATGTGTGTGACAAGATGTTCAAGTCTTATGCATGTGAGAAGATCAGGTACCTTTTCTGCAGCCTCTCTCATGAACTGTTTCGCTCCATCAGACCAGATCGCAGGAACTGTAAGCACCCAGCAGATATCATCCATAGTTAACTCTCCCGCGAGAGCGTTGGAACATTCGTTCAATAAATCTTGAGACAGAAATTGAATGGACATCTTAAACACCTCAATAGCTGGTAGGCTTTTCCCCATCTCATCTTGAATTGTTAGAGATCGGGATATTTTCTGGAAAAAAGAATGAGCAAGTACATGAGATTTGAGACGCAATGTGTTGATGAGCAGCCGGTGCTCAGACGAGTCTTCACAGAAGCACAGACTCGTCAGACCATTCGATGCTCTTACATATATTTATTTATTTATACAATTTTATAGAGTGTGACACAATTAGCTTACGTGCAAAAAAGGGTTAGATAATGCTTTGCCTTTAAGGTCTTTTGTCCCATTAAATAGCTTTGCATGCACATGTAAAACTGAGTTTAGAATTTAATACCACTTTACCACATGATGTCGCCAGGGAGTGATATAACATATGACTTTTGGCTTCAACAGTTATATCGAAAACCCATGTTTTCAAGATTTATCCAGTGGTCAAACTTGACATTGTCCTAAACTAGGTCATTGTTGACCAAGGGTCAATATTTTATTTTATCATATGATGTCGCGTCTGGGAGTAATAACGCCATGCAATAAAATCTGTAAACCACTAGTGGTTTATCGATTTACGGGAAATGTTATTACGTCCACTCGTAACAACGTTGCGTATATGATGACACAATTATAACGTTTGTATGCGAGAAATGAGATTTCAAAGTATTTGTCATATGATAAATAGAATCTAACATTCGTGCTCTTCTATTATTGAATTTATTAAACTCGTTGCGAAAAAGAGATAAAATGCTCGGCAAGCCTCGCATTTTATCTCTTTTCCCCAACTCGTTTAATAAATTCAATAAAACATGAGCACTCATGTAAGATCCTCTATATATGATCTGGGTGGGGATCACATCACCAAAGTACGTATGACTCTTGGTCCTCTTGGTCCAGAGAAGAATTTGTTAAGTTTTACTTTATATAATGGAGAAAAATGCCAACTAAGGAGCTACAGTGATTCCCCTCCCTCGGCTGATTCAAGATGGTTTGGTGTCAGTTACAAGCGAAAGTATGTGCACGAAGTCCAGGAATATGTGTGGTTAGGTTAACTGACTGTCTCGTCATGATCATAGCTTTGACTGGCACATAAAGCCACAAACCAAACAAAACCAACTAAAATCATCATTTGAACCAACTTCCCAAGTCCCAAGCTCGTTGGCATTTTAGTTCCAGAAAAGAAGATTTTTGAAGGGCTTTACAGTTTATGCGCTTGCCGACCATCTTGGTCATGTACTCAGGACCATCTGTCATCTTTCATAGCCCCAGCCTAAGAAATAGTTTGATAGCCAATGCGCATGTAAAACATGGAAGTAAGTTTTTGTACCTTTTTGTCCAATGCCATCTTAAATCTTCGAAAATAATAAAACGTCTTTCGTTCATCGTCCTTAAGCTCGGCATAGGCATTTTCAGCTTCATATCCAAAAGATTGCAGAGTTTTTCCATCTGGCTTAATCAAGGCGCAGGTTGGGGTCTTCTCTGTTACCACAAACCCGGTGTCGGGGTACCAGTGTTTAACCTTCACTTTAGTTGGATCTGACCTGAACTCGTACAGAAACGAATATGCCCATCCAGAGAACGTCGTTCCAAAGTCTATGGCTGCAACCAGTAGGGCACCACTGGACGCCTTGAAATGAAATACCAATAACAAATGGTAATATTAAGAATTTCATGGACCAAGATAAGAAATACTAATTATCACAAAAAAAAAAAAAAGTCATGACGCCATGTCTAGGGTGTGATATATCTCATGTATTAACCCTTAAAACGCCAAGAAAAATGCATCTGAAAATGTCGTCTGCTGAAATCTTCTGCTGCAAACAATTGTCTAACATTACTGGCGAATTTAAGTATACAAGCAAAACGTGTGGACCCAGAACAGACTGCTCCTATAGAAGCAGTCTGATCTGGGTCTGAACTATTTGCCATTGAGGCCACTTAACATTTCAGCAGACGAGAAAAGCAGATGACTTTTGTTGCGATTGGCGCTTTAAGAGTTAAAATTAAAAAAAAACACTTTTAACCACACACCGTACAACCGACTGTTTTGACGATAGATTAACGTTTCGACGACAGATGCCGATAAATTTGGAAGGGAAAGGGTAGGTGAATATTTTTTGTTTGCTAAATTCAACAAAAAAAATCTGTGGGCCCCTATTGGTAATGGAGAAGATGCTAACTGTTTGGGGATACTGCAGCAGCAATCTGAGGCTATTTAACGCACAAATAAGCTTTTTATCAGCTCTTCAACACCTGAGTTTCAAGAAAATTGCCTAAAAAACAATTTTCTGCTCCAGCCGAACGTCTAGGAAATAAAATATATTATAGCCACTTGGTCACACTAAAACTACAATTATTTACCAGCATTTGTGTAAAGTTTGGCCGCAAAGTTTTGTTTAATAACCGAACTACATGCCCATGAAGAGATCAGGTGTCTGAAAAATTGACGTGTCAGCCGACAGATCACTTCTTCAACGGATGTAGTCGACGACAGATGAGATATTTCAAAGGATAACATCGACGATATCTCTTTATTTTTGTTTCGTCTTTGAAAAAACGTATTGGGACTTGTTTTTGTAGGCAAATTTGGCGTGGAAATTATCTGTCATTATTGAAGAATGCTCTAGGTACACTTAAACATTATTGAAATATATGATGCATGTTTGGTTTTACATAATCGTTGCTCTAATAAACCATATTCTAGTTATAGCATACTTAGCTGAACTGCAAAGCATAACCCCATAAGTAGCATATCTTGATTTGGGTTCGGGTGTTCCCAGGCCTTACATCTTTCAACTAGCTGCCAGGTACTGGTGAAAGCTTTTAGAACTGTTTATGCTTAGGCTGTCCAGGAAAAAGTTTGATCAGGATAGAAGACCACTGGGACATGACTTTAAGCTATTTACCATGAGCGATAAACAAGAAAACAACAACCAAAAAACCAAACAAACAATCTATATCTCATTATACATTGAGACATCTATAGTTTCATTGACAGTTATTGAGAAAACCCTTCTTCTGGGTTTCAGACAAAGCCTGACACAAACTTAGTTGTAGCCTATAGCCTCAGGATAAAGCTAGAATTTTGAAATTTCAGATTTAAAAGGTAAACAAATCATGCTATCAAAGTTGCACTTCAAAGCCACCACATCTAATTACTGGAACTCCCGAACCCAAGTCAAGACATGCTACAAATGGTATTATGCTGGCCAATTCAGGATGGTTTGCTTTTGCTAGAATCTAGAAGCAGTATATAAGATAGGCCTTGACGCAAGAAAAAAACCCTTTGCTGTTTCTGACACAGTGAGACTCATACCAGTCTCCTCAGCTACAGCTACAGAGACCAGCTAGAGGATTAAAATTTCACCTGTAGCAAGTTTAGATATGATACTTTAAAAACCCGATAACAAAGGAGCTGATCAGTTTTCTTGTGTCAAAGCCCACATAATTTAATAATAAAAAAACAACATTTAATTGTTTTTATTTTACACGTTTTTTTTCTGTTTTGTGACTAATATTGAGCAAATGTACGTATAAACAATAATATATTGATGTCAATAATTTAACTTTTTATGAATTTTCTCTCAATATGTGTGTGTCACAAATCAGCAACAAAAAATTGTCAGGCCTCTATGGTTTATTAGAGGAACATTTGTGTGAAACCAAACATGCATCGTATATTTCAATAATGTTCGAGTGTAACTCGGACATTCTTCAATAATGACAGATAATTTTTACACCAAATTAGCCTACAAAACAAGTCCCAATACATTTTTTCAAAGAGGAAACAGAAATGAAGAGCAGTCGTCGATGTTATCCTTTGAAATCTCTCATCTGTCGTCGACTACATCCGTTGAAAAAGTGATCTGTCGGCTGACACATCAATTTTTCAGACACCTGATCTCTTCATGGGCGTGTAGTTTGGTTATTTAACAAAACTCTGCTGCCAAACTTTACACAATTGCTGGTGAATAATTGTAGTTTTAGTGTGACCAAGTGGTTATAATATATTTTATTTCCTAGACGTTCGGCTGGAGCAGAAAGTTGTTTTAGGCAATTTTCTTGAAACTCAGGTGTTGAAGAGCTGATAAAAAAGTTTATTTGTGCGTTAAATAGCCTCAGATTGCTGCTGCAGTATCTCCAAACAATTAGCATCTTCTCCATTACCAATAGGGGCCCACAGATTTGTTTGTTAAATTTAGCAAACAAAAATCTTCACCTACCCTTTCCCTTCCAATTTTATCAGTATCTGTCGTCGAAACGTTAATCTATCGTCAAAACAGTCGGTTGTACGGTGTGAACCACTCCTGAGTGCTTTCCATATTACTAACATTCGTGTTAATTTATTAAACTCGTCATTTTCAGTATTCCAAAAGACATGATTTGAATTGGAACTTATCAAAGTAGTTTATAATACATCCGTTTACGATGTATTCAACGTACATGTACCTTAAATGTTATTCAAATTTATTAGCAGATAAGGTTTTGATATCAAAATCTTACATTGATTGAATGATTGATTGATTGATTGATTGATTGATTGATTGATTGATTGAGACAATGCTTAAAGTCCTAGTCAACAATATTTCAGTCATGTCGGGAATCCTCCCAAAGAGAGCGATAGAGAAAAGAAAAATGGTATACTAGATCATCCAAATGTACCTCAAGAGATGCAACAAGCCAAATGACAGGACTATCTTTCTGAAAGCTGCAGCAGAGAGTGCACCACCCAGCCACCACACATTTTGCATTTACATACTGAGAGTATGCATGGCTTGAAATCAAATTCTGTATTGCTTAATCCGCATATATGCAGAGGATATTCATGTTTTGAAGCCAACATTTTGTATTGGATCTGGGATTTGGATAAGCACACATACATAGGGTATATCTGTTTGATGTCAGAGTTTTGTATTGTTTAATCACACAAACATAGGATATACTTGTTTTGAAGTTAAAGTATTGTATTGTTTAATCACACAAACAGAGGATATTCGTGTTTTGGGGTCAAAGTTTTGTATTGTTTACCGTGTTTTAAAGTCAACGGTTTGTATTGTTTAGACGAATTTATTACAGCGTGTATACATTGATAATTCGAACTGTCGATGGGACCGCCAGAGCTCTAGATAAGAAATGTCTTTAAACGACATCTCCTCCTGAACCACTGGTTCAAATTCAGAATAATTTCACAGAATTGTTCTTCATGATGCCCTATACCAAAAATGCACACTAGTTTTGCTCCGCCGAACAAAAGGGCCGCCATAGCTCTAGAAAATAAATACACTGCACACTGGGTTGGCTCCGCCGAACAAAAGGGCCACCAGAGCTCTAGACAAGAAATATATTTAAACGACACCTCCTCCTGAACCACAGGTCCAAATTCAAAATAATTTTACAGAATTGTTCCTCATGATACCCTCTACCAAAATTGCACAAATGGTTCCACTCTGCTGAACAAAAGGCCGTTAGAGCTCTAGATAAGGAATATATCTAAAGGGCATCTCCTCCTGAACCACTGGTCCATATCCAAAATAGTTCAACAGAAATGTTCCTCATAACGTCCTGGTCCAGAACTGCACAAATGGTTCCTCTCCGCTCAATGAAGGGGCCACATGAGCTCTAAATAGAAATATTTTAAACGACATCTCCTCCTTAACCACTGGTCCAAATTCAATATCATTTCATAGAAATATGCCTCATGATGCCTTCTACCAAAATTGATCAGAGATAACCACCAGTGCTAAAAAAGAAATATATTTAAATGATATCTCTTTAGCCAAAGTCCAATATATCATCTCTTCATGTACCAGACTTTAGGTGAGCGATCCAGGGCCCAAGGGCTATCTTGTTTACAAATTTCAATGAAAGCTAATACTTGTTGGTCTATAAAAATGACGAAACGAAAGCGAAAGTAAAAACAATTTCGCATCATCATTGAAAGCTAATACTTATTGGTCTGTAGCCGAAACGAAAGCGAAAGTAAAAACGTCTTTCGCATCTTCGGGCAAACTTTCATATAATACAAAGATGGGTAACCTTGATCTGTAGATATATTTTATATGATCAGGAGCCATATCAAGAAATCACCAAACATAAAATACGCAAAGAAACATATCTATTCACTATTTGTCTATAGGCATAGGCCTACATATTGTAATTACGACTGAATCCATTGTATTTTTAAGTTATATTTACAATGAAAACGAACAGACATCGTGTAAAGTTACCATATTCGTGTCTCTCTCTCTTCACGAATGATTATGAAAGCACCCAATGTCTTTGGGAATTTCCCCGGAAGTACAATGAACGTCTATGTGAGAAAAGGGTTGTTCATGCTATTTCGAGCATTGGCCAGGGCTTTATTTAATTGGAAGTATAGTAGCAAAGTAAATTTGATCGCGACATAAGAAAACCAACAATATTTCTGCTCAGTCTGATCAGAGTCTTTGCTGTCCGCATGAACAAAGTTTGGATCCATAGTTATGTCCTCAAAGCACAGCGAAGACTGATTTTCGATGCACACAAAATCCTAGAAACGAAAACTGTGCTTTCGGTTTAGACTTTCCAAAGTCTGTTTATTTTTCTTCTTCTATCTATTAGTTTTTTATAACCTTCATCGAAATTAACAGGATAAGAGGGTATTCACTTTATTAAACAATAAACGGGAGGTCCATCTAAAATCAATTCTGAAATGTAGGGACTTGGGCAAGTCTACTTTCGGTTGATCGCAAAAAGACACCTTTTGGCGCCATGATCGAATACGTTATATTTGCGTTCTACGGTCATTGTTTACCATTGATACGTTGTTCTTGGCGTATAAAACGATTGCACGATCCAAAATAGAAAAGGTTCTGTGTGTATTATACTCAGTATGTCCGTCCTTCCGTCCGTCTACTACATGTATCAGTTAGCGAAACACTTTATAACTCAGAAACTTAAATTGGATTTTTGATACATTTCCCAAACAGACAAACAAATTGTATCAGTTAGCGAAACACTTTATATCTCAGAAACTTAACTTGGATTTTTGATACATTTCCCAAACAGACAAACAAATTGTATCAGTTAGCGAAACACTTTATAACTCAGAAACTTAACTTGGTTTTTTGATACATTTCCCAAACAGACAACAAATTGTATCAGTTAGTGAAACACTTTATAACTCAGAAACTTAACTTGGATTTTTGATACATTTTCCAAACAGACAAACAAATTGTATCAGTTAGCGAAACACTTTATAACTCAGAAACTTAACTTGGTTTTTTGATACATTTCCCAAACAGACAACAAATTGTATCAGTTAGCGAAACACTTTATAACTCAGAAACTTAACTTGGTTTTTTGATACATTTCCCAAGCAGACAACAAATTGTATCAGTTAGCGAAACACTTTATAACTCAGAAACTTAACTTGGTTTTTTGATACATTTCCCAAACAGACAACAAATTGTATCAGTTAGCGAAACACTTTATAACTCAGAAACTTAACTTGGTTTTTTGATACATTTCCCAAACAGACAACAAATTGTATCAGTTAGCGAAACACTTTATAACTCAGAAACTTAACTTGGTTTTTTGATACATTTCCCAAACAGACAACAAATTGTATCAGTTAGTGAAACACTTTATAACTCAGAAACTTAACTTGGTTTTTTGATACATTTCCCAAACAGACAACAAATTGTATCAGTTAGCGAAACACTTTATAACTCAGAAACTTAACTTGGTTTTTTGATACATTTCCCAAACAGACAACAAATTGTATCAGTTAGCGAAACACTTTATAACTCAGAAACTTAACTTGGTTTTTTGATACATTTCCCAAGCAGACAAACAAATTGTCTGTACTTGATTTGGAACAGAAGTGCCAGACCACTGGACAATAACTTAAGTTAAATTTTACTCAAGGACTTGTATAAATAAGTAGTTTGGGAATGACTGAAACTGCATTTATAAGACATTGGTGTATTCTACAAACTTTTAACCCTTAAAGCGCCACCTACAATTTGCAGCAGACGACAATTTCAAATTTTGCCGCTTTTTCAAAAATAACAAATAAGGTATGATATTTCATGAGAATCGTCTGCCGGCAGACGATTCTCATGAAATATCATATCTTATTTTCTCTGAAAATTAAGAAAGATGTTATAAAATGTGTCGTCTGCTGCAGTCGTGATTGGTGCTTTAAGGGTTAACATATATCTGAAATATGCATGTAAAAAGTCAGCATGCCCTGATAATTTAACTGAATCTTCACGTTTTAAAGTAATTGGTTTATTAATGCTCTCGTTTGTAGTCCTTGCTTTGTTTTACAGTGTCCTTTCTAGTTTTACAATCATCTCGTTGAGAGAGAGAGAGAGAGAGAGAGAGAGAGAGAGAGAGAGAGAGAGAGAGAGAGAGAGAGAGCTGGTTGCTTTACTTTAATTGTCTTCTTGATGTCGGGTGTCTGTTAGTGTATTAAATAGCTGTGTCTCTTCATCATGGTGCTTTGTGTTGGACTGCACTGTGTAATTGTGGCATTTCTTGGTCATACTCACTTAATTACATTTTTAATCTGTATTATGAAAATCTCACAGTCACCGTGTACTCTCTTACAAAATACAATAGCTTGGAACTTTCAATGAGTAGCTGCATCAGTCCCCGAGGTTATAAAACTTTTTCCGTGCTCAAATCAACTGAGTTGGGAAACGGATTTGAATAAGTCGTCAAGACTTCTTTCTGAATCCCAGTTTATAAACTCTGTAACAGATTAGTATGTATGCTCTTGTTTGTACACATGTAAAGAGTTTATCAAATAAAATATGTTTAAACTAACTCAACTGAGCATAAAGTTTCAACTGCTTATAATTGTTGGCATTTTAACATTTATGAGCATGATAAATTTCATGCTAGGTTGAGTTGAGCATGCGCATTTTTTACAGTATATTTTTGTCCAGTTGCCACCAACTGATTTCTTGCTGCATAAGTCTGAGTGGCACTGTCTTAACCTAGCCAGCATCTCATCTCGTGCCATTGTCGGTCCGCCAGCGAAATGCCATTCAGATGGCGTTTCGCTGGCAGGTCGATAGTGGCTCGATTTTACGTGCTTACTGGGAGGGTGAACAGTTGTTTGTGGCCCTTTGGCCCTTTTCTTTTTTAGAGTGAAGTTACGTGTATGGATTCCATATGCCATGGAGGCATATTCAAGCTCCGGGCATACAACAATTTTAACCAAACTTCTCAATCTAGCCCTTAAACCAAATTGGCAGACATTAAAATCGCCTCAGCTTAAGGAATTGAAAGTCTACTAAATAAGCTCAATCCCGATAAGGCATCAGGCCCAGACCAGCTCAAACATATCGTGCTCCAAACCCTCGACAATACGATCTCCCAGACCAATTGCCTGATATATGGAAGTAAACCAATTTGTCCCCGATAGTTAAAAAGGGTGCAGGACTGACCCCTCAAACTACCACCCCTATGTCCTTTACATGTCTTCTACATGAATGTAAAGCGCCAGAACATATTATAGCCTCCAACATTTCAAAACACTTTACAATTAAAAATTCTCCTGACCTGCAGCATGGGTTCCGAGAAAAGCGGTCATGCGAGACCCAGTTGATTATACTAATTGATCACGGAACTCTCCAAAAACATGCAGTCAAGAAAGCAATCAGACTTAATTTTCCTTGACTGCAAGGTCACATATGACCTTGTTGCTATTCCAGCATATATAATCTATTACCAAATCACAGGGACTCAAAATGCATGCATCCTTTGGCATATAAACAGTTACCTACCTCTGGCGCATGCGTTCCAATGTTTGATTGTTCGAGGAAAGAAGTTGTATTTTTAATAGTTGCAATTGGTAGAGATGGGGATATAATCTGTTAGTGTGCTTCTTATTATACCGTGGCACAGTTTAGTCATGCTATTTGCCAGGTGGTGCATGTATCCCATTGATCACCAGACTCGGCTTTATCACCCTCTTTTCACACTGTACAATCTCACCCACACACTTTGCTTATCTTTTATCACAGCTGCACTCCTCATTTAGCTAAAAGCCTAGCCGAAAGTTGTTTTTTTTCTCAAAATTCTAAAACTTGCACTCTCTGGCGTAATGATCGAGCTCGATCGAGCCAGTAGATAAAGAAAGAAATGCGTTTAAACTTTTTGCAATTGAAAAAAAAAAAAAAAAAAAAAAAAAAAAATATATCTGGCATTGTATTGCTGCGATTTCTTCCATGCATGTTACTACTTGGTAGATATCTGTATCATCTGCAGTTCTTAAAGGCTTGGATCGCTGATGGTACATGCGGGTCATATCCGAGGGTCATATACTGTAAATCATAAACAGAATTGGCCCCAGGACGTACGGTACCCTAGTCACCCTAGGGGATTCCACTTGTGATCTTGACTGTTTTGGAGCCCTTGCCGTCCACTAGCACTGTTTGTGCCCTATTGGGAAGAAAGTATTTTGATACACGAATGAATCTCATGCGCGGATCCAGGAATTTTCGTCAGGGGGGGGGGGGGTCCAGGTCAGTCTGTCAAAAAGCTCTGACAACGTTTTTTTTTTTTTTTTTTTTAGTCCTCAGCTTAATTTACAGAAGTCAAATGGTCAATTTCAAAGAAATATATCATTTTTCAAGCTTCCAGAGGGGGTCCAGCATTTTCGGGGGGGGGGGGGGGGTCCAACTTTTTCCAGGGGGGGGGGTCCAATTGCTTATTCCCTATACAAACCCATATAACTTGTGATTTTCCAGGGGGTCCGGACCCCCTGTCCCCCCTCTGGATCCGCACTTGAATCTTGCCTGGGATTCCAAAAGCCCAAACCCTTTTCAGTGGTCTTTTATGAGGTGCTTATGGGATGGTGGTGGCACGGACCGATCAACACGACAGCCATGCTAATAGTTTGAGACTTTTACGACTTGCCAAAGTTCGACAAGAAAAATCGGCGGTACATTTGACATTTATTTTTAAAGTTTGGTGATTATGTAAGTACAAAGGAGCCCACCCATACTACATTTATTTTCTTAGAACAAGCCTAATGTGTTGCAGTTGCTTCAGTGTTGCTAAATGCGAATTTCGAGACGAATCTTTGTCATAGAGTGCTGGCATGTATAAAAAGCTAGACCTGATAGTAACCGGTTACCGACCTATTCAGAAAGCCGCATTCGTTCTCTACATTATAGTCATGGAGTGACACCCGGGGTAAACTGGTGCTATAGACCAGTCCAATGCTATTGTTTTCATCCGGATGTATTGACCACAGGGCCGTTTCTCCCTATTACCAGGGTCCGATATTCGACCCCATTCCCAATCCAAAATATCCTCCTTTTTTCCCAATTTCCCCCAAAAACTCCCAATTTGAAGCGAAAAAATTTGGCGTTTTCATGCAATTTGGTCTGTTTCAGTATGTAGAAATACCGACACGACGGCCATGGCTATCATGACTATCATGCAAACAGTCACAATAAGAAAGTTTCAAGATGGCGGCACCTCTCGCTAAATTGTAATTTTCAATAATAATCTTTTTTGGGAGAGATTAAAAATAGATTTTAGTAAAAAATAGATTAACAAGCGGACGATTGATCAATTGTTATGTGGCCGCAGCTTGCTCTAAGATATTTCCTATAAAAAGGAACGCTCTGTAGGTTATGAAAAAAAAAATATCCGACCGACGACTGTGCTTTTTTTCAAGGTTCATCAGAAACACAAGTCTTGTAGAACCACCATCTAAAACAGCGACAGCAAGTAACGATCTAAGGTTAGATTAGATGATGATGCTATTGAAATTGAAACTTCTGACATTGTTTAACAACAAAAAATTTGATCTTCAAAAGCAGAACAGCTGGTTATAATACAACCCCAGTAAAGGTGGGTACATTTGTATGATATAACTCTCTCATATACACTGTTACACATGAATAAATCATGCATGTGTTAAGCGTTTTTTTTTTACTGTTTAACACTGGGGCTGGCTAATCGTAGCCACGATGCTAATCGATAATCGGTCCTTGTATTTCGATATATAACCGATTAGTAATCGCTCAAACTTGACAGAGGGTCTCGGAACATTTTGACAACTCTTGCATGGTCAATGACATTGATTTCCCCATCATTTCGCAAAACAACACTAAGTAGCTCGTGTTGTATATTCAAAAGATAATAGGTTTTAAATAAAAAGTGGAACCTTTTCTCAAAACAAGTCGTCATCCACTCTGTTGGAAGAAAATTGATTTGCTAATTGGCAAAGTCGGTAATTGAACTCGAAGTCCGCCATTGTTGTTGTTAAAATTTCACGTTGCGTGACGTCATACAAAAGGAAATAAGTATGCATGACACAAACACCTTTGTGTAAAATAAGACGTCAGGTCTGTTTACTTCTACGTTTTTTGTGTAATTTCTACGCTTTTTAGCTTCAAAATACGCTCTACGAATCACTATTGCAAAACTACGCACAGAGCAAAATCCCGATTTTCTATTAATTCTTATCCATTTTGGTTCGTTTCAAGACGTTTTTCTCTGCTTAAGGGAGGTAATTTCCTCACTGATCCATGACTGTGTTTATCAGCTGGTCAATTACCGTGAACAAACAAGTCAATCAGTCATGCTGTGTTAGCAAGTTAGTGCCAATAAACCCCAAAACTGGTGAGAAATGACAATAATACGGCCTTTTCATTCATTCATTTCATGAATTACATTGGTTTTATTCCATTGTTGTGATTGTCATGGGTTTTCGCGACCTATTTTTTACCGTCAAGAGTATATTTTCTTCATAGTTAATGAGACTGTTTTTGAGGTCAAAATATTAAATAGACTAGGCAATCCTTACATGTGCAAAGACCAAAATAATTGTCTGTCATGCAAGATTTTTTTTTGTTTGTTTTGATTTTAATTGGATGTCATAATGTTCAAAATTGAGAGAGGCAGTAAATATAGAAAGAAACATAGAAAGATGGACTGTTTTAGAAAATATTCAATCGACTTTTTTAAGATTGAAAAGACTCAGAATAGATCTAGTTTAGTGGTGAAAAACAATTTTACATTTCACCAGCTTCTGTGGGTGGGGAAAATAAACCTAAAGCTCTCTCCCTCTAGACTTTTTAGTGCTTCCAAAAAATAAGTCAGGCCAGGGTCTTTCTCCCCTGGTAAGATGCATTCCTCAGCCCTTTATTAACCTTTGGCAATAGATGTTTCTATATTTGTTCAAATAATCCACCCACTATACCCAGGGGCTGATCCAGGATGTCTTTATAGGGGGTTCAAATTTGTAAGGGTTCGATTTGTTAATTTTATAAGATCATTTATCAATGTTTCCTGATTTTTCTGAAAATTCTCCATGAAAATTAAATATTTCAGTCTCAAAGGGGGGGGGGGGTCCAAAGCGAACCCCCCAAACCCCTCTAAATCAGCCACTGATACCTGTGTGGTTTACGGACTTTCTGACTCTACATGGGCAAAGCCTGAAGTAAAGATGCTGCATATGATCTTTTTATTATGAGAACTTTGATGGACTTTTAAGTTTTTGGTGGGTATGTAAAAGGTTAATTAAATTCTTTTCTATTTTAGCCTTTTATTTAAGGCGATATAGTTTGTTAAAACTTGGCGTATGATAGTCTAGACTACACATCAGTACTCAAAACTACACATAACTGCCCCCTTGACTACACATACGCGACTTTCAATGTAAACAAGTCTGAGACATGCTGTAAACGTCGGTAAAATTAAAAGCTTCTAAACTCGAATTTAGCCGCGGAGAAAAACTACTTTCATGCTAGATTATTCATCTGACTGATGAATTTTCGTGATTTTGTACTACTTTATCAGTGATTTTATTTGGCCATTTTTGAGGCCGAATATGGGAGTCATTCCCAATCCAAAAATGGCCTTTATTTTCCCAATTTCATGTATTTTAGCTCTTATTTTCCCAATTTTGATAAGATATTTTCCCAAATGTGTAGGAAAAGGTAGCTTCCCAAAATCCCAAATAAAATCACTGTTTATTTAAAAAAGAGGAGCGTAGTTATAACTTTTTCTAATAATCAGTTGTTGAGTTAGCCTGCAGAGTACAACATTTTACTACTTCGTTACAGCAATTTATACTGTTTACGACAATGCACTCCAGGGCACTTCCGGTATAAACAGAAAATAGAAGGAGGCAATTATGCTTGGATTTTAATTAAATAAATAGACAGAACATCCATTAAAAGTAACTGATTTTTGAATTTTCATATCAATAATCGTTTTTCTTTTGTATATCGACCGATTAACCGATATTTCGATTAATTGTGCCAGCCCTATTTAACACTTCTAAAAATTCCCAAAATGCCGCATATTTTTCCCAATTCAAGCCAGGGGCCTTTTCCAAAAATAGCTGGAAAAGGCCCTGCACCATGTGATAACAATTTTGACCACGTGACTTTTTATTGTGGTGGGCTAAAAACCTTCCGCTCAATGCAATGTCCATTGAGCTGAGCCAACATTTACGTGAGAAAAAAGCATCTTAAACGATATTTTAGCTCTGGGTTTTGATTTGGATATGATGAATATGCATCGGACATTGATCTACAATGATATTTTTGAGAAAAAAAATAATTAATTTTATTAGTTTTTATTTGTTTTTGACGGGCCCCCGCTGCGGTGCTTTGGTCCAATAACGGCCGTTTCAATCTCTGATATTTTTGTTAAATGACGGTAAAATATGTGAAAAAACACACCATTTGATAGGCCAATGACCAAACTATGGGAACCAGTCCTTGGAATTGTTTTTTATGAAATAAATTTGATTTAAATCGCTGTAAAACATGTGCTGTTTCCGTGTCCAATTCTATTAAACAGTGCTATGTCATATCCCGCTTTGGATCATCGAGGGACTGTTCTCACATTCGGTGCGAAAAGCATTCTCTGATAATTTATAGGCATTAGGCATAACGCACCACAAAGACATCTTTAAATTTAAAAGAACAAATTACAATGATTGTTTGAATGTTTTAATGTCCAACCTCAAAGACATCAAAAGAACTTAAAAAAACTTAATTAGCATGATCTGTACAGACAATTTATAATTATTCCTTTACTAATAACTATATGATGTAACCGCTGCTTCTTTATAAACCTCAAGAAAATTATATGTTTAGTGTCACTGTCAGAATGGCTCAAAATCTGAACATAGGGCCTAAATTAAAGTTTTATTTGTTTCCCCTTACCCGACCGACCCTGAAAAAAAGGCCCTACTCAAAAAAATTATTTCAATTTTCAGTCAAGAATTTTTCTTTTTTTAAATTTCATTGCAAACTTAGAGACTTATTGTCTGATGTAAACAGTGTTATCTTAGCAGATTGTTTGTTTATTTAATTTTATTGCCTATAGTAGGACTATACAGTAAAACTTGCCTAAAGCAGCAACTCAAAGATATACACAAGAAAGGTCTTTAGGACAAATGGGCGCTAAATGCAGGTCGAAAGTATTGCAGAATGCTCCCTTGGAGCATTCTGCAATACTTTTGACCTGCATTATGCCATAATCGGTCTTGAAAAAACTATCATTTTTGTCTTTTGTGAGTTGCCTCTTAAGACACGTTTTACTGTTTTCAATTAAAGTTTAACGGGTATCCAATTTGAGAAATTAAAAAAGAAAATTCCGACCGGCCGACCCATACCGGTAAAACAGGGTCGTGTAAGGGGAAACAAAAATATTTTTAAGGTTGGCCTAGGGCAAAAGTTTGAGGACTTTTCCTCTTTGTAAATTTCCATCCAGCAGTATCAGAAGGTAGAAAATGTACAATTCTTTAGGGGCAATTCACTTTTGCCTAAGAATGTCTATAAATGACATTGCCGACCTCCCTGAACTTTCTGAATTTGCCAAGTACCCCCCCCCCCCCCCCCCCCCCCCCCCCCCCCCCCCCTTTGTAGGACACACCACATCCCCTTAATTTTATGTGATTCTCAGGGGCGCAAGTGTGACAGAGCAATCAGCAAAGAACGGCACTGCTTTTATCATCGAAGTTAGCAGTGCTTGAAAGTACTGAAGTCAATGACAGTATTTTCCTCATTCTAGTTGGACTCAACTGTAGTGTTCCCCCAGCCCCCCAAAATGGCACCATACTAAAGTTCTCAAGAAAGGGCACTTTCAGCGCTCAGGTACATGCTAAGACAACACTTTAAGCACACAGGGCCTGGTTTCTTTTGAAACTGTTTTTTTGCTTTCCAGGAAATGGAATCATCAGGGAGCAGGCTGTCCATAGAAAAGGCCTTGAAGACTGTCTATGATGTACACAGAAAATTAGTTCAAGGTATGGTAAATAAAATGGGCCTTGTCAGGACAAAACCTGTCTTAGAGGTTTCCAACAAAGCGAGTTTCAAATCAGTCTTCTCAGCTACAGAGATTAGCTAGAAAGTTGAAATTTCACATGTAGCAAGTTTACATTTATGATACTTTCCAAAAAGTGAATAACAAAGGCGCTGATCAGACTGTGCCTATGCACAGGCTGGTCTGCGCCTGTGTTGTTCGCAACCCCCGAAGACAGGTTTTCTCGCATCGTGGCCCATATGATCAAACATTTTGAAGACTAGTTGTCTGCCAAAAAGACCTGGCCCAGATCATACTACTTCTGTCTCAATGAGGTGGTTCTTTTGAGTACCCCACAAAATTTTGGGTATGAAAAATATTTACAATTTCACGCTGAAATTTTTTGTTTATCTAAGCCTATGTTTATTGATTGCATGCAACAGTAAGGTTTTCTTGTGAAATGGCCCCTATGAAAAAAAGCAAATAGTTTCTTAGAAGAGGGTTATTCACCGGTTAAGATAAACAAAATGTTCAAGCATCATACAATTGTAAATATTTTCTTACCCATCAATTTGAACATATGTTGAGGGTGATTGAAAGAACCGTCTCATTGAGATGGTTCTTTTGAGTACCCACAACATATGTTTTTGGTTATGAAATTAGAAAAATATTTTTTGTTAAGCACTCTTAATTGAAGATCTGGTTATCCTAAAGAAAGCAGAGCAATGGCGTAGCCAGAACGCTGAATAAAGCGCGCACATCAAAGGGAGACTACTAGATCAAACAGTAATTCTCTTCAATTGCGTCCCTTTTCAAACTGGGAACTTCTCTGAGTAGTTCCTTAAAGCAGTGAAAATTACTTTAACGCACCGGCATAACTAGGGAGCTAGGCCAATGCAGAGAATACACTAAAGCAGTGCTCCAGATAATTTTGACTACCATCGGTACCAGTGAGTACTGGTCCAAATGAAACTTTATCTATACCAGCTATTTTCAATCCGTACATGAATTAATTTTGGCTTAGTCAATTTTTTATGAAAGCTTATACTTTAATTTAAAACAGGTCAGGTTCTTGCTGTCTTTATGCAAAGTTTGATTACCCATCAATGAAAACGGCAATGTCCCTATATATATCACATAGGCACGAATATTGGAACAGGGGTGATTGTTTATATTGCCATCTGTAAACACACTGCTCTCTAGAGAATTTTCTACTTTCACTTTCTACTTTGACTGGTTCGCATGAAATTACAAGGACCAAAATTGATAGAGAACTCCCCGTGAGTGGCTTCTGCGCACATATCATACTGAAAATATGTGTTCTACAAAGAGACATGGTAAGGGGACTCAACTAAACATTGGGGAGTATGAATTGAGGCAAAAAAAACATTGAATAGCAGTCAAGCAATTTGATTCTGGATTTCTGAATGCATAAATTTTGACAGATTCACAAATCAGTTCAATTATCAAGTGTCTTCTGATTCTACATGTAATTGGATGATAAATACGGGTGGCCAGTAAAAACGTACCGTACAGGCAAAAACACACTCGTATTCGGTACATACTAATTTTCAACTCTATCTGTAATTGGGGAAAACAGACCCGTGATTTACGTCTGTACGGACGCTATCTTGAGCGCTGCTAAAGAACTGAAAGTGTAGAGTGTGCATGTTTTCAGTTAACAAAGCTTCATCTGTGACCCTCTTAATCAGGTTCTATTGGTTTCAAAGTTCCACAATGGAATCCTTGAGCCCAAAGGACAAGAAAATGTAGTGGTGAAACCTAGGATTTTTTCAGGTTTTCTAGAAAAAATATGATTTTATGCACTTTGATAGGCATTTTTGTCAAAAAAAAAAAAAAAATAAGGTATGCCTACCCTACCTAAAATTTTCAGACAACCAGACCTGTTACTTGAAACACACTTTTTTTTGCCTTATTAAAATTTTTGTTAAGTTTTCTTAGGTCCAGATATGGGAAATTTTGAGTTTAAATGGTTTTATCTTTACACCTGTAGGGCCAGTTTAGCAAAAATTTTGAGCGTAAAATTGGAATATTTTCTTTTCTATCAGTTTAAACATGTGTTTTAGGTGCTCAAAAGAACCGTCTCATGGAGACGGTTCTTTTGAGTACCCACAACATATGTTTTGGTTGAGAAATAAAAAAAGATTTTTAGTTATCTCTTTTTGCAACATTTCAGATTCCATTCAAAATGCTGAGAAGTTTAAACACTTATATGAAAGGTAAGCTGAACCACATAACGAGAAAGCATACATGTATGAGCCACAGCATGTGATTTCCAACAATGTGGCATTTTAACAAGACTTTGGTGTAGATTCAGACAAGCTGATGCAGCCTCCTTTTAAGCTTAGAAACTCCAAATGATGTTCACTCAGTATTTAAACAGTCATAGAATATTAAAGCGACTAGCAAAGACTGATCAGACTGTGCATTTGCGCAGGCTGATCTGAGGCTTTGCTGGTGGCAAGACAACATTTTTGGAAATCTCATGTCGTGGCTCATTTATTTTGTTAAATGCAAACAGCCACTGGGCCATCCTTTAAAAATTGTTTGCCATCACCCTACTCATTATATTCCAGTTGGCTAGATAAGTGTATATTTTGTTCATTGATTAGCTGAAAAGACATTTAAATTTAAGAAAAAATGTCTAAAATTGGAATAAAAAATAATTTGTGAAAACAGCCATATTTTTTGGGGTAGGTGGCATTTTGAGTGAGTCAGCCATGTGACGGCAAACAAAGAATTTTTTAAGGGTGGCTGAGACTGCAGGTTGGCCTGCACAGCTGCAATCTGATCAATACATTCATTGTTCAGCAACTGGACTAAAACACACATCAAATTAAGGTTTTTTTCATGATCCTAGCTATGTTACTTTGTGGAGATTACCATATTGGTCTGAATCTTAACTGATAGCTAATAACCAAGTCTTGTGACATGGCTAAGTATGTAATGAAACTAACCATACCATACTTCAGGCTACACACATGTCTTTCAGCCCAAGCCATGCTTATTATAACTATTATTAGACTGGGCCTCCTATTATAGATATAAGCATTTCAAACATGTCATTCGTTTTACTCTGAAGTGAGTATGTGTATTTAGAATTCACAGGCTTGTTTCAAAAGCTTAAGGACATATCAAATTTTTAAAGGTCGAGTAAATTTTTGAAATCGGCAATTAATTGAATGGGGTGTGGCCTTTAAGCTTGCTATTTTAAGGCCCATCATAATTTTGAGGTTGCAGCACATTTGAGCGACTTTTTTCATATTTGCGTTTGAGCTACTAAATGTTTGAGCAAATTTTTACAATATGAAAGAGTGAATACATTTGAGTGACTTTTTTCATAGATTTTCAGGTATGCATGTATCTAGGTACCCTCTTCCGTTATCACCAAACTTTCTGTGGAAACTTTCACAACCATTCCTGGTTCATTTACTGTCAATGTTCGCTCAAATGTATTGTGAAACTTGCTAAAAGTTTACCCAAACATATGCATATAAAGTTCATTCAAACAAAGTCGCTCAAACGTATTGTTCGCTCAAATGTATTGTCCCCCAATTTTGAGCCGGAGATATCCCAGGGGCTACAATCAGGGCTCTACAGTAAGCATGTTCCTAAAGTACCTGTACTAGTAGAATCATGGTCAGGACAAGTAAATTCTGGGGCCTGGTAGCCCCATTGGGCTAGTTCAAGGGAAAAAAATCAAATGTAGCACAGAATGTTACTCACCCAACCCTATGGAGCTCAACTTACATGTATTAATGAAGAAACAGATTTTATTAACAGACTTGCACATGCATAATACACAAGTTTACAGCTTTTTTCACTTGCACATGCGTCAGCTCTCTTAATGTTCAATGTTATATATTTTGAAAATTAGCGCATGTTAGGTCAGGGCTAGTGCATTTTAGGTCAGGACAAGTACATTTCACAAGGTTCTTAGCCGACAGGGTTAGTAGGTTAAAATGTTAACGTAGAGCCTTGTACAATATAAGCCTTCAATAGACTGGAAACCCCTAAAAAGATGCTTTGGCAAACAGGGAAAATCCAGACAAAATGTCACAAAGTAAGGAATTTAATCAGGTTCTGCATTCTTTGCGAAAACAAAAGTCCAGGATTGAAGTACAGTTTGATTTGGAATCTGTGACCCCTTGAAATGTCCAATGATCTATCTGCGATTCATTGTATGAGACCAGAAGTTTGTTTGTTTGATTTAATTCTTTACCTCCCAGTCAACAATTTTTCAGTTATTTCGGGACGAGTCGAACAAGCACCAAGCAAGGATAATTGTGCTTTGCTCAAGGACACAACGCAGTGGCCCGGTGAGACCAGAAGTTAGAATGCAAAGGGTTAACAAGGTCAGGCTTTTAGATAATATGTAATTAATAAAATAAAAATCAATTTTCATATTTCTCAACCAAAACATATGTTGTGGGTACTTAAAAGAACCGTTTCTATGAAACGGTTCTTTTGAGCACCCAAAACACATATTAAAATGATTGATAAGGAAATATTATTAACAATTTTTAGCCAACATTTTTTGTTTATCTACATGTATGCCACTGTTTTTTTTTTTATTCCGGAGTGTGTAACACTAACAGAATAATAATTAAAACATTTCTCAACCAAGACACATGTTGTGGGTGCTCAGAAGAACCGTCTCAACAAGACACTTCATTTGAGCTCACAAAACCTATGCTAAAAATTATGGGTAAGACAAAATTTACAATTTCATGCTGAAATATTTTGTTTATCTATACCATCATATGTTAATCAGATTGACAGAGAAATACAAGAAGTTACAGAAGGACCATGAGCTTATGTCACTACAAAACAGGCATTTACAAGAAGCCGCTGTTGGGAACAAGAACAGGTATTTACTTGGCCATATACAGCAGGGCTTCAGATTTATTTTTCAAGATTGGTGGGCCGAAGTGACCCATGGAGCAAAAAATGGTGGGTCTTTTTCTGAAATGATGGCCTCAAGCATATCAAACTAACCACAGTTGACATTTGGGTAGTAATACTTTAGCTACACACTGACACAGTCACTTGTATGCATATATGTATATTGACTGCTGATTATACAGTAAAGTCTTAAGCAACCGCTCAAAAAAGAAGACCAATTATCACTTGGGTTAGGATTCTGAAATTTGGTACAAGGCTTGATTGTGATGAGTTGTATTGTGTAACAAAAGAACAGCCACATATTGCTTATCAGTCCCTTTATTTGTTCATTTTTCTTTCTCTCCAATGGAAAATGTTTTTGTCAAAGATCTCTCAGCAACTACTTGGGTTAGGATTCTGAAATTTGGTACAAAGCTTGATAGTGATGAGTTGTATTGTGTAACAAAAGAACAGCCACATATTGCTTATCAGTCCCTTTATTTGTTCATTTTTCTTTCTCTCCAATGGAAATTTCTGTCACAGATTTCTCAGCTCCTATTGGAGCCAGTGTTTTCAAATTTTGTTTACATCTTCAGGATGGCAAAGTGTACTGTGTAAATGGAAATTAAGATGCTAATCCTCATTTTGCCTTCTTTTTTCAAATTTTCATTTTTTCCCTCTTTCTCTCTTATATAATACATATGGACATTTTTTCTGTCAAAGATTTCTCAGCAACCACTTGAGTTAGGACTCTGAAATTTGATAGTGATGAGTTGTATTGTGTAAGAAAAGAACAGCCACATATTGCTTATCAGTCCTTTTATTTGTTCATTTTTCTTTCTCTCCAATGGAAATTTCTGTCACAGATTTCTCAGCTCCTATTGGAGCCAGTGTTTTCAAATTTTGTGTACACCTTCAAGAAGGCAAAGTGTACTGTGTAAATGGAAATTAGAGTTTTCTCAGCAACTACTTGATTTAGGATTATGAAATTATTTGTGTACTTTCAGGTAGGAGAAGTGTATTGTGTAAATGAAAACTAAGGTGCTAATCCTCATTTTGCCTTCTTTTTTCAAATTTTCAATTTTTCCTTCTGTCACTCTTATATAACATATATGGACATTTTTCATCAAAGTTTTCTCAGAAACTACTTGATTTAGGATTATGAAATCTTTGACAATTTTGTCTTTTCTCTGAAAGTGTTACAACCTCTGATGGCTACCGCCGGGGGTATGTGAGCTTCGCTCACTTCTTGTTATATAAATTATTTAAAGTGAGATTTTTTCACAACTATAATGGATGGGTCCACTGGGCCCACTGCCTTGAAATCATGGGACAATGACCCGGGCCTACCGTAAATCTGAAGGCCTGTATACAGGGGTGAAAATTTCAGGATTTTGAGGCTGACTTTCCATAGAAAGTCAGCCTCGAAATGCTGAATTAGGAAGATTATTATAGAGTCTATGATTTTATTATAGTTATTTATTTAAGGTCATTTGAGTATTTAACTTGAAATTACCAATGGTTTGTTAGCATACAACAAGTTTTATGATTTTAATTTCAAAAGTTCAGGATTTGGGAAAATTTGAACTTTCACCCCTGCATATACAGTGCAGTGCCTTTATGACACACCCTGTTATTACATTGATTTGGATATTAGACATTCAAGTTGTTGCTCCCAAATTTTTTAACATGAAATTTTATGAAGGAATTATTGGAAATGACCATGGAATCGTAATTTTCTGGACTGGCCATTTTCCTATAATTCCTTTGTAAAATTAACCCTTTATTAAACCATTCACTTTTAACACTAGCTGTTCCTATGGACACCAAATATAGTGTTATAATTGGACTGCCTTGTGCTAACATTCTGGAAACACCGGTATGGCGTTTGATCTATTCATCTCTCCTACTCTTGTAAGTACATGCATCTCATTAATCATTTGCCAGTTGAAACTGAGACTTGGCGAGAAGCATCAAAAGTAACATGAATATTCTAATTTGCTAAAAGTTTTATGTTCCATTAATTACAACTGTCAAAACATTTATTATACCCCCCGCAAACTTTGTTTGTGGTGGGTATACTGTTTTCACGTTGTCCATCTGTGCCTCCGTCCGTCCGTGCGTCCGTCCGTAACGTTTTGTTTCCTTAATATCTTGAAGTCATTGCTGGATTTTCATCAAACCTTGCAAACATGTTCATATATGCAAGACAGATACTTTAGACAAAAAAGTAAGGGGTAGGGGCCAATATTATTAGAATTATTTCCCTTTGTAGTTCTAAATGGCTTTTAATATAGGGTTTTATGCTTATGCTATTATAGGCCATAAACGGGCCGTTCAACTCCTACCACAGCTTTTGATGGAACTATTTGATAATTTTCCTATACAATGTAGACACATTGAACATATGCATGAAGGAGTTTGGTTCAGAAAAAATAATTTGACAAAATGACAGCTGTGGGAACTTAGACAATATTTCCCTACTCCCTCAGGGAGCTACGACCAGTTCTCACATCCCGCCACCTCTCTTACAAGACCCTTGGCCATGTGTACAGCTCTTGCGTGCGGAGCGCCATGCTCCATGCCAGTGAAACTTGGCCACTTACCAAGACAAACCTGCAGCGCTTGCAACGCAATGATATGGCCATGATCAGACAGATCTGCAGTATCAAGCCAGAGGATGTGGCCAGGGTAAGGTCAAGCGAGCTACTGGCAAAGCTTCAGCTTGAGGACCTCGACCTCATTTTGAGAGAAAAAGGCTTCGCTGGTTTGGGCATGTGGCACGTTCGAGTGATGCAATCAGAGCAGCATATGATATGCAGATTGACGGCAAGCGGGGGGCAGGGAGGCCCAAGCAAACATGGAAGAAACTGACAGAGAAAGACTGCCGTGAGTGGAAGCTCACCACAGTTGACCCTCAAGAAAGGAACACCTGGAGATCAGGTGTGAGATCTGCTATGCGTGCAGCTAGCCAGTTACCTGGAAAGGGGCCACTGATGTGGATGATGCCCCTGCACCTGCACGTTAATCAAAAATCCGATTATGATGATGATGATGATAACGTGTTTGTATATGCATAGGTGGTGCCTTCATGGGCCAATCAACTCCTACCACAGCTTTTGATGGAGCAATTTGATACTTTGCCTATACAATGTAGACTCATTGAACATATGCATGAAGGAGTTTGGTTCAGAAAAAATAATTTTTGACAAAATGACAGCTGTGAGAACTTAGACAATTTTTCCCTAATAAGGCTTTTGTATATGCATAGATGGTGCCTTCATGGGCCGATCAACTCCTACTACAGCTTTCTATGGAACAATTTGATACTTTACTTATACAATGTAGACACATTGAACATATGCATGAAGGAGTTTGGTTCAGAAAAAATAATATTTGACAAAATGACAGCAGTGAGAACTTAGACAGACAATTTTTCACTAATAAGGCTTTTGTATATGCATAGATGGTGCCTTCATTGGCTGATCAACTCCTACCACAGCTTTTGATCGAGCAATTCGATACTTTGCCTATACAATGTAGACACATTGAACATATGCATGAAGGAGTTTGGTTTTCAAAAAATAATTTTGACAAAATGACAGCTGTGAGAACTTAGACAATTTTTCCCTTAAAAGGCCTTTGTATATGCATAGGTGGCGCCTTCATGGGCCGATCAACTCCTACCACAGCTTTTGATGGAGCAATTTGATACTTTGAGGATACTATGTAGACACATTGAACATATGCATGAAGGAGTGTTATAATTTTTGTTTGCACAGATTATACTGAAATCTTCTTTTCAAAACTAAGGTCTGCTGGTTTGAACTATAACTTGCCAAGTTTTTTCACTGACTCTTACTGTGCGGGGGGTATCTAATAAGCATTGCTCATTGTCTTTTTCCAGTGAGATTTGTTAATCTGATTGGTCAGGAACGGTGATCTGATCGTATTGACCTGCATTTCATTTTTCAATGAACTCTGGTTCGTATTCATGAGGGGCGGGGACATTCACGGCAGAACTTCTTTTTTGATGCTGTGCAAAGCTTCTATGAAGAGAATGGACAGTTGGCAACTACGTACCCTATACACTGAACACAGATATTTTCATGTGGAAAAGCAAAGATTAACTTACATATGACACTTAAATAACAGCGTTCTTGCCAATCAGCTGCCTAAGCCGAGCTCATCACTATCTTGTTTACTACAACGACGTAATGTCATTGGATAGGAGGTAATTTTAGTTGACAGTGGCATATACGAAGACCGGACGTTACGTCAACTATTTAACGTCGGGTTGACGTTGGGTTACGTTAGTAACGAGAGTTTCAGTATAGACAGTTGCAAGCGGACGTCGCTATAGTATTGTTTTAAATAAGAATAAATTCATTATCGTTCGAGAAATCGTTTAATCTGGTGTTTTTCCACAATCGGGAATATCGTTCCACCAGATTTTTGGTAGCAGAGCGAGGTTTTGACATTAAATCGAAATAAAATACAGGAATAATCAGTTATAATGGCGTCATCGGCCGTTACAACGAATTCTGAGGATCGCAGAGAATCGACCGATCGTGTTGGTACTAAGGATGAGTACACAGAAAAAGAAGCTAAATTGAGGAGAGAAAAGGGTCGCGCAAAATACAACTTAACTCGGGCGCAGAATAAATTATCATCTTTACTAGGAGAACCTGAACTACCCAGTCGTCGGACTGTTCAAGATGCATGTAGCAGCCTTGACACTTGCATGGACATCGCTATGCAGGTAATTACAAGTTTATCAGAATTGTATTCGAGTGTTAAGGACTTTGAGAAGGAGAGAAAGGTCTCTGCAGAGATGGACAAGATTATCGATGAATACGCTGCGGCAAGCGAGCCGGCTCGAGAGCATTTGAATGCACGACAGGACGATAGATCGAGTGTAGTGTCGGACATTCTTACAATTGATTTGGCTCAGAAATTGAACATTTGTGACTATTCAGAAACTTGTAAAAAACAGACGACGCATGAAGTAAATGGACAAAATCGAATAATTAACAACCATGCAACTACGCCATTTGAAAAAGAGAAGTTGTCACAAAACCGTGATAATCGGGGTGCGTCCGTTGCTACATGCACCGACGGACATTACAAGAAAAACATGTCCCACAAATCACCACAGGACCAGAACAACCCCTTGGAAGAGGCGGAAATATGCGAAAATCCGGGGAATATAGTGGCACGAGGCAAAAATGCGTTCCAGACAACAGGAAATGAAAGCATCATGAACCCAAATGCGATAGAATCCAACCAACCGCCGGTTTCGCGGCCCCTTCTATTGGGCAAGACTTATGGAAACAGCTAAAAAGAGTCCAAATTCCCACGTTCTCAGGGAACAAACGAAATTATCAAAGTTGGAAGGCGGCCTTCCTCGCTTGTATAGACAGTGCCCCAGCTACGGGTGAATACAAGCTTCTTCAGCTTAGACAATACTTGTCGGGGGAGGCTCTAAATGTGATTGAAAACTTGGGTCATTCGTCTACCGCCTACGAAGCTGCAAAGGAGCGCCTTGAACGCAAGTATGGAGGGCGCCGTCGTCAGATAGCAATGTATATTGAGGAGTTGGAACAATTTAAGCAGATAAGATCAGGTAACGCGAGGGACCTAGATAAGTTCGCAGACCTGCTGGATATCGCTATAATAAATCTTAAGGAAGCAAACCAAACCCAAGAGCTCGGCGATGGCTCCCTTTACGCTAAATTGCAGCGCAAGCTACCGGAGGTAATGTTGGCCAGGTATCATCGGTGGATTTTTGAGAACTCTAAGCAGGAATCAGTTCTAACGTTACGTACCTGGGTTATACAAGAAGCGGATTTCCAGACAATAGCAGCAGAAACTGTTCATGGACTATCAAGAAATGTAGTGAATGAGACCACAGCACCGACAGGAGCGAGAAATAAATACCAACGCACGTTTTTCGGTGACACAAAAGGTAATCGCGATGTCAAGAAGCTGATTTGTAAGGTTTGTGGTAGCTAACATGGAGCATGGAATTGTGCAAATTTAATTCATTTAAGTCTACCTGATCGCTGGGACACTGCAAAAGATTTAAAGCTGTGCTTTCGCTGTTTAGGGGATAACCATTTCGGAAGATCCTGCCCAAGAAGCCGACAGTGTGGCCAAAACGGGTGTAAGGAGTTACACCATAAACTGTTACACCGATCAGAATATACCAAACCAAACCGTCCGTCTTCAGACAAAACCATGGTTAAACAAATTGGGAACAGCAGAGAGAATGCTAACTTGCCAGAACAGCCAGTTTCTTCTACCACGGAGGGGAAGGCGAGCAGTGAGCAGATGACCATGTTATCGCAAAACCATATTAGGGAGGACCACGTAGGACTGCGGACCGTGCCAGTGAAAGTTAAGAATGGAGACAGATGGATGACAGTCAACGCACTTCTAGACGATGCAAGTACGAAGACCTACATCAATGCAGACGTTGCTGCCGAACTTGGATTGAAAGGAAAAACAGAACAGGTAACTGTTAACGTTTTAAATGGTCAGGTAGAAACTTTCGAGACCAGGCCTGTAAACTTTGAATTAGAGAGCGTCAACGGCAACATCAAATTGAAGGTGTCTGCATTTACAGCCAACAGGGTCACAGGGGCAATGACAGTTGTGGACTGGTATAAATACAAAAAGCAATGGCCACACCTCAAATCCATAGATTTTCAGCGATGTGCTTCTAAGCCAATAGTAGATATCCTTATTGGACAAGACTGCCCAAGCCTGCATTATGCGCTTGAAGAAATAAGAGGAAAACCAGGTGAGCCAGTCGCAAGACTCACTCCTCTTGGATGGACCTGTATAGGTAAACCCAGACCTTCGGATCAGCCTGTTCTTCAGACAAACTTTGCATGCACTTTCTTTGTCAGGAATGTTTCAGAAATTGAAAAGCTTAATGAGAACCTGAAGAAGTTTTGGGAAATTGAGAGCGTTATGACATCAGAGGAGACACCAATCGTAAGACTTGAAGACAAACTGGCGCTGAGCACAGTAAAACAATCAATCTCGTACGAAAATCAGATGTACCGTGTGGGAATACCGTGGAATTGTGATAATCCAGACCTACCAAGCAGCTACAAAATGGCTCTACAGAGACTACAAAACACCGAGAAGAGACTGAAAAGGATACCTGAGGTAAGCAAGGCATACAGTGACTGTATCCAGAGATATGTCGAGAAAGGCTATGTTACAAAGGTTCCAGCTGCCGACCATTTAAATACAAAATGGTTCCTCCCGCACTTTCCTGTGTTGAGACCTGATAAGGATACCACAAAAACAAGAATTGTATTCGACGCTGCCGCTAAGGTTGAAGGTGTTTCCCTTAATGACAAGATATACCAGGGTCCAAAGCTCCAGCGCGATTTGTTCGATGTATTGCTGAGATTCAGAAGGTACCCAATAGCGGTTGTGTGTGACATTGAAGAGATGTACCTGCGCATTGGAATTACTGAATCTGACAAACCATACCACAGGTTCCTATGGAGAAAAATGGATGAAAGTCACAGCCCTGAGGTCTATGAATTCGATCGAGTCGTCTTTGGAGTCAATTCATCGCCATTCCAGGCTCAGTTTGTGCTGCAGCAACATGCGAGGCAGTACCAGAGCACATTTCCTATGGCTGCAGAAACAGTGTTGAAGTCAACATACATGGATGATTCCATGGATTTTGTCGGTACAGAAGAACAAGGCATGACACTGTATAGTGAACTTTCAACACTACTTACCAAGGCTGGCATGCACGCCCGGAAATGGTTATCCAACTCCCCACAGGTACTGAAGGGAATTCCATCACAGGACCGAAAATCAGAAGTTGATTTAGACAATGACCAGTTACCGTCTATGAAAACATTAGGGGTGTGGTGGCTGGCTGATGAAGACATGTTCACGTTCAAAGAAAACAAACCTAATGATGACATGATATACTCGAAAAGAAACTTCTTAAAGAAGATCGCCACACTGTTCGATCCAATTGGTCTACTATCACCATTTACAGTTCGAGCCAAGATTCTTTTACAAGATATGTGGACAGCTGGCTTAGACTGGGACGAGGAAATGCCTGAATGGCTAGCAAGCTTGGCACGGGGATGGTTTTCAGAGCTATGTGATTTGAAGAAACTACATATTCCCAGATGCCTGCAAGAAAAGGAAAAGATGGTTAATACGCTATCCCTCCACACCTTTGTAGATTCTTCTGAAAGTGCGTTTGGAGCAGTAGTCTATGCCAGATACAGTTATCAAGACGGTTCGATTTCAACCAACATCATAGCTGCCAAAACAAAAGTGGCACCTAGTATAGCGACAAGTATACCGAGGCTTGAGCTGATGGGTGCGGTCGTGGGAGTGCGATTAGCTAAAAGAATAGCTACAGTCATTGATTTTCCCATAAGAAGAGTTACTTTCTGGTCTGACAGTGTGAATGTCTTATGGTGGATCAGGGGTCGTAGTCGACAATTTAAGCCATTTGTTGCCAACAGAGTAGGAGAGATACAGAGCAACACCGACCCAGAACAATGGAGGTATGTTCCTACCAGTATGAATCCTGCTGACATCTTAAGTAGAGGCATGAGAACGGAAGAGCTTATCGGTTGCAGCAAATGGTGGAAAGGTCCAGACTTTCTCTCACAATCAGAAGAGACGTGGCCGTTGAGGAAGGTGGTTGATAAACCAGATGACAACATAGAAATGAAAACCACAAGGAAATCGGAAGTTCAGTTAGCTGGGGATAGCTTTTATACACATGAAGTGACATTGAACACGTATGTAACAGCTGTGGAGCTAAGTGGACAATTTACAGTTGATCCACAACGTTACTCGAACTGGTCAAGACTGAAGAGAGTTACAGCTTGGATAAATCGGTTCACAAATAACTGTCAGAAACAAAAAGGAGATAAAACAGGAGAACTTCTAACAGACGAAACAAAAATTGCAGAAGTCCAACTCATCAAATGGGTACAATGTACAGACTTTAAGGAAGAGTGGTTAGCGCTGTCTCAAGGAAAACCCATCCCACCAAGAAGTAAGCTGTTGGGGATGAAGCCAATGCTAGATGAAAATGGGCTGATACGCTCCGATGGACGATTCGCACATGCTGAATATCTATCTTTTGCTGTCCGCTATCCAGTAATATTACCTCGAAAAAGCTGGGTGACGAAGTTAATCATCAAAGAACACCATGAACAAGGAATGCATGCATGTGGCACAAACCATACACTGGCTGCATTGTCGGCACATTACTGGATTGTCTCAGGGCGTGAGGCAATTCGCGAGTGGGAAAGAGAATGTATGGATTGTCGACGTAGAAAAACCAAGGCATGTCAACAGATCATGGCCCCTTTACCGCTGGCAAGATTAGAGACGTCGATGAGAGCATTTACGAAGACAGCAGTTGACTTTGCAGGACCATTTGTGACTGTACAAGGAAGAGGAAAACGTCGACAGAAACGTTATTTATGCCTGTTTACCTGTATGACAACCAGGGCGGTTCATCTAGAGCTTGCCTACGGACTTGACACGGATTCGTTCATGAATGCTTTCTACAGAATGACGAGCCGTCGAGGGCTACCAGACGAAATTTATTCTGATAACGGAACTAATTTTAAAGGAGCTGATAACGAGTTGAAGTCGCTTGTAGCAGAGTTAGATAAAGACAAAATTAAGCAATCAGTCGCCAACAAAGGAGTGAAATGGAATTTCAATCCACCAATGGCCCCGCATTTTGGTGGGGTACACGAAAGCATGATCAAGTCCGCAAAACGTGCAATCAAAGCAATACTAGGCAACGCCGATGTTACAGATGAAGAATTGATGACAGCTATAATCGGAGCCGAGGGTCTAATTAATTCTCGGCCATTGACGTATCAGACAGCTGATCCCTCAGATGATGTACCACTGACGCCCAACCATTTCCTGCATGGGCAGATCGGTGGTCAGTTCGCGCCAACAACAGTTGATGAAACAGATTTCAACCCTAGGAAGAGGTGGCGAAGGGTCCAGGAGCTGGTGCGCCACTTCTGGCATAGGTGGCTGAGAGAATGGTTGCCGGAGCTGAGTGCAAGGAGAAAATGGTTCCAGCCAAGACGAGACCTCAAAGTCGATGACGTCGTACTTGTGATGTCACCTGATACAAACAGAGGAAATTGGCCGCTTGGAAGGGTACTCGAGACATATCCGGGTAAAGATGGACGGGTCCGCGTGGTGAAGATCCAGGTAGGAAAGGGAACTACCACGAGGGCTGTAACAAGACTGTGTCCTTTGGAACTGGATAACTAGATACATTTAGCTGAAATCTAAGTTCATTTATATCAGCAAAAACGTAAAACAAACTGTGATAAGACGAACTTTTACCCTTTTTTACACTTTCTCAAAATGCAATTATTTCTACTGTTTTAATTTAAGTTTATGACGCAAACATTTAGACCTTTAAGATACACAAGTTAGAATCTTCAGGGTCTCTATATTATGCTCAATGTTTAATAGATTATATCAAAATAGTGCATTTTGAGGAGGGGAAGAAATGGATAGGAGGTAATTTTAGTTGACAGTGGCATATACGAAGACCGGACGTTACGTCAACTATTTAACGTCGGGTTGACGTTGGGTTACGTTAGTAACGAGAGTTTCAGTATAGACAGTTGCAAGCGGACGTCGCTATAGTATTGTTTTAAATAAGAATAAATTCATTATCGTTCGAGAAATGGTTTAATCTGGTGTTTTTCCATAATCGGGAATATCGTTCCACCTTGACAGTCTAAAGTGAACGTCATAGCTAACGTCATAGTCTAAATGCGCAAAACGTTATTACTTAAAGCTGCATAGTCTGTAACTTTTGATATTTTTCGAAATTTTTTATTTTCTTTTTAAATCATTTGTAAAAGTAGAATTAAGCTATGTTTTCACAATAAATCTGTTCACTATAGCTGAAAACTGCACGGAAAAGTGAATTATCTTATAAAACAGGTGTGTTTTTCTCTTGTTGGTAAATATTTGCGTCCCTCCAATAATCATAGACAGTTAATTTTAACATAAATGCTGTTGTTTTGATACTGATAATTTGTTTAGATTTACGAAATTGGTAAAATGTTTACCTGAATTTTAGTTATTTTACTGTGTTCTTGAAAATAGAAACATTAGTTCTAAAATTAAAAGATCAAAAGTTACAGACTAAGCTGCATAGTTTTAAGGAAAACTTGATTAAAAAACTTAGGAGAAAGAATAAAGAAAGAAGTTGTAGTGATAAGAATTGAAAGTTTTCTGCGTTTCACTGAGGTATGAACTGTAATTTAAATAACATTAACTTTTTAGCATGAAAACCTTTGTTTTTCATGCAAATTAGATGTAATTTTCCCGCCAGTTCATACGTCAGTGAATGCAGAAAAATTACTTTCAATTCTTAGTTATCCAATATGGTCGCCATGGCTGTCGTATGACGTCTACTCCAGAACCATATGTCTGATTGCACTAAAACATGGTGGGAGGCATATGGGAAAACTAGGTCTGTAAGATTCTGTAATGTCTTTAATCATAATGGGGCCAAATAAAAAAAATAAGAAAGTATATTTCAGGTAACCAGTCTGAAAATTTTAGCTAGGGTAGGCACACATAATTTTTTTTTAATCATTTTTTTCTGGAATAAAATGTATAATTTAATGCATTTTGAAAGGCATTTTAAAAAATATATAATTTTATGCATTTTGAAAGGCATTTCGCCTTTCAAAATGCATAAATTTATATCTTTTTCCAGAAAACCTGAAAAAATTCAATGTTTCGCCAGTAAATTTAGGTAGGGTCGGGTTACACTAAACACATGTGTTTTTTTGTTTATTTTGGCTGAATGGTCTAATTGTTGTTGTTGTTATTGGCCCTTTTTGCCAAAGTATCTCTCAGGTACGTAGAGTTCTCGGTAATATAGCTACTCTTAGTAAAATCTCTCAGGTATGTTCAAGATGGTAACTATCTGGAAATTCTTCAAAAGAGGTCTCAGGAATCATTTATAGGATAGAACCCATGGAGACATTAAGGCAAAATGGAGATTCAAAATTGCTGAAAAAATCTCTTCTCACATCAAAGATAGTCACCCTGGCAACCATCTTAAGATTCTTCAAACGCCATTTCAGGGAGCGCAATGGCTCAGTGGTAGAGTGCTTGACTCGAGACCGAATATTCTGAACGTTTTAAGCCATGCTAATCCATATCATTCCCTTCAGAATCATTTATGCATCTTTAATTCACTGACAGAGCCCAGTGGCTCAGTGGTTGAGTGCTTGACCCGAAACCGAGGGGTCGTGGGCTTGAGCCTCACCGGCTTCACTGCATTGTATCCTTGAGCAAGAACATGAATCCTAGCTTAGTACTGGTTCAACCCAGGAAAACCCATCCCTGTTTAACTGAAAGATTGTTGATGGGACGTAAAGAATCAAACAAAACAAACGCCATTTCCTTCGGTAAATTCCAATCTTATGACAGATTGAACTGAATCATGAGGAATCATAGCAACATCGAGATTCAGAATTGCTAAAATCCTCTGTTTAAAGCATAATAAATATGGAAAATAATGTTTATTTTTTTCCCTTTGTTAAGGGGAGGCGACTGTTGTGCTTCTCTTCGCTCTTCACTGGAGACAATAGGCTCTACATACAAGCAACTACTGGAAGAGAAAGATGTAAGGATAAAATATCTTGGTAAGTCACTCAAGATAAATATGCGCTAGGAATCAGATTTAATCTGGTATCTAGCATTATATGAGCTGCTACATGAGATTTCCAACAATGTGGCAGTTTGACATGAATAGACTCAAGACAAATCTGTGCAGCTTCCTTTTAAGCTTAGAAACTCCAAATGCAGTTCAGTCAGTAGCTTAACAGTCAAAGAATATTCAAGCGACTAGCAAAGGCTCTGATCAGACTGCACGTATGCGCAGGCTGGTCTGAGCCTTTGCTGGTCACACATACCACATTGTTGGAAATCTCCTGTGGCGGCTCAAATACAGGTCGGCATGTGTGAACAGCAAAGATTCCAACCAATCTGCACAGTCACGACAAAGGCAGAGTTGAAATAGTAGGGCTGTGGATCGTCAGGCAAGTGGCGATCTGATCTGATCCACGATTCATGAGTTACAATCACAGCTCGAACTGCGAGTCACTGGTTATCTGACAGAAGTGTGCTGATTTCAGGATAAGGCCCTTTTCCTTTGTCTTGAATTTCACACAAAGACAGCATGACCTCTGTTACGTAATCAGCTGTCGGCAAGAAACATGTACCAATTAGAACATGTACCAATGACGTGTAACATTGTGTGATTCAACAAAATAGATTGGAATATATTTTTTTTTATTTCGGAATACTTTACTAATTACCGATGAAGGAGAGTGCAAAACACAGGTCACATACCCACGAAAAAGAAAAAAAGATCGTAATCCATTCCAACAATTTCGGCAGTGACGAATATTCATACTCAATTTTTTAGTCTGATCCATGAATATCCGAGTACTCGGATACTCGCAGCAGCCCTATGAAATAGCAGATGAAAATTTTCTGCATATAAAAGCTGATCCACACTGTTCTCTGTACAACATGTGAGTTCATTATAGGAACAGGATTGCTTGTAAATCAGACTATATCATGTCATTTTATTCAACATGTTAAAGGATAAACCAATTTGAACAATATCGATGTAATTACTACCGTTCTATGTCTGAATAGCTTCATGACAGCATAATTATATTAACTGTCTTGTCACAGGGCTAGAAATTCTGACTTGTCCTTAAGTAGATCCAGGGGTCGCAAGTTCGAACCTGGTCCGGTCCCATACTTTGGTGGAGATTGATCATGAAATAATTTCTACGGTCATTCTTCTCCCTTCCGCTGAATCATTCAAGAAGGGTTGTCAAATGAGCATGAAGTACTGGTTAACTGCTTCTTCAAGTTTGCCCAGGAAAAAGTGTGGTCAAGTGAACTGACCGTCCCGCTATGGCCATAGCTGTTGACTTGGGACGTAAAGAAGCAAAACAAACAAACTTGTCCTTAATGAAATGGGGCCAGGTCAGAAAGTCGAACATGGTGAAGGGTATTAGCTGTCTCCTTTGGCTTATTTAGAAAGAGTGTTTAATCAAAAAATAGTTCTCTTATTTCTCATCCCAAACATATGTTGTGGGTCCTCAAAAGAACCGCCTCAATGAGAAGGTTCTTTTGAGCACCCAAAACAATGTTTAAACTAATGGATAGGAAAATATTCACAATTTTAGGCTCACAATTTTTTGTTTAAAATCGGGACCTATGTAAAACCACTGGTGACAGGTACAGATAAGTTTGAACTAAAGTTAACACATACAGTCTACTCTCGATACCTCGAATTTCAAGGGACTGGGCAAAATATGTCGAGTTATCAGTAGTTCGAGGTAGCCAAATCATGACGTATACCTACCAAATTTGGGCGAAATAATTCACGTTCAACTCGTCCATAAATAGATTGTTATACGGAGCTATTTCATTAATAAACTACGGGATGAATTGACCCAAGAATCAATTGACATTTGAAATTGAAACATTAAAATTTCTCAGGTATCGCTACAGTCCTGACATTATGACTCTTTTTTCACTTTCTAAGACAAAATAAAATAAACATAGTGTTTTCAGTCGGCAACTGGTCCTGCGGTCGCAGGTTTTACCCTTCCGTAAGTCGTCATATTTTAAGCCCCAACAGTGTACATGCACGTTTTAATTCTCGTCGGCTTGATGTGCATATGCCTTCCTAATCTATTTTTGTCATGACATGCCCAAAATAGCCTTAAATGCACAAGTCTGTTTTCAAAATTATACTTTGGCCTTATTTAAAACAAGCAGTCATCGGACAGAGATTGCTCAAATTTGACACATTAGCTCATGTAGCCACTTTGAAGTTGTACCACAATAGATCAATAGAATTCGGCGACCGCGGTCAATTATGTAATTATACATTTACAACACACTCATTTATAACTGCGTGTGTCACACACGTGGACCAAGTGATCAAACAATTGGTGGTTTTAATGGGGATAATTAACGTTGAAAGCGGTGGATTAATTGGAGACACATTCAGATAAAAAGGTAATTTCCTTTGAAATGAAATCGAGTTAGGCGTTGTAAAATACACTAAAATTGATCAGCGGGACCAGTTTTTCGTAGCGAGTTATCAGTTTTATTGACTTAGCCGTTATCGAGATAAACGTTGTGGAATTGCAATAATATATAGGGGAAAATACCGGGACCAGGCTGTCAGGTCGAGATAAGTGATAGTATTGAGTTATGCATAGTTGAGTTAACAAGAGTCAACTGTAACTGTTCCTATTTGGGCTTCGACGCAAGAAAACCTGTCTTCCGGGGTTTGAGAACAAGAAAGGTGCAGACCAGCCTGCTCATCTGTGCAGTCTAATCAGCGCCTTTGTTATTCGCTCACTGGAAAGTATCATAACTAGGCTTGCTACAAGCGAAATTTCAATTTTCTAGCTAGTCTCTGTAGCTGTAAGCCAGGTTTGAATCTCACTTTGTCGGAAACCATGAAGACAGGTTTTCTAACGCTGCAGCCCATTTAGGCTTGGGATGCACAACATTGCTGTAGAGCAATAGTGAAATTCACACCTCATCTACATGTACACACCATGTACACATACAGGAGGATGTCAACTTTAGTTTTGACTCCATTCACTCCACTGTCATAGGGCCAGTTAAGCAAAAATAATTTGTGAAAAATTGGGATTATTTTCTTATCCATCAGTTCAAACATTTGTTTTGGGTGCTCAAAAGAACAGTCTCATCGAGAAGGTTCTTTTGAGCACCCACAACATATGTTTTGGTTGAGAAATAAGAAAAATGATTTTCAGTTACACACTCTTATCTGGGGGCATGACTGTATGCTCTTCAATCTTCATTTGAGCTTTCTGCTATTTATCTTACAGAAGATGAGATTAAGAAGCACAGAAGACGCTCATCAGCCTTGGGCATTGGAAGTTTGGATTTGTAAGTAATATAGAGGATCTTACAGTGTGATCATTTCATATGAAATTATTAAACGAGCCTTGGCCAGTTTAATAAATAGAGAATACTAGGTGAGTGTCTTTTCATATATCAAGTTTACCAGGCAAGGCTTTGAGAACGCTTGTTGATTCAACAGGCGTTCTCAAAGCCGAGCCTGGTAACAGGGATAATCCTAGGATGGACCTGATCAATTTTGTGAGAAAACTATTAATGTTTTGCTAAAATGGACTTTATTTTTGGCTGGGCCCCATGTACAATCTATTCAAATCTCATGTCAATTATGCTCTAATGTGGATATTAAGGATTCTTGGGCCCATCAAATTTTGCAAAGGGCCCATAAAAATTTCAAATGGCCCATTAAATTTGGAAGTTTGCATGTGTTTGAATGGGATATGGGCCATTGGCCCATTTTAAGGTCCCATCATCATTTTTGGCTAGGATTATCCCTGCTGGTAAACTTGATATCAAAAGACTTGGGCCTGGTATTCTACTCATCAGCTTACCAAGTTAATTCACTCTTCAACTTAGCGAATATGAAGTTATTATTGATTTTTGTGGCGATCCAGCGTCATTTGGCGACGTCATTAAAAAAGTGCAATGTCATCATGACCTGGTAAAGGCTCATGGCGTGAGATAGACAACATTTATCAGGCAATGTGCAACAATGCAGTTAATATGTGACGTAACTGATAAATTTGATATGAAATGATCACAAATGTAAGATTCTGATAATCATTCGTTTTAAATGCGATTCTACCGCCATCAAAATCTTATTTATTTCAATGAAAATTTGCATTGCTGTAACGGACGTCGTCATGAGGTTACTTGTTCATGCAGAAAGTGTTATGTAGCGTGTGGTCATAACGTTATTTATGACATGATATTATCCACTGAATAACAGTAATGTGATATGATAAAACTGGTTATTGAAAGAATTGCATCGGCAACGCTTTTGAATCTGGGGCCAGGAGCCAATGAATGCATAAATCTGCCAGATTGTTAGGAAAAATGGAAATTAAATGTGTCAAATTTATACTTGAAATTTGTATTATTATGTTTGGCTTTCATATAAAAAAAATCTTTTTGTGGCTTGCATCATTGCAATAAATTGCAATGCTACAGCTTCTGAGGGCCTAGGCATGCCCTAGGCTCCTACCTTAATATCATAGTGAGCAAGTTTGAAAAAAATCCGACAACTACCGTAACACATAGAACAATAGGGACGAAGATTATTTAAAAAAAAAACCCGTTATTGCGCAGGTGGAGGTGGACAAAACCCCTACTTTTAAACATGTGTTTCTTACTTTTCTTCAATTTGTTTCTCAAAATGACTCCTACTTTTTATAACTTTTTATCAAAAGCCTTTTGTAAGCCTGAAAATGGGTCAACAGACTCAACACTCAATTTGTCAGTGCATGAGATTTATTACTTGGCACTTATGCATGGGTGAAAGTTTTCCGGTTTATACCTGAATTCCGTTTTTTTGACCTTGCCAGACATCGTTTTTGATAAACGTGTAAATCCGTTGAGATATTGGGGGGGGAGGGGGGTAGGGGGAGGAAGGGTGGAGTGGGTAGGCCCCCTGACGATTTAAAAGAGTCGGCGATTCAGGCAACTGGAATTCCTTGTAAAAAGATTTAATTGCAGTCGTTTCCGCCCCTGAATCACTAGCTGCAACCCCCGTTTATTGCTAATCTAAATATAAACACTAGGAATTTCCAATACAGTATGTAAACATGCTATACACAGGTATACGATTGATGATTAGGTATGAAGTTTTTAACGTGGGATACTGCAAGAATGAGTGGCATTGGGAATGGCTAGAGAGATACTCTCAATCCCAGCAGTACGAGGAGACAGTCCTGGCATGGCCTATTGCGAAGCTTGTATAAACATGACCATTAGGTATAGTTACAAGTCGTCGAAAAAAGGCACTTTGCCTGCACGCTGAGGACGCGAAACACACATCCAGCTTGGGGATTATCAAATTAAAAAGCTGGTATGACATTTTCTGTATCTGTCTAACTGGAAAAAGGTGGTATTGTGAAAGCAAACATTTGTCAACATGAGTCACAAATACCCCACCCACCCTTTTTCCTATTCTGCCTTGCCCATCTCTTTTACTGGCCAGGGATAATGGTAGGGGGTGTAAATGAATCAGGCTCTGCCCCTAGGGGAACATATGCCCAATTTTTTCTTAGGTACAGACTTAGTACTTTTCAGAGCTGCCCTCAGGGGAACCTCTATCAGGAATATTTGCTGTTAGTTTTATATGACAATTTCCCTTTCATTCAGAGCCCTTTTAGGGGTCCTCAGATACCTGAAATCGAGGAGCTTCCGGGGGCTTCATACATGAAGTTTCAGTCCAACAATAATGCCAATTAGGTCCCTAGCCTCACACGATAGCTGCACAAGAATTCTTAAATTTTAAATAGAGGATCTTACATGAGTTCTCATGTTTCATTGAGTTCATTAAACAAGTTGGGGAAAAGAGGTTAAATACGAGGCTTGCCGAGCATTTGATCTCTTTTTCGCAACAAGTTTAATAAATTCAATAATACAAGAGCACGAATGTTAGATTCTATTTATCATATGACATAAAGATTACTTTGAAATCCCATTTCTTGAGTAAAAACGTGATCATTTTGTCATTATGTATGCAATGTTGTTATGTAGGTCATAAAGTTTCCCAAAATTCTGTAAACCACTAGTGGTTTATCGATTTTATTGCATGGTGTTATTTCACTCCCAGACATGACATTGTATGATAAGTGACCTTTATAAGACATGGGTGGGTATTCACCTTTAGTGGATCGCCAGATTTAATATTTAGATTTCAGATTGGATTATCAATTAGACTGGTTTTGAAACTGTTTATTTGTTTCAGAACACAGGACATACCATTCCTACCATCAACCAGAACATCTGTATCAACTAATCAAGAAACCAGTCCAGATTCAACATCTAAAATAGCAAACTGTGAGACTGGTTCTCATACTAATCACACTAATAATGAAGAGGAAGACCTGGTGTTTGTGGACAGGTCTAAATCTCCATCTCACCAGACTAAGCTAAAGCTGCAGAAAAGGAAATTGAAGCGTAGCAGATACACTGAGGTAGACATCGATTTAACCCTTTGTATTCGGGAATCCCCTAAACGAGTACTTTTGCAAACAGTGAAGACACAGATGAAATGCAGCATAATGCTGCATTTCATCAGGGTCTACACTGTAAAGGTAAAAAAGATTTTCAGACATATGAATACAGCATTTTTCTAAAATTATAACCCAACACCCTTAGATATGTACAATGGACTTTACCAAGTTTATTGTATCAAACTAGAAGGAAGAACCCAATAGTATTCAAAAGGTTAACCACTAAAAACTGCAGCAGACAGCATTTCCATACTCAGTTGCTTTCTTAGCTCATAAAGAGCCAGGGCTTTAGTTAAGAGTGTGTAACAGAAAAATAATTTTCTTATTTTTCAACCAAACTGTATGTTGTGGGTACTCAAAAGAACCGTCTCAATGAGACGGTTCCTTTGAGCACCCAAAACATATTTTAAGAAAACATTTCCAATTTTACGCTCAAAATTTTTGTTTCTCTATACCTATGAAGGGCCAGCAAAAATTTACAGCAGATGAAATTTTCAAGTTTTGGTGCAACTTTTAGAATCCAAATATAGTGAATCTTCTGGCAGTAGATGACTGGTATTTCATGTGAATCATCTGCTAGCAAAAGCGAGAAAATAAAGCAAAATTTGTTGTCTGTTTCGGTCTAATTGGAGCGTTGAGGGTTAAAACCAAACAAGTACATGGTGAAACCTATTTTCTCTAAAATGAAGAAAAATTGAGTGTCACAAAATTTGTTGTCTACAGTAGTCATGGTGAAGTTTGAAGAGTTTTCAATTTAATACACTTAACCCTGGGTTGTTCAGAAATAATTATTGAAAATAGAAGTTCTCAAGACATGAATCATTATTGCAAGAACTTTTTCACACAATACTTTTGAAATTTTGGTACTTGTACCATATGCGTATCAGTACTTTTTATACTCTTCATATACTAACATACATGCACAGCTGACTAATAATTGGGGTCATTGTCTTCATCTACTTCCATACTCTTGTGGTGAGACTGTACAAGCTAGGACTTAGTCAAGGACCAGGCTTGGCTAAGCTTTCGCTGCTTGCTTAACCCTTTCCTTCACTAATAAGAATATTTATGCTAGGCTCCACCCACTATGAATAATTGTATAAATAAACTTTCATGTTGGTACGTACAACAAAGAAATTACTTGTCAGGTCCACTAGTGTAGGATCATATCTAATCATATTTCCATAAGCAAACAGAGTAGACCCTGATCATTTGTTTGATTTGATTCTTTACGTTCCAGTCAACAATTTTTCAGTTATGCCTGGACAGGTCTTTTCATAGGTAGAACCAGTACGGTCTTGAGTCAAGCACTCTACCACTGAGCCACTGTGCCTCGTAGACCCTGATCTTACAATAGCTGCCTGTTCTTGGTCTGATCTGTTTGCAAAAGGGTTAATAGGTGTCTCTATGAGGTAAAAGGATAAGCAATAAGGAGTAAAATCTCATGTGCTGACCCATTCGTTTCAGGATATTAGTCCAGAGAACAAGAGAAAAAGACAGTCATCGTCTCCCAAACCGGTGACCAGTCCAGCTTTAGAAAGAAGTAAATCAACAAGAGCAGTTAATAATGCCCCTGTTCTGGTTCCTGACACATGTCAACCTAATCTAGATGATACATTAAATAAGCTTGAAATCACAGACCTCAAGCTTAGAGGAAATGATAGCTTTAGGGTGAAAAAGATCAGTAAACATATGGAGGAATGCAATGCTGGTGTTAACAAAGAGAATACAACACCAATACAAGTGGTACCTGAAACACTGGCTGTGTCGGAGGATGATGAATATCTAGATGAAATAGATGGTGATGATAAAGACGATGATCACGAGGATTTAACATTAAAAGATGCTAAAAACAATTCTATTGATGTGCTTTCTGATACAGATTATAGTGATAGTGAGATATCTCAAGCAACAGTTAGAGAGAAAAGTAAACAGATAACTGATGTAAGTATGAGAAGTGTCCTTAAAAACACTAGCAGCCAGAGACACAAGTTTGAGTTAAATAAATCACATAGTATCGGTTCTAATAAAAATGGACAAAGTAAATTTGAAGCTCGAGATTTTGATTCAAGGAATTTGCTGGATAGTCCACAGAGTCAGAAACATGATGAATCTATGGATTGTGAAGAAAATGCTCACACATACATAAGTCACAAGACATTGAACTTGAGTGGAAATAGCGAAGTTTTTGAACTGGAAAGTGAAGACGAGAGAGATGATTCAGGGGATGAAACCGAAAATATAGGCCAGAAAGAAAACAAAGGTGAATGTAATGGGGATAATGAAGAAATGTCCAGCAGAGTTAAAAGCAAGAAGTCCAGAAAAGAATCTGTGATGGAGGAAAGTGACAGCATTTTGCGGAGATCACCCAGAAAACTGAAAGAAATACGGTATTATGAATCGCCTAAAAGATGCAAGAAGAACCTAGATGATAAGTCTCAGCTTACAGAATCGGAGATTCATGAGATGTTCTCATCTCCGAATTCAAGCAGTAATGAAGAAACAGAAGGAAGACAGCAGCAATCTGACAATGCTAGAAAGCAATCTGATAATGCTAGAATGCAATCCGATAGTGCTAGAAAGCAATCTAATAATGCTAGAAAGAGAATCAATATCAGTTCCGATGCAAGTGCATTGACTGACAATTTGATCGACAGGAATGCCTCTATTGGAGGCATTCCTATTGATCAAACTGTCAGTCAATCTGTTGACTGTTTTAATATTGTACCTGTAACTGATGGTATACCTGATCGCAAAAAGAAAATTCAGTTAAAAGTACCGAAAAATACAGCAAAGATAGGTAAAAGATCTGAACATTTAGGTTCCAATAAAGAAACTCATTTAACAGTTGCTATAACGGATAAACAGTGTTCTGAGTTAAAGTCTCCCTCTATCATTGCAAGTAAATCTGTTTATGCGAAAGGTAACATTGCTTCAGACATTGTTCTTGTCAGTAGTCCAAGTTCTCAATCCTTGACAGATCCAGAATCCCCGCTGTTATTGCAAAGGGAGAAAACCGGTGTATCGGGAAGTGACAGACTAACAAAAACAGGTGGTGAACAAAATTCAGGATGGCTTAAAACTAAGGATAAAACATCCACAAAAGACAGAAGCTTTTCTGAATTGAACAGAAAGAAGGCAACAAATATCAATATTCCAGATGACTTGCCAAGTACTTCAGAAAATAAAAGTAAAGACTATTCAATTTCAACGGGTGTAAGAAAGAGCTCTAGAGTTAAGTCCGGCAAAAGTCTTTGTCAAACAACACTCACACAGTCATTTTTAAGTCCTTCAAAGAAAGGTAAGAAGACTAAAATGAAGGAACCTGACCTTGATCATGACCTTCAAGAAGCTATTAGACTATCATTAGAGGAAGCTCAAAATTCACAAGAGGAGGCTGATCACCTTACAGATGATGTTGAGGTTCTAGACTTTGGAACAGAAAAAGAAAATTCACCTCCATTTAAAAGACCCAGTATTTTACCACGATCGTCATTACGTAGAAAAGGAGTTCGACATAAACAAGTGACACCAGTGTCTGATCTGGATGAAACAGTAGCTCCTATCAGTGATAAACAGAGAATTTGTGATCAAGTTCTGAGGGAAGTGGTAGATAATGATAATCTGAGTGAGGGGTCACATTGTCAAGGTCAGAGATTAAATGGAAGTATAGACCCTGCTGCAGAACTGTCTGCATTGTGTGCTGATTCCAATGACCTTGCTTCCTTGCCATCTCTAGATAAAGGTATCTATTAACTCTTTGTATACTAAATGGATTCTTCAGCTTAAATGTATTTGATACAATATAAGATTTTGATGGTTCATTTCTCATATTGAGGGATCACAGGTTATACTATTCAAATCATATTGTATGTCTTTCTCTGAAAATAATTTTTGTTCAAGCAAAGAGTTCAAACCCTGATGAAATGCTGCATTTTGCAGCATTTCATCTGGGTCTTCACTCTTTGCCAAACTACCCATTTATAATGATTATGAGGTTTCTAGTAAACATTTAGGTTAAACATAATCCTAGAAAACAGTCAGGGTTTGTGCTAGCAGTCGCCATTGTTGCAAAATGCGAAGAAATAATAAATTTGGCGCAAAAAATATTAATTTGGTGACAGCTATTGGCGAAAAAAAATCGCTGGTGAAAATTTTTGTATGGCATTGGAACGTCACCTCCGGCTAAAAGTCAATGACTCGTGCCGCTTAATGGTCGTCAATGTATATCTTAATTGTCAAATATTAACACCTGAATTTTAATGCACAATTCGGTAGCTGATGGAGTCAAACCTGGACATGGTGGCGGCTACATGCCAAGTCTCAAGCCGTGAGGTAAAACCTCATGCTCTTCTGACATTTGTCACGTGGTGTTAGCATGAGGGGAAAACTCATGTAATTATCAAAAAAATTCTAGCTGATTTTGTCTGCTAATTTTGGCGATATTTCCCAATGCAAGAAAAAATCCTTCAGTGGCTTCACTCAGTAGCATAATTATCAAAGTGTGTCACCCAACCTGTGTAAAACCACCACTCAAAAAGACAGAAAATTTGTTTTCAAGACAAATTATCACTTAATGCAGGTCAAAAGCATTCCAGAATGCACTAAAGGGAGCATTCTACAATACTTTCGACCTTCATTTTAAAAGCTACCATTTGTCATTAAGATGTTTGTTTTGTCTATTTAAGAGTGGCCCTTTTACACAGATTTTACTGTACAGTTTTTCTTATTTCCTAGGCAAAATTATATATTTGAGTGAAGAATTCCACATGTTCTTATAGGCCCAAACTGAGATCTTTTTTTAGTTATGAATGTTACATAATAGTATCTAGGAGGGATGATCCTAAAGTTCTGATCCTGGTATGATATCTGTGTAACCAGCAATGCAACATGCCTGAAAACTGTACCAAGTAAAAATACATTCTTTGTCTATACACCGCTCTGGCAAGTTTTATGTAACTCGAAGGAGTGACTGGAAATCTACCCCAAACAGCCATACCCTCAATGCACTGACCTATCATGCAGACTGTGCATATTAGAGACCCCACAATTCAGACAAAAGCAGTCTCAGCAATTTGTTTTCATGGCTGCTCAATGTTCATCCTTTATCCAATATGTCCTATATATATGGCAAACTTCCTACATGATATGGGTTTCCAAGGCCCTTGATGTATATCTATGCAACTGTCAGCTATAATCAAATTTTGGTCCACTTAAAGTTTTGACCGGTCCATACTGCCGTAACAACAGCTGTATTAAGGTAAAAACTGGCAAACTTAGAGAATGATGAACTCGTTTGTCTGAAGCAATTATGCATAGGTGGTATCGTCAGAGACTGATAGTAACCCACATAAGAAAATTAAAACGAGTCCACAAATTAGGTCAAATTCGGTGGTACACAAATTTGCATGTGTATATCTAAAACAAAACCCAATCAATGTGTTCAAAGGTGCACTATATCGTAAAATGATGCAATGTGGATTATATTGAGAACAAAGTACCTATCTGAAACCAATAACAATTTCGAAAATTCTTATTTAAAATCAATCATTTTTTGGTAAAAAATAAAACTTTACAATATTCAAAATTTAGATTAAGATATTTTGTAATCAAAATAATATTGGTCTTAGATATTTTGCCGATATTAGGCTTGGCATGTTAGTCCAAATTGATAGACAAAAATAGAATATTATCCAAAATGAAAATTCTACAATGTATTCAAAATGACATAGTTGTCAATTTCAAGGACGTCATAACATAAGAGTTACGCATTGTGCTTTACATATTGAATCAACACAACATGATGTCAACATTTCAATGGACATTGTAAGAAACATCAAGTAAATATACAATGCAATTTTATTTTGTGAATATCAATCAGTTATTCGAAACATTAGAAAAGAAAAAGTAGTTTTAGCTCGACTCCGCTTAGGTCATACAAGAGTCACTCATTCATACTTACTACAAGGTGAAGAGCAGCCACAATGTGTTGGTTGCGACGCACCATTCACTGTACGTCACTTCCTTTTGGAATGTGGCGACTTTGCACCAGTTAGAAATAATTGCTTCCACGTTGATAACATGAAAGAATTGTTTCAAGATATACATATTGATAGTATTATGACATTTTTAAGACAAATAAATCTTTTTAACAAAATCTTATTGCTATTTTTAAAATCATGTTTTTTGTTTTACATTTGTATCAGACCATAATACAGATTATATTATGTTGTGTTCTGTTCAGTTAAAGAACATGTACAGTTATCTGAATAGCTCTTTGAAACTGTCAGATATTGTACGTGGTCATTCCTGTCAACAATCGTATTGCAACTTATTATCATTATACAAACTCAACATCATCATTCCTTTTATTTTATCTTACAAATTTTTACCCTTTCCATCCACATCATGTTTAGTTTAATACTGTCTGACGCTAATGACCCACAAGGGTTGATGCGTCGTTAAGCACCAAACAAACAAACAAACAATTTTATTTTGTGGTTTTAAAGATGCCGGGCTTGAAAGATTCAGATTCAAATACTATTATAATTCTATAATTTTGAAAACAGGCCAGTGGTATTGAGTGGGCCATATACAGTGTGCTGTAATTATCAAACGAAACGGTACAGCGAGAAAATATAAACATCATTATAAAGGTATAAACTAGTTCTTTTGAATGGTGCATAGTATGCATCTCAAAAAGTCCCCTGGACAAAGCTGCAAGGTAAAGATCAGAACTTTTGGATCATCCCTCGTATATCACCTTCTGATCTCTAGTCAGTCAAATGGTGAATTTTTGTAATTATTCTAATGGGTGGAAAACATTGTGGATCATTATCAGCTTGCTTGTTCAGAATATGAAAAAAAGAATTATGCACAAAGTAATATAAATACTGTATTGAAAACTTCTTCAGAAGCCAGCGGATCAGGATCCACTGTTCTCCATACATCTTATACAATGTAGTTCATAATAATTAACAAATCATCAGAATATCTCTAGCATGTCAATTTATACATGTTGATGTTTAATCTTTAATTCTTATAATGCATAGATATAATAACTACTGCCTTCCTTTGCCAGAACAGATGGAAAAGTATAAACTGGCTTTAAACTTGTCCCAGTGTTTTGCCTAAAATTTAGCTGTTGAAGTAGTCAGTACCTAAAAATAGTAAGTGAGTATGATCAGGAAATACCACAATCACAAACCACAGACAACCCTGTGGCACCGCGAGGAAGAGTCACTCAACCATCAAGAGACACCAGGAAGACAAATTAAGCAAAGCAACCAGCTCTCTCTTCCCCATCAAGATGATTGCAATACTAGAATGGACATAAAGTAACATACAACAAAACATAGAACAATTACAGAATCCCACGATGCGAGTAACAATCAACAAAGAATTAAGCCTTAATTAATAAAAGTTAATTGTACATGTAGGATTTTCATTCAGGAAAATATGTGAAATAGTTTTGTTCTGCATAAAAGTGGCTTTCTCCTCAGCTCCAAATATCAGGTGAAATCGCCGGCCCCTGGAGCTTGCTGAAAACACTGTGTCCTAAGACGAGTAAACAGATCATTCTCATGTGTCTAAAATAAAATAGGAACACTTCAAAAGGTAAGACATGTCGGGCAGCTTTTTCCAAGCCATATTTTATTAGTCAATTTCCAAATCAGTTCTGTCAATTCTGCTGTGTTTTGAAAGAGTAGAGGTACAGTAAAACCTGTGTAAAACGGCCACTCAAAAGTAGACAAAACAAAGATCTTAATGACAAATTGTAGCTTAATGAAGGTCAAACACATTGCAGAATGCTCCCCTTGCATTAAGCGATAATTGGTCTTGAAAACCAATTTTTGTTCTTTTTTAAGAGTGGCCGTTTTACACAGTGGCATGTGTGCCCAGCGAATACTTGAATCAGCCTGGGTATCTGCCCAATCTGAAAGTGATTGAAATCTCTCATTGCATGGATAATATTTGGGCGAGATATTGAGAGATTTGCTCATTTTCTGGCAAAAATCTCATTGAAAATGGCTCAATTGGAGAAAAATCTCATAACAATATGTGATTTATCCAAGGATTTTTTTTTGTTGTGAGCACAGTGGCTCAGTGGTAGAGTGCTTGACTCGAGACCGAGGGGCCCCGTGTTCAAGCCTCACCGGTGTCACTGTGCTGTGGTCTTTGAGCAAGACACATTGATCCTAGCTTAGTACTTGTTCAACCCAAGAAGACCCGCCCTACGCAATTGAAAGATTGTTGATGGGACATAAATAATCAAATCAAACAAAACCAAGGATTTCGCTAAAATATCTGGATGAAAATTATAATTTCTTGTCAGTTATGGCTGAATGAGATACTTTCATGATATTTTGAGCCAGAACTATCCCTGTGTTGCTCAGTGCTGTATTGTGAGTCAGTTATTGTTTATTTCTTCAGATTTTAGATTGGAAGATTTGAACCAAGGGAGATCACTCCCCAAAACATCAACATTGGCTGAGGAAGACTCCCAAGAAATTCCTTCCACTTCTCGAAGCTACAAATTTGGAACCAAAAAGAAGTTAAAGCATAATAAAACCACTAAAGGTATTAAATTCTGCTCATAAGTAAAATAGAGGGAGACAATTTTTGTTGTCTCCCTTCTGAACGTGCTGTAATAGTGAGTTGTTGGGTCTCGCAGCTACAATTTTGGAACAAAAAGCTCAAGCATAATGAAACCACAATTTATTATAAACTGCATCAAAGCTGGAAAAATGGAGATCTTTTACAAAACAGTCCCTTTATAACACATCCTGTTTTAACATGGATTTGGATACAACATGACCATGTTGTGGTTCCCATTTTTTTTAGCATGGAATTTTACAAAGGAATTATAGGAAAATGACCATAAATGGTCATTTTCCTGTAATTTCTTTGTAAAATTGTCCCTATATAACACAATTTACTTATTGCACGGTCCATTTCTATGGACCTCAAACATAGTGATGTAAATGGTATAAGCTCAAAGATCTTGTCATCTCTGAATGGATATTTCTTAAAGGGAAGAATTTGTGACTTATTGTCAAATTATAAGGGAAGACCCTTTGGTCAATATAAGGGAGCCAATTTATAAATTTGAATACAATATCTGAGGGAGCGCAGTGGCTCAGTGGTAGAGTGCTTGACTCGAGACCGAAGGGTAGTGGGTTCGAGCCTCACCGGCGTCACTGCGTTGTGGTCCTTGAGCAAGACACATTTATCCTAGCTTAGTACTGGTTAAACCCAGGAAGAACCGTCCCGCATAACTGAAAGATTGTTGAGTGGACGAAAAGAATCAAATCAAACAAATCAAAAATACAATATCTAGTTTCTGGAAATCACAGCAGGAAGGGAGACAACTGGGTACTGATGATGATCACAATATTAGTTTTGACCACATATTGTTTTGCAAATACAATACATGTATCTAGTTACTGATTTTGTTGCTTTAATAGAAATGGAAGAGAAATCACAGCAGGAAGGGAGACAACCTGACACTGATGATGATCACGATATTAGCTTGATCATGTCCCATTTTGCAAACACAATATCATTTCGGTTTTAGTTTAAACTGTATTTAATTTCTATGAATGATACAATGTGGTACAAGAAATTCATATAACAATGTTAATGATCCGAACGGAAGCATTAAAGCTTGCAGAGTTCATTTCCTTATAATACATGCAGCTACACAGTCTATACAACATGGTATAATAGCTCACTATAGAAATATATGTACTTGACTGCATATGTCTAGGAATAAGTTTAAATAATAAAGTTGTGTATGATTGCTAGAGAAAGAGAGAGTCCAGGTTTCTAGCACTTTTTACACTTGTAGCAATTATGTTAGGATGGCAAGATCTAAGCGTAGCACTTATACTTACACTAGGGCTGGCTAATCGAAGCCACAGTGCTAATCGATAATCGGTCCTTGCATTTCGATATATAACCGATTAGTAATCGCTCAAAATTGACAGAGGGTCTCCGAACGTTTTGAAAACTCTTGCATGGCCAACGACATTGATTTGCCCATCATTTCGCTAAACAACACTAAGTAGCACGTGTTACATATTCAAAAGATAATAGGTTTTAAATAAAAAGTGGCATCTTTGCTTAAAACAAATCGTTTTCCACTCTGTTGGAAGAAAATTGACTTGCTAATTGGCAAAGTCTGTAATTGAACTCGCAGACAATGCACTTTAAGGCACTTCCGGTTTAAACAGAAAATAAAAGGAGTCAATTACGCTTGGATTTTAATTGAATAAATAGACAGAACATCCATTATTAAGTAACCGATTTTTTAATTTTCATATCGATAATCGTTTTTCTTTTGTATATCGACCGATTGACCGATATTTCGATTAATCATGCCAGCCCTACTGGTAAGCATGGTATGTCAGCGTATTACAAGTTTACATAGTTGTGCGTGTTTCAGAATAATATTAACCATGCATGGTTGATAGGAATCTCCTCTAAGAAGTAAGGATACTGATAACTCTTGTGGAAGATTTGATAAGTATTGCTGCCTTTGTGCAATGTATCTGGGACATGAGAAAAAGAAGTGTGAAGATGTTTCAATGCAACCACATAAACAGAGCTGATTGCCAATTAGATTTTCTTAAACAAATCAGATTTTAACAAGCTACATTCAAGCCCTATGCGATTGTGTAGTATTAGTATTTGCGTGATTTGTGATACATGCAAGGTATCAAAGTATTTAGGAACAAGTAATTGGTTATTTAAACATGCGCAGGTCCAGAAAGTTTTGTCAGGGGTCTAACTCTGACATTTTTTTTTTTGGTTGATGAGGGGAGTTAGGATCAAAATACTACTAAAAGCGGGCCATTATCAGCCTGTTTTGCTAGCGTGCAGATGATGACCCAACTTTGAGTGCTGGCTTGGTAGTTTTGTGATTTTTATGGGATCAGGACCCCAGTATTGCTAAGAAACCCTTTATTTTGGTGATTTTTCAGGGGGGTCCAGACCCTCTGCCCCCCCCCCCCCCCCCCCCCCCCCCCCCCCCCCCCCCCCCTAGATCAGTGCATGTATAAAGTCGATTTATTCGATTTTGTTGCTTTACTAGAACCTGAAGAGAGATCACAGCAGGAAGGGAGACAACCAGGTATTATTGATGATCATGATATTAGTTTTGATCATGTACCAAAGAAGAAAGAACCAGAGATTGCTCATGTAGCGGTGGTGAGGAAACGGGATGAAAGACAGAAGTTGAAAGGTCACAGTTGCAGAGAGTGTTATCAGGTTAATCCTATTGCAGGACAAGCTAGAAATTTATAGTTACTTGTCCTGGGACAAGTATAAAGAAAGCTAATATATTTCTTTTCTTATGAAGCTGTTAAGACATTGAAAGGTGGTAATTACATTTGAGCCACAACATGAGATTTCCAACAATGTGGTATGTGCGACCAGCAAGGGCTCAGATCAGCCTGCTCATGCAGGCAGTATGATCAGAGCCTTTGCAAGTCACTTGACTATTCTATGACTGTTAAGCTACTGACTGAACCTTATTTGGAGTTTCTAAATTTTCTGAGCTTAAAAGGAGGCTGCACAGGCTCGTATGAGTACACTTGTCAAAATGCCACATTGTTGGAAATCAAATGTCACGACTCATTGGCTTTGGGAGAGTGCCCAGATGTGTGAGGTCTGAGCTGTTAGTGCTAGCCTTTGTGATAAGTACCAAAATCTGGCCTTGAAAGTATAAAACTTTCTCCATGCTCAGCTCAAAAGAGTATGAAATTTATCATGCTCATAATGTTTAAATGTCAACTTTGTCGGCATTTTAACATGTATTAGTATGATAAATACAACAGCTGAGAGTTTGAATACAAGAATTGTATTAATTTTTCAGCGTTATAAGTTTTACGAGCAGTTGAAGTTTCATTCTCATTTAATTTTAGCATAAAGTTTTATAAACTCAATGCCAGATTTTGGCTCATCCGGTCATTCGTTTGAAAGCATTCACTTCTCAGTTATTTTTACTCTTTCCTTGCTTGTGGAATTTTTTGCAAAAAAAGCTCAACTGAGCATGTGAAAATATTTATAACCTCAGGTACTGGTGTGCAAGCCCATATTGTTTTTTGTGCAGATTTCGTTGGCCTTTCAGAATATCCTAAGAACCTATTGACAGAATTTAGCCAAATTTACATGGTTGTAACATAAAGGTATGATGAAGATTTGATTAGGTTTCTGTGACATTGACCCAATTTTCAAGAACACTTTCACATAAACTGCAAAACTAAAGTAAAAACATGCTTGTGTGCACCACATCTCCTAAGCTACTGGATAGATTTTGCCATTTGTCATATGACAATGGCACTGATTTCTTCCACATTTCATTCATACATTGATTATAAGAAAACCTCAGACTAGATTGAATATGCTTTTTGTCCAATGTAGGATTGCTAAGATATCTATCAATGTGGCCACTGTTGACATTTTAAGTTCTCTCAAATTAAATTTCGTTAAAATGTGAACTCTTATGATACATTTTCCCTTGTGCAAATTTCAAACATTATTTTAAATTTCATGGAAATCTCTTAAAAGTTTGAATTGTTGCCCCTTTTTAACTTTGACAATAATAATTATGCACGGCCACCTATCAGATCATGACAGCTCTATTTGGAAGGGATTTTATGTCAAAATTAACACTCTACAGGGGCTGCTCAGAATTTTATTATCAGCATTGTCTACATTTAACCCTATATTAAGTCTGGGAGTGATATTACACCATGTATTGAATTTAATATCGATAAACCACTATATTTAGATAATGTTATGAAATGATGCCATTGTTCTCCTGTATTATTGAATTCATTGTGAAAAAGAAAGAAAATACTTGGCAGGAAAGCCTATATTTTATCTCTTTTCTTCAACATGTTAAATAAATTGTATAATACATGAGCACTCATGTTAGATCCTCCTTTTCTTGACTATATGTTTGATAAAATAAAGATTGGATGGAGCATTTTATACCTTGAAAGGCCACAAAGTAGAACTTATAGTGTATTTCAGTCCATGAACTTAATAAAAAGTGCAGACCCTGATGGGCTACACTGTTTGATAAAGTTCAAAATTTCAGGTTTCAAGTTAAAAAAGGATTAACTTTTGGCCTGCTGAGTAATTATACTTTCTCTTGGAATTTGATGATATTTTTCGGAATCAAGTTTTTAGATAATTATGTTCCTAAAAAGGTTTAACCTTTGGAAGCAACATCTACATCAAAGAGCTAACATGTAGAGTGTGCAAGATTCTGGCCCAGATTAGCTACAGTCAGTCATTTAGGCCTCATCAGTGACCCTCCGATGGTTTTAATCATCAAATCATAGTATAGATCTAGCAGTTTGTATCCAGAGCATGCCAAACATTTTGTCAGGGCCTGATTGTAGTCCAAACTAAATGCAAAATTTATCAGCAGACAAACAAACAAAAATTACTAGCAGGCAAGGATTAACCTTTATCCTGCAGCTGTTTTTTTTTATCCTGAAAGTGTCTGCTTTTTACATCTGATGCATTTTCAGACTAGATTTTATCATGGCAGCAAATACTATGAACCCTGATCAGACTGCTCCTAAGGCAACAGTCTGATCTTGGTCCATTATTATATTTGCAATATAGGCTACCTACAAACATAAGCGGATGAGAGAGCAGATGACAAAAGTAATGACTGGCAGACTTAAGAGTTTGCTAGTGTCGATTTTTGTTGTCTGCTGATAACCGAAATACAAACAGTTCGGATCCAGATCTGGACCGACTGAATATCGGTCCTGATCTGGATCCAAACCGTTTGACACACTGATAGTGTTCCTGGAAGAATATTTTGAAAAAATTAATTTCGAAAAAAGTCAGCACACGGCAAAAATCATGAAAAAATTACCCAGCATGCAAAGAGTTAATATGTTTTGTTTGTGTTTTATCTAAGTACTACAAGTCCAAAGGTTTGTCTGAAGCGGAGATACATAAACAGATCCAGGACTGTTCAAGACACAGAGCCAAGCATGTGAAGCCGGATACCCCACCCCACTTCTGGTCCGTGGGTTTCATAGACACGCAGGAGTGTGTTGACAGAGGTGAATATAAGTTCACATGGTTGACAGTTTTCAGGATTTTTTCTGAATTCAGGATTTCGAGGCTGGCTTTCTATGGAAAGTCAGCCTCAAAATCCTTAATAAGCCGGATTATAACAGCTTCTCTTATATACTTTCATAGATACACAGGAGTGTGTTGACAGAGGTAAACATAGGTCTACATGGGTGAAGATTTTCAGGATTTTTTCTGAATTCAGGATTTCGAGGCTGACTTTCTATGGAAAGTCAGCCTCAAATGCTGAATTAGGCAGATTACAATACACTGTAACTTCTCTGATTTACTTACAGTTTACTATTTGATGATATAGATAGTAGATCCTTTTCAACTTGAAATCCTTAGCATTATGTAAGCGTACTGCAAGTTTTAAAATTTGAATTATACGAAAGTTCAGGATTTTTGAAATGTTGAATTTTCACCTAACAGAATTTTTTAGCAAGAACATTTTATTATTTTCTTCTATCAGTTTTGTTTTGGTTGCTCAAAAACATTGTCTCATTGAGACAGTTCTTATGAGTACCAACAACATACATTTTGAATGAGAAATATAAAGAATAATTATTAATTAGGCACTCTTATCTGGAGGCCTGGAAAAAGCTGTAAATTTCAGATTGAAAGACATGGAAACAGGTATTTTTCAAACCTAAATGTTTGGCTGAATCCTGGAACTCCTATCTGTGGATCCTCTTATTAGAATTTTTGTTCCCCCACTGTGTTTGGTGCAGCTCCTGTTAGTGTCATGTCCAAGTGTCTAACAAACATGCTGGCAGATTGTCGCCAAATTTGCATAATGCAGCATGGATATAAAATAGGGACCTCTTTTTCAAGGTCACTGCTGGTATTAAACTGCTAAATTATAGGCTATAAGGGCTTGTGTGCACAATGTCACAGGAAATGGGTACCACATTTTAAACAGGTATGTTCGTGAATAAAAGGAACATGGTAAAATCCTGACTAACACATTTAAGCCAAATGGAATTTCCCATCCTTATCAATTTGACCAGTCCATTTAAAGGGTTGTGGATGGGATTTTTTATTTTTATTCAGTTTTTGATAGAACATTCTTTAAGCAGTCATTGGGGATCCTGATCAAATGCCACATTTTGTGGCATCTGATCTAGATCTGCACTGCTTGCCAATGTCCCTCAAAAAGGATGCTAGACTTGTATGGGTCAAGTGTATGTTGACTTTACCTCAACTTCAATGTCATTTGGCGGATTTTTGAAAAGAGAGTATAAAATTTTAAAAAAGTGATGGGCATAATAGGCTTATACAGACAAAAGCAGGATTTTTATCATTTACCAAATAGTGCCTACACAAGAGATGCCCTTCTGCAGTATCTCATTAATACAGTCCCTTGTCTAAAACAGGCCCCCAGAAAAGAGTGCGTAACTGAAAATTATTTTCTTTTTTCTCAACCAATACATATGTTGTGGCTACTCAAAAGAACCGTCTCAATGAGACGGTTCTTTTGAGCACCCAAAACACATGTTTAAACTGATGGATAAGAGAATATTTACAATTTTACACTGATATTTTTTGCTTAACTAGCCCTATGTAAAAGAAGGTACATGTAATTTTCTCGTTCTTAATTCTCGTGTACATGTTATTAAATTGTCTAAAAGTCCCATATATAATTTTCTTGTATAGAAAGAGAAGGTCATTTTTTTTCGCATCTACAAGAATTTTCCTATAATTTCCAGGCTACATGAAGATAGAGTCCAAAGAAAACCAGAAAAAGGACATCCCCACTTACAGACGAAGGCGAGCACTGGAGAAACGTTTCAAAGCCAAGAATGAAACATCCATGGTGAATTCTGACGACTCAGACATTGAAATGAGCCAAGCTTTAGTTTAATCCTTAACCTACCATTCATACCCTTGTCTTTCATCTGCTTATTAGCACAACACATTTTTTGTAGGATAAAGTGCAACATTCCAAAGTCAAAAATGAAACATGGTTAATGGTGTATTTTCAGTTTTATTGATGGTGTGCTGTGGCCCCTAGCATAATTACATATAAAGCGCACACAACACACCCAGTTTTGTGCACCCACTAAGGCTTTGAAGAAGGAATTCTGGCTGTAGTCAGCCATTATCCTGCGCCTGTCCGTATTTAGTAAAAGTGTGGGGCATTATTAGTTTGAATTTTGATAATGTTCTATAGCAGGCTTCAATCTTGTACTGATCGACATGACAAAAAAAGTAAGCACAGTGCCACCCCTACTTTTCCTGAATATAAAAACATGGTTGATTCTGATGACTCAAATATTTAAATGACTTAATCTGGCATTAGTTTAACTTTTTGCGCCATTCACAGCAATTATCACCTGCTTTCTCATCTGCTTATGTACTTTGGTAGCCTTAATTGCAAACAATATGAACCCAGATCAGACTGCTCCCTTAGGAGCAGTCTGGCCAGGGTTTATAGTATTTGTTTCCATGGTAAAGGCATTCTGGAGTGCATTTAAATATATATTGCAGATATTATAAGCTAACAGCATTATATGGACAAAATACTTTGGCAGAATAAGGTGAAACATTTTAAACCCAAGAATGAAATACCTATTGTGGATTCTGTTGACTTATATTGAAATGCATCTGGCATTAGTTAAACTCTTGAGTTTTCCCATCATTCGTGACAATTGTTGTCTGCTCTTCCATCTGCTTATGGAGTGGATCTGACTGAAAATCACAGGCTCAAGGGATGGTTTGACAATTTTATTTCATGGAGATACATTCTCTCCATACGGGCAGGTGTCAAAGTCAGTTACTGGCAACTACTGGTTAAACTTACCCTGCTGAATATATCAGTATGGTACATTAACTTCTTGTTTCCAATCAGTGCAGTGCCTGATTTTAATTAATACAGTAGATTCTGAGATTGCATGGAAAATAGTGCAGATCCTGATCAGCTGGCTTCATTAGAAGCCAGCTGATCTGGATCTACACTATTTTTAAAGGGGACATATCCCTGTTCAGCAGAATAAAGGTTAACCCTTTAGACATAAGCCTGCAGTGTGATATGATAACTAATACTTTCAATATTACTAAAAATTGGCTTTAATACACATTAAAACCTCAATAACCCTTTTCATTCAGGTACTTTGACAAACAGTGTACCCAGTTGAAATGCCACATAATGCAGCATTTATCAGGGACTGCACTGTTTGTAAAGATGAAAACAATCTTCAGGGACATATATCCATCATAATTTAGAAATTTTGACCAGTGACCCCTTAAAACAAAATGGACTATCCAATACTTAATGTATCAATATCTTTGGGAAACTCCATCAGAATAAAAAGGGATCAAGTCAAACAAAGTCAGCCATAATGTGGTTGTTATTTCTAAATTTAATGAAGAAGAATTTTGTGGGTATCATTGGAAGGCTGTCAATGGGTATCCACAGCATGTGTTTTCACAGAAAACTAAGGTTCTGCCACCATACAGCCATCTTGAAATTCTTCAAACTACATCTCAAAATCATATGTTGGATTGAACAGAAACTTGTTGGGAGGCACCAAGGCAACACAGAGATATGGAATTGTTCTGTTCTAATATCCAAGATGGCAGTTATTTTCGAATTCTTCAAATGACATCTCCTCCTGAACTACATGTATATGTCAAGTTGAACTGAATCTTGCAACATCAGAAAATCAATCCGTTCTGTTATCCAAGATGGCTGCAATGGCATTAATTTTGAAATTCTTCAATTGACTTCTCCCAAGTCATATGTTGGATTGAAGTGAAACCTCTAGGGAGACATCAGAGCAGAATATTCAGAATTGCTATTATCTTTACATTCCAATATCCAAGATGGCTGTCATTTCAGCCATCTTGAAATTCAACACTTAGGGGGTCAGAATTGCTAAATGCAATCTAATCTGATCTGACAGCCTAGTGCTATATAGCATGCTATGATCAGTCTCATCCAGATGAGTGATTCTGGCCAGTGCGGTCTTCTACTTTACTCTGATGTTACTCTCTATATATTTTGGGTAATAACAGTAGCATAATTTTTATACAGAATGGACCCGGTTATAAGTGAACCATGTTAAAAAGGGACAATTTTACACAGGAAATATAGGAAAATGACCATTTAATGATCATTTTCCTATAATTCCTTTGTAAAATTCCATAGTAAATAAATGGAGCTACAAATATCCAAATCTGTGTTATAATGAGGTTTGCTATAAAGGGGCTGCACTGAATAAATTTAAAAGGCCTAAATTCTGATGGTTTTGAGAAAGAATGGTCAATTGCTTCCTCTGTTTTGGAAAAAAAGGTAATTTTGGTTTCCTCTTAACACAAATTTTGTCTTGCTTTGCTTTGCCTTGTGATGAGGTGAATATGTTTTGTTTACTGTGATTGAATGTTGATTTAGATATAACTCTTGGCATTCTGGGTAATTATACCCCGCCACACTTTAGTGTCGGGGTATTATGTTATACCTTTCGGTGTCCGTCTGTCTGTCCGTCCGTCCGTCTGTGCTCACCATTTCCGATCGATAACTTGAGTATTTATTCACGGAATTTTTTCAAATTTTGCATACATATTGTTATCGGCGATGAGTGGTATGGGATTGTTAATGGGCAAAATCCGTCCATTTTTAACGGAGTTACTGCCCTTTTTCTTATTGGAAAAATGGTTTCTGGCCTGTTATTCCTTTACTGTTCATGATATCTGAATGAAACTTCACAGATATGATGCACATCAAAGGTTACATATTGTGACTAAGGACCGTCACTCTGACCTTCCCAGTTTGTGAGTTATCCACCCTTGATAGGTCTGAAAAAAGGTTTTTGACCTATTGTTCCTTTACTATATGGAATATCTGGATATAACTTCACAGATATGTTTCACATCAAAGGTAACATATTGTGACTAAGAACCGTCACTCTTACTTTTCCCGTTTGTGAGTAATCCGCCCTTGATTGAATTAAAAAATGTTTTTTACCCGTAGTTCCTTTACTATGTGGAATGTTTAAATGAAACTTTACAGATATGTTTCACATCAAAGGTTACATACTGTGACAAAGAACCATCACTCTTACCTTTCCAGTTCATGAGTTATCTGCCCTTGATTGATCTGAAAAATGGTTTTTGACCTGTAGCTCATTTACTATATGGAATATCTGAATGAAACTTCACAGATATGTTGATCATCAAAGGTTACATGTTGTGTCTAAGGATCGTCACTCTTACCTTTCCAGATTGTGAGTTATCCACCCTTGATTGATCTGAGAATTGGTTTTTGGCATGTAGTTTCTTTTATTATATGGAATATCTGAATGAAACTTCACAGATATGTTGAACATCAAAGGTTACATAGTGTGGGTAAGGATCGTCACTCTAACCTTTCCAGTTCATGAGTTATCCGCCCTTGATTGATCTGAAAAATGGTTTTTGACCTGTAGTTCATTTACTATATGGAGTATCTGAATGAAACTTCACAGATATGTTGACCATCAAAGGTTACATATTGTGGGTAAGGATCGTCACTCTAACCTTTCCAGATTGTGAGTTATCCACCCTTGATTGATCTGAGAATTGGTTTTTGACCTGTAGTTCATTTCATCCATCCGTGCTCACTGTTTACGATCGATAACTTGAGTATTTATGCACAGAATTTTTTCAAATTTTGCATACATATTGTTATTGGGGATGAGTGGTATGGGATTGTTAATGGGCAAAATCCGACCATTTTCGATGGAGTTACTGCCCTTTCTCCCTTTAAAAAATGGTTTCTGGCCTGTTATTCTTTTACTGTTTATGATATCTGAATGAAACTTCACAGATATGTTGATCAGCAAAGGTTACATATTACAACGAAGGACTGTCACTCTTACCTTTCCAGTTCATGAGTTATCCGCCCTTGATTAATCTGGAAAATGTTTTTGACCTGTAGTTCCTTTACTATATGAAATATCTGAATGAAACTTCACAGATATATTGACCATCAAAGGTTACATATTGTGACTAAGGACGTCATATCACTGTCTATCTCAGTTCTGTTGCTATTTAGGCATTATATATCTCACAAAATAACTTTTGGTGCCCCCAGCAGTGGCAGGGTATTATGCAGTGCTTGCGGTGCTTTTATTTTTTCATGCTTTTGTTGTCGTGTGCCGACTTTTTTTTTCAAAATTAACTTTTTCAAAAAAAAAAAATTCAGGAACATAAAGTGTCAAACGGTTTGGATTCAGATCAGGACTGACTTTTTGTCGGTCCTGATCTGGGTCCTAACTGTTTGCAAAGATGATCATCGGACAAAAATGTCACCGCTTACAGGGCAAGTGTTAACGAGTGCACTCTTAGTATACACTGAACCGAAGTTCTAAGTAGCCACTTTTCAATTTCTCTTTTCTGACTAAGCCCTAGTGATATTTAAATGAATTTTTGCTCGAGTATGTGCATTATAATGGACTAAAGTTAAGCGGTGTTTTGGAAGAGTTTTCTATCACTTAACGATTTTTGGGTTCAAAAATGCAAAAAATAACTTTTTTAAGAAAATAAGCGTTTTGAGTGCAGTTTTTACCGAATTCAAGTACAGGTGATTGCAAACATGCCTAGTCGACTTGAAAAACACCAAACACTTGACATTTTGCTTCTGACAGATTTTTTATGAATTTTCAAAAATTGATAATTTTCCGAGATTTTCCGAAATTTTCGAAAATCATCAGCTGCACATACTAAAATCATTTTTGTGTTTTATTTTATGTTAATATGTTGGAAAAAACATCATGCAACTTGATGAGCACATTTTCTAACGATATTTTTTACTAATTTGTTATCCACTTCCGATTTTAACGTGAAACTTTAAAGGTCATTTAAATGGCCTTTGTTAAAGATTTCTTTTAAATATCAAGCAGAACAGTGAAGCCAATTCATAATAAAGAACCCAGGAAAATTACACTGCTGTGCCGCAGATAATAAAGCGTACAGAGCAATGCAAAGTGCGTATGCAAACTGCATGGTTAAGCTGAAAATTCTTTGATTAAGTTGTTGACCGTGGCTGTCTTCATGTTAACGTAGAAGAGAAATGGAGTGTTCAATTGTCCAAAAAACTTTTGATTCTTTTCATCTTATATCACAGCTGTTATAATCATCTTCAAATAATTAAAATATAAATGGATAACGTATCTGATGAATAGTTTATATCACACCAAAAAGTGTGACTTTTTGAAATGATGGTACCTTTACTCGGACCTCGTCTGTGCAAGGTCTACCAGTCATTTTGAAATGACATAATTTGCAGAGTCTCGACAAAGCCTTGGGCCTTTTGATAGAGTTTAAATTTTGTGAGGGCGATTTTTACTTTCTGAACGGGAGCAAAAATTGTGTGGTGGCTACTTATTACTTCGGTTCAGTGTATATTTGAAGTAGCCATGTAAATTAACATGAAAATCAATTAAATTATTTGTTTGTTTATGTTCATGCTTTACATCACTCACAGTCACCAATTTTTCAGTCATGGCAGGACGTCTCCTGGGTTTAATCAGTTCAATATACTAAGCAGAGGATAAAGTGTCTTACTGAAGACTAAACTGGTTCTGAGTTGTTCAAATTAACAACTGGTCATGTATAATGTTAGGTGGGTTGTGATTTGTCGGCCAATCATAACTTGTGTTACAAATCGTTAAGTTGACAAGACAACCACAGAAACATGACTGCCTCCCCCAACATATCCCGACGTTAACGGTGACGTTGACGTCACGAAAACCATCCCAACACAATAACAAGTTTGAATGCAGCGTTACCCGACGTTAACGGCGACGTTGACGTCAAGAAAACCATGCCAACAAAATAACAAGTTTGAATGCAGCGTTACAAACTCAATAAACATCATAGAAAGGAAAATGATGCAGCAATATTTAATAGAAAAAAAACCCATAAGCTTTTTTTTTCTGTAGCCTGTATGGAACTTTTAAACTGGCTCCGAGTTGTCGGCTATCTCCGTGACATTCCATGAGATGGGCAGATTTCTGCCCGTTTGATTTGTTGATGACCTGTCCCTACAATAGCCAGTGTAGGGGAGAGAACCAGTCTAACTGAAGACACAGCACAGTGCCCCCTGGATCTCAATTAGAGTAATCTACCATTGAGCCATTCTGCTGCTCGCAAATAAAATGTATTATATGAAAATATGCTGTATAATTCCATCTATTTGTATAAATTTGAAGTTATGTTGTAAATTATCATGTAGCTATACTTATACAATGTATATTAAAGGGATATTTGAACAATTACTTTATGACTCAGTCTATTTTGTATAAAGTAGTGACTTATCAATGAGCTCTTATTATCATGGAACTATATATTAAGCGGACGTTTGAACTAACTCAGAATCAAAGGAACAGAAGTCTGTTCATTGTTTAACATTGAAATAGCTCTGTAAAGCAACATGAATATCAAATAAACCATATTGAGTATACATATGAGCCAAGACGTGCACAAAGGCATAGCAAACACAAGACAGAAAACATAAAAAAATCTACAAAAGAAGTACTGCCTTGGAACGGTCAGCAAAATATTTTACTGGAGGGCTTAAACTGGTTTAACGGCGCCAACCTCATCCTTAATTCAGATGTGGATCAAGACACATAGATATTTGGTTTGCATGAAATATCTCTAACTTATCAATGCATCATCTCCCAGAACATAAGCCTCCTTTATCAGTTACCATTCACATTAACTGCATTGTTGCACGTTGCCTGATAAACCCTGTCTATCTCATGGCATGTGCCTTAATCAGGTCAAAATGACGTTGCACTTTTGAATGATGTCGCTAATGATGTTGAATCAACACAAAATACAAAAGTTATGTCATATTGGCTATTTTGAAGAGTAAATCAACTTATTAACTGATATATAGAGTACCAGGTTCGGGTCTTTTGATATCAAGTTTACAAGGTTTGGCTTTGAGAACACATGTTTCATCGCTCTGCAAGCCTCGCGATGTCAACAAGCGTTCTTAAAGCCTTGCCTGGTAAACTTGATATCAAAAGACACTCACCTACTGGCCTATAGCCCTTCAAATGGTACACTGTTTTTTGGCAATAACATTAAATCTAAAATTGGAATTTTAAATCCTAAACAAAAATATTTTTTTAAGTTTGTATATGTTTTCATAAATGCTGGGATAGGATGGAATTTTAACATTCTTAATGTTTTATGCCAAATAACATTTGCTTCTTGTACCTTGAGCGATATTGATCAATGACTATCAGTTGAATATAAAACCATGTATATACTATAAGACAATTTACAATGCATCAGTGGGTTTTAAATGTAGCTGTATATTGGCTTGCCTTGCTGTTTATCAGCATAGTCAACAATATTTCAGTTATCTAAACATGTCACAAAGACGGTGACACAAACTGAAGGCTACATCTATAGATGTCTACTACCCAAAATGCCCTCTTAGTTGGAAGCATCCATTTGCCTAGCTATTCCATAAATGAGCCTGCTTATTGATCTCACCACTCCCATTTGAAAACATGCATATTTTCCACCATATAAAGAAGCAGTAAAAGATAAATATAAAATGAAATGTAGTACATGTAAATGCCTGTACATCTGTGATCTTATTCGAATTTTCAGGCCTGTGCATTTCTAGTTGTACGCTCACACAAACAGACACATGAACAAACATACAATTAGGTAGCCAGACGGAAGCAGGCAAAATGATGGTACTTGGTAGGCATGAAACGAGTTAATAACTCGTTATCCGCAGAACTATATAAGCAGCTTGGATTGCATCGTAAACCGCACCATTTGATGGTACAAAATAATCGTCTGCTGTAATCACTACTTGACATTTTATAGCTGAGCAAATACTACGATATCTATCCAAGGGGTATTGCACTGACAGTACAAAAATGGGTACTAAACGGGTATTTTCATTCCAACAAAAACTAAGTTATTTATTTTTTCAAGATATCAGAGCAGTAACATTGATGTCAATCTCTGCCAAAATTTAAATCTAGTTAGGGTTTTGCTATATCTATGCGCATGCAAATTTTCAGGGTGAAGAAACCTTCATGTAAAATTTTAAAAACGAAAAACTGTGTTCCATTTGAGGTGCAACATACCAGGAGTATTCTCTATATATATGCCCATGCTGACATATCCAGTAGAGCTAGAGGTCTGATCCTTTCTCTTCTTCCATACTTTTTGTAAGCGAGAAGTGAAGGCTCTGGTGTGACTGTGATTATGCGCAGGCTTATCTTAGCCATCGCTGCTCGTGGATGCAATAAGTATCGAAATCTTGTGTGCTGGCTCAATTACAATATTTTCATGTGTTATAGATAAGAATTTAGAATCAAAGGAACTAATTTTTATGCCCCCAAAGGAACTTTGGGAGGCATATAGTAATTGCACTGTCCGTCCGTCAGTCCGTCCGTCCCGCTTCGTGTCCGGTGCATATCTCTTATATTCTTTTAGGTAGGAATTCCAAATTTGGTGTGTGGATGCATCTTGGGATTAAGGAGTGTCGCGTACCATTTTCGGGTCACTGTGACCTTGATCTTGACCTCTGACCTAGTTTTTAGAATAATCGTGGCCGGAGCATATCTCTTATATTATTTGAGGTAGGAATCTCATATTTGGTGTGTGGATGCATCTTGGGATGACGAAGTGTCGCGTACCATAATTGGGTCACTGTGACCTTGAACTTGACCTCTGACCTAGTTTCTAGAAACTGCATTGAGTCTGGTGCATATCTCCTATATCCTATGAGATAGGAATTCCAAATTTGGTGCGTAAATGCATCTTGGGATGGTAGAGTGTCACATACCATTTTTGGGTCACCTTGACCTTGAACTCTGACCTAGTTATTAGAATAATCGTGTCCGGAGCATATCTCTAATAATATGTGAGCTAGGAATCTCAAATTTGGTGTGATGATGCATCTTGATATGACGAAGTGTCACGTACCATAATTGGGTCACTGTGGCCTTGAACTTGACCTATGATCTAGTTTTAAGAATAATCGTGTCCGGAGCATATCTCTTATATTATTTAAGGTAGGAATCTCAAATTTGGTGTGTAAATGCATCTTGGGATGAGGAAGTGTCGCGTACCATAATTGGGTCACTGTGACCTTAGACTTGACCTCTGACCTAGTTTCTAGAAACTGCATTGAGTCTGGTGCATATCTCCTTTATTCTTTTAGATAGGAATTCCAAATTTGGTGTCTAAATGCATCTTGAAATGACAGAGTGTCATACATACCATTTCGGGTCACTGTGACCTTGACCTCTGACCTAGTTTAAAGATTTTTTGTGTTCAGAGCATATCTCTTATATTCTTTGGGGTAGGAATTCCAAATTTGGTGTGGATATGCATCTTGGCATGGTGGAGTCTCACATATTATTTTCGGGCCACTGTGACCTTGACCTCTGACCTAGTTTTAATAATAATTGTGTCATGAGCATATCTCTTATATTATTTGAGAATGGAATCCCAAATTTGGTTTGTGAATGCATCTTGGGATGGTTGAGTGTCTGGTACCATTTACGGGTCACTGTGACCTTGACCTCTGACCTAGTTTTAATAATAATTGTGTCAGGAGCATATCTCTTTTATTATTTGAGATAGGAATCCCAAATTTCGTGTGTGAATGCATCAAATTTCGTGTGTGAATGCATCTTGGGATGGTGGAGTGTCTTGTACCAATTACAGGTCACTGTGACCTTGACCTTTGGCCTAGTTTTTAGAAAAATCATGTCCAGAGCGAGCATATCTCTTATATTATTAAAGGTAGGAATCCCAAATTTGGTTGGTGGATGCAACTTTGGATGGTGGAGTGTCACGTACCATTTTTGGGTCTCTTTGACCTTGACCTCTGACATAGTTTGTAGAATAATCGTGTCCAGAACATATCTCTTATGTTATTTGAGATGGGAATCCCAAATTTGCTGTATGGATACATCTTTAGATGCTGATGTGTCGTATACCATTTTTAGGTCACTGTGATCTTGACCAATGACCTAGTTTCTAGAATAATCGTGTCTGGAGCATATCTCCTAAATTTCCACAGAAAGTCAGCCTCAAAATCCAGAATTTGACAGATTTCAATAGCTTCTTTGATTTATTTTCAGTTTATCTAAAGACAATTGACCATTAAAACTTGAAATTGTTTATATTTTTAGGCATACTGCAAGCTTTAAGATATGATTTTCAAAGTTCAGGATTTTGAAAATTTTGAACTTTCACCCATGAGAATGCTCCACGGGAGCATTTTGCAATACTTTTGGCCTTCATTAAGCAATTATTGCTCTTGATAACATATTTTCGGTCTTTTTTTGAGTGGCCACTTAAGACAGGTTTTACTGTAATACTCCGGGTTGCTTCATGCTAACTTTCTAAATTATAGCTAGTCTCTGTAGCTGAGCAGGCTAGGTTGAGCTTCAACTGATCACTAACTTCAAAGACAGGTTATCTCATGTCATAGCCCATTGAAAATACATTTAAAAAGACTTTCTTGTCAATTTTGCCCCCCCCCCCCCCCTCCCCCTGTATTTTGCAGCTTCCACTAGATGTAGGCAGCATTGTGTGATACTGTGAAATATCGCATAAGTGATAAATAAAAAACTATTTATTGTCTATATAAAGCATAGTTAAAAAGTGTGTATGATCAGGATATACCACAATCACCAACTGCAGACCAATCCACAGCACCGTGAGGAAGAGCCTCAGGACATTTACAGTAACATGACATCCAAAAGATAATAAGAGCAAAGCAACCACCTCTCTCTCTCCCTCGTCAAGATGGTTGCAAAAACTAGGAAGGACATGGAGTAATGTGTACCAAAGCAAAGACAAACACAGAACCTCCACAGACAATGGGAGGTACATAAAACAACAAATCAACTACAACAGAACCACCGCCTTAGAATAGACAGCAGCCTAAGCTACCAGGGAGTTTAAATGCATTTTACTGGTGCAAGTATTCACCTTAGAGTCTGGGTAGTGTCCATTTGAAGACAAGCAAGCTTGGCAAGTGCCTTTTCAAATTGATATAGCCTGGAATCAAGTGTTCTTCATAGGAATTTGAGCAAGGAAGCAGATGATTTATATCTTTTCTAGCACTAAATTATACTCACTTACTGCCAAAATTAAGTCCAAATTTGTCTGGAAATTAATGAATTTATATTATATATTTCAACTGTTCACAAAAGAGTGTTGGCCCATTTATCATAAGGTCACATTGCTTTGAATTTATGTATTTACCCATTGATTCACAAAAGAGGATAAACCCGTTGTTTATGTCATTACCTCACACGTTGCTTAGTTTTGCATAATTTTTCGGAATTGTCTACCCAAATGTACTCAAATGAACTAGATAAAGCATAGCTAGAAATAAAAAAAATTTAGAGGGAAATTTGTAGTAAGGGTTGGGCATCATCACATACATTAACAAATGGTTATCAGCTATCCAATGAGGTTAAAGATCTTGTTTTTAGTTTGATGCTGCATCTGTTTCCATAGTTTGAATATGCGAGCAGTGAAGACTCCTGTGAGACTGCACTCATCTGAGCCTTCCTATATGGGATAAGTATCAAATTCATTCTGCATTGAAAACTATACTATGCACACTAAATTTAGCAATTGTTTTGTATGGGTGAGCCCATCCACATCAGATCTCGAGTTTCATTTGCTGTTATGATTATAAAAACGCCGATCATCTGACAAGATTTTCCATTTAAAAAAATACAGATTTACCAAATGCAGCGGTCGTGCTAAAGTGACGTTTAATTTTAAGACTAGCGGGTAACGTGGGTATTTCTGATCATTGGGGGAAGCAGAAACTATTTTCAAACGATTGTTTGGTCACTAAAAACCAAAAAAACATAGCAAATGATGCAATTTTCTGAACTTTCTCAGAGAAATAAAGGACCAAGTTTTCACATTTTGACGTTTTTACTAATGCTTTTACGTTATCGCCTTTAAACGGTGTTTCTAGTCGGATTTTCTTGAACCACATTAACAAGTAAAACTGTTTGATGCCTTCCAACACATTCAGACAAATACTGTTGTATGAATCATCTTCACTACTACAGTGCACGAGAAGAAAGATAAAATCTAACGTCACCGTTATCTCGCAAATGTGTCGCACCATTTTTCAGTAACTTTAGGTTTCAATCACCCATAAGACGAGTTCTATTGTAAGCCTATGATATCTTTGTAAACTGATTCTCTGTTGAATTGAAATGCAATTAACATTAAAAGTTAAATCAAATGATGACTACGGTTTGACGTCATTGATGGCAGCATATTTATTGTCAGCATGAAATCGCTATCACATTTGTCACATAACCAATAGTTTTTATAGGCGTATGATGCATGAGGAAGATGAAAGACCACAAAACGAAAAATCACATGCTTATCATTTCAGCATTACTTACAACGGGTGTGATTTTTGCTTACTGACCTCTTCTGCAATTCTTGCTCTCCCCAAATGCCTATTTAAAGGATGTCGTCTGAAATTGCGTGGTTTCATTTGCCTAAGATCCTTTTGTCGTCATTGTACGAGGGTCATTTTTTTATGTTCGTAGAATCGGGCTGTATCTCTACAAATAAGAATTTACGGTGCCATAAGTATATATATTTTGAAAGGACTGGCTTTTGTCTATCAAGTGATATAAATTTTACATCATTAGCGCTTAGTTTGGTCAAGATATATAGCTTTGAATAGGGCTAATAAAGGACACTGGTCGAAATCCATGCAATTTTAACCACGCAGCAAGCAGGAAATAAGACGCTGCTAAGTTCCATTCGCTATGGTGTTATAAGCATTTTTCAAGCTGATTTTTCTTTTGCACCACCAAAATTAATTATTCAAACGCTAATCGTCGACAAGTGTAGCAAAACTATAAGTTTGTTATTTGCTCTTCTATAACAATTTTAAAACACCCACCAATACACCCAAAATAATCACAGTCTAGCGTTAGTTATTATATCTGTTAAAATTACGATTCAATCATTCGTCAGTAGATATATTGATGTATCGATTTAAGCGTGTAACTGGCAACTTCCGGTACTGGCATACCCCCATGTTATAAAAAGTGGGTGGGGTAAATCAATCCCGCGTAGAAAACACAATAACAATCCGATCTGCATAATTTTCTTATTGCAGTGATTTCAACACCTGTTTAGAAGCACAAAAACAGTTTTAATGTATTTTCTAAATATAGTAACGCATCATGACGTCATTTATATACAAAATAAGGGATTTTAGCACCCCCTAGGCTATTTATTTTGCAGTTCATTTCCACTAAAACAAAATAATAAACTTTGTTTTTGGATGAAAGTTACCATAACACTTCCATCTACCATATAAACACGAAAAAATATAAAACTACTTTACAGCTAACATATTAAGCCACATTCAAAAGCCCGTGTCCAACTTCTACTTGTGTCAACTTTTTACTATAAAAGTTTATATGCCTACTGTTCAATTTGCTTAGGTTCCAAACAAATCTTCCATATCCAATAATTGCTGCGCATTTGCTATAATGCTTATATAATATTGTAGCACGGGGTGTCCTTGATCTGCAGCCAAAGTTTCAGAAGCTGTGCATGGCTATGGACCCATTTTTATGCAATTGTTTCTAACGTTCTGTCAGAGACTAAGTCCATAAAATGTCACATTTCTACCATATTTCCAGTGTGCGATATATAGGTATGTGAAATAATTTAAGGTTGCATGTAAAGATAAAAGCTCAATCTTTCCAAATATATGCATGATGTATGCATTTACTTTCGCCGTTTTCATTAAATCTACCTCTCTACGAACATAAAAAACGTCCCTCGTAATTGAAATTGATCGGCACTGCACGAAGATGAGCACAAAAAGATGCGAAGCATAAGCAATTGCTAAACTTATTGTGCATAGTATACATAAAACTACAGGTATTGGTAATTAAAACTGTCTTAAAATGTACTGGAAGCTCACTCGGAGGCAGTAAAGTCCTGGCCCCGAGGTTATAAATTTTTTTCGTGCTCAACTCAACTGAGCACGAAATTTCAACTGCTCATGTAAACGCACCGGTGGTTGCTACAACAAGCTGGTGGTTGCATTTTTCAGCACAGGTGGTGGCGTAAAAGGTTAAAAAAATCTATACCTGTTGACTTTATGATTTATTTATAAACTTGCATTTATTTTATTTGTGATGACACCTGGCGCACAGACCACCGGTAACATTGCAGTTTATGGCTCTGCCAAGCAATTGGTGATTTGATTCATGGTTTGGACTGCAAATCCAACAAAGTTCTGGAGTTTTGCCGTGACAGGTGCTTTTTTCTAGTGTAACTTCCTCAATGGAGGGGAATCTGCCTGTCTAAGCACAGCTGTTATCATAATTATATGTAATAACATCCAAAAAACCGTTACCACTTTGTATCTTTTTTTCTTAGTAAACTAGCTAACGTTTTATTGAGGAATTTTATTACAACGCATTGGGAGCATTTTTGACGCATTGATACAACGCACTGATTGTTGCCTATATGTGCCATGGTTGCTGGTGCAGCCTCACCACAGCATTCACTGTTCTTACAAACGGTACATAAATCGTTAGCTGCAGCTGTGCTTAGACATGCATAATTTTCCTGAAGGTAGGCAGCCACAATAGAAAAAACACCTGTCACTGTCAAACTCCACAACTGTGTCAGATTTGTTGGTCAAACCATGAATTAAAAAACGCCAATTGCATGGCAGAGCCATAAACTGCAATGTTACTGACGGTTTGTGCGCATTTGGTCATCAAAAGTAAAATAAACGCAAGGTTATAAAGAAACATACAGTCAATAGGCATAGAGTTTGTGGTTTTTGTACACTGATGAAGGCTCAAGCGTTCGCACTTTGAGAGTGTTTCCGCCTATTTTTCAGATTGGCCCCAAAACTTTTAATTTAATGAGATTGTTTGTCCGTTTTAATACATTACAATAGCCAAGAAGCCTCCATGCGAGCTTACAATTTTTGTGCTTCAACAAAAGCAGAATCTAGGGCGAAGATTTGGTACCAGTAAAATGCAATTTTAGCACCCCAGAGATATAGGCTACTTTCTGTTCTAAGGCGGTGATTCTGTTGTTGATTCGTTGTTGACTGTTACTCCCAATACAGGATTATGTAATTGTTCTATATTTTGTTACTTTACATTCTTGTTTTGCGATCATCATGATGGGGAAGAGAGAGAGAGAGCTGGCTGCTTTGCTTAGTTTGTCTTCCTGGTGTCTCGTCATTGTGTGGCTTTTCCTCGAAGGATCTGGCGAGTCTGCACATTTGCACAGGCTTACCTTAGCCTTCGTCACTACAAAATCTCTTGTGCTGCCCTAAATGGCGATTTGTGTGCTATTCGCACCAGCAGCGAATACTCTGGTGAGTCTGCACATTTGCGCAGGCAAAGTCACTGGACAATGTTATAAATATCAAGATCTCTTGTGCTGGCAGCAAAGGCTCTTGGGAGTCTGCACGTTTGCACAGGCTCTCCTGAGCCTTCTTCACAGTATCGAAATATCATGTGCTGGTTGAAATGGCGATTTTTGTAACGTTTATGTGAACAGCGAATGATGTGGTGAGTCTGCACCAGCAACCACAGGACTTCTGTGCAACCATCAGTGTGTTGTATCAATGCGTCAAAAATGCTCCCAGTGCGTTGTAATAAAATTGGTTCGATAAAACATTTGCTAGTTTACCAAGAAAAAAGATACATAGCAGTAATCGTTTTTTGGATGTTATTTCATGGGAATATGACAACAGCTGCGCTAAGACATGCAGATTTCCCACAATTGAGGAAGTTACACTAGAAAAAAACACCTGTCACGGCAAAACTCCAGAACTTTGTTGGATTTTCAGTCCAAACAATGAATCAAATCACCAATTGCTTGGCAGAGCCATAAACTGCAATGTTACCAGTGGTATGTGCGCCAGGTGTCATCACAAATAAATAAATGCAAGTTTATAAATAAATCATAAAGTCACCAGGTATAGATTTTTTAACCTTTTACGCCACCATCTGCGCTGAAAAATGCAACCACCAGCTCGTTGTAGCAACCACCGGTGCGTTTACATTGACCAGTGTGTAAATACTAAAATACTGATAAATGAATAAGTTTTTTTTTGCCTTAAGTATCTCAGATATTGTAATATTTCGTGGATAATTAGGCCACTGGCTGGATATGGTTTACCTCCCCCCCAGGGGGAATTTTATAGACCATATTTTTCTTAAAGCCCAATGTCTTGCAAGGATTTTACAACATGTTAGCCCTCTGACAATGGCAGCGTTAAGCTGTAACAGCCTGTTACATACGTTACCCTACAAAATATTTGATAATTAAAATTCTTTTTAAGACTTCAGAAAAGAGCAAAATATGAGGTAAGATTACCAAATTGGTTATATTTTCTAAAAAAGCTATAACTAGGCCACAGATTTTGACATTTGAAAACAAATATAGTCACTCCGGATGTAGTGTATGTTACATTTTTTAATTAAACACCCTTTTAAATGATAAATGCATCTAATGTAGTTTGTCTTAAATTTTATTGAAACCAGTATATGTTCATTAATTTGGTATCATATTAAAGAATTTTTAATAACCTTTTCAAAAGTGCAAACATTACTTTTCTATCTTATATACTTTTTGAGTTATTAGATGTTGAACATGGTACCCCCATATCACACAAAAATGTAAAATGTAATTCTCTAGGCCTCGCGCTGGCTATAGACCCCACCTCCCCCAGGGGGAATTTCGTACATTATGATTTCTAGATACTACATTATAAAGGCCACAAAATGAAATATGTTAGCCCTCTGAGAGTGGCAGCGTTAGCGGGTAACATCATGTTAGGTACGTTACCCACAAAATAACATTAAATTTTCCTGAAAATGCCTCTAACATGACATATTCAGACTTTTTTTTTGAAGTCTGGCACAGGTTTAAGAACTTTTTATAACACAGTTACATAATTTCAGCATTTATTTTATAAATTTCTTGAGTTTTTGCCGTTGTATATGTTACTTAGTGTTTTATATGTTATTTCCAAGTATCAGTATGGCAGTTATTGACTATACATGTATTACATCCATCAGTGAATGTAGTAAGTCTATAAGGCTGCTATTCAAATGAATTAAAGTTCCTTATTACGATGTCTTACACTATTTTACAGCCCAGGTTACATACGTTACTCTCTGAATACCATTAAACGTTTAAGATATGGTCTCCAACACGACCTGCTTGTACGTATTGGCATGTTGGCACAGGTCCATGTACTTCTTTTTACTCTGGCTTATTTGCTGGGGAAGTAACTCAAAACATAAACTACCATAAACCCTCTTTTCTTTTATAGAGACATCAAATATAGTTAACATAATACTCATGGAAAGTTTGTAACATACAGTGCAATATGCGAGTAACAACTTAAAAGATCAAAGAAACCCCATCAGGTAGAAGTTATAGTAAGAGCAAATCTTTGTATATTATCCAAGTGTTTAAAGAATTTTTCTAAACAGCATATTAATCCTCTATCAGATTCATCTTGCAAGGATTTTGCAATATGCTAGCATTCTGGTAATGACACCATTACCTTGTAACAGCCAATTATATATATTACCCATCAACATCTTTGATAGTTTTAGTAAATGACATGACATCTGAAAAGTGCAAACCATAAGGTAAGATTTACAAATTGGCTATATCATCCACATAAGCTATTTTTGCATCACAGATATGGACCTTTGAAAACAAATATTCACCCCAAAGTGTTACGTATGTTACTTTTTTTCATTATTCCTATAGAAATGATTTATGAAACTAATATAGTTTGATATTTTTTTTTAAATGTGAACGTGCTTAATAACTTATTTTGTATTAAAGGATGTTTATGTACCTTTTGGAAACTGCAAATATTATTTTCTCTATCTTTTATATGGTTCGAGTTTTTGAGTTTTGAACATGGTAACCCCATATCACACAAAATGTAAAACATAATTATGTGGCTCTTTTGTTAGGGTACAATCAAGTTTTCTTTCACCCAGGGGTACTTGATTTCCTTCCCATTTATTTTACACACATTTTGTCCATATCTGAATAGGCTCACTTGTTTTCATGGGAAAGACTTAATAGTTCAATCTCTGTATGTACATCTCAAGGACAGAAAAGCAGGGTGGAGGTAATATCATTTTCATGCCATTTGAAATAGTAAGTATATGTGTATGGCTTTGGTACTCTTTTCAGAAACATGTCGTACTGCAGCTTATTCACAATTACATAAATAGCACATGTTAGGGCTTCATATCACCGATGAGTGCCTAGAGCAGTTCTTTATTTGTTTTCCTACCCTGCTTAGAATGTTGATGAACTAGTGGGGGAGGGGTTCTCTATCAGTTTGGTAGGAACAACCTTTCTGTGGAACTAACACATCGGCACATTGGTAGTGTCACAATCTGTTAAACAGTGTATTACTGTAGATCTCTTCCCCCATATCCTTGCCAGTGTTGTTGACATTCAGAAGGTGTACCTTTTGTTGCATACACCAGTGTTGAACAAAACACCCAGGTAATGATAGTTCTCTATCAGTATATGTGTACATGGAGATGTTAGCCCTCTGAGAGTGGCAGCGTTAACGTGTAACATTTGTTTCCTTCCCATTTATACTGATAGAGAACCCCTCCCCCCACTAGAAATTTAAGAATTTATAGACTGCTGCCATTTATACTGATAGAGAACCCCTCCCCCCACTTGAATGTTTCTAAGACGTTTCTGAGACTTTATAGACTGCTGCTATTTATAAGTGACAAAACCAACATGCCCTGCCTTTAGTGCCTGGTTGAATATTGGTGCCATCAGATCCTTGAAGGTGTCAGTAAAAGCTATTATGCTCTGTAGTTATGGCATTAACATCAAAGTTATGTGCAGCACTACATGGCCAATCTAATGTTGGTTCAATGTGTGATTGCAAGCCATGCAGAAGTTTGGACTTGGCAGTTTTGTTGGAAATTCTATCAGGAGTTGACAGTGACCATGGTACAGGTCCCAGAAGGAACCGAAGTGTCAACTCAAGGTCAACAATATGTCCAATAGAAAGACGTCATGCTGACCAAAGACGCTCCTTTAAGCCCTTAGCTGCTGGCTGTTTATGTTTTGTATATTGGACAATATCTTCTTGCTTGACCTCGCAAACCTCAAAACTTTATTAGCTTGTAGCATTTTATGGGGTTGTGAAAGACAGATTTTTTTAACTAAAAGTGGTTCAATGCAGTCTGCAACAGCCTTCCTGCCAATGTCATCAGCCTCAATAAGATATTAGCTATGCCAGGCTTAACAGGAACACCGAAAGACAAAAAAGCACAGTTCATTGTCTTCAAAACTAGAACTAAAAGGATTGGTGAAGCCTGAAACTGCCGCTAGTATTCGTATTTCATTTCAGTGCATTGAAGAGTTGTTTCAATATATTGAGCTCTGACATGATGTGTAATACACCACTCCATCTGTACTACGAAGCGTAGTTCTAGTTGCTGAAGCCTATAATACCTCTTTATTGTTTGCCTTATAGCTATCTCAAAAGCATTTCTCAAGCAAAGAACCAAAGGTCATGTCACAATAAACCCATTTTGTTCGAGAAGTTCTTTGCATCTGCGATGTGTATCAGATAAATTTATATGTGTTATCAGTTACACAGGTACATATTGTGCGTATCTGTTGCGATCGTTTGCAATGAACATTGGGAACAATGCATTCAGATAGAGCTGACATGCAATTCAAAGTTGTTTTCTTTGTAGCCCTAATCAGTGTGAACACCATCTGAATTATATCCATATACCCTGCCCAGAACTGAGCTGTCCATTTCTTAGATTCTCTGACAGACTTTATACATGTATAGTCAACAACTGCTATACAGATACTCAGAATAGCTTATGTATCATTTGGTAACACACATAACAGTTAAAGCTCGGGGCATTTATTAAATGAATACTTAAAATAGGTAAACCTTGTTAGAAGAAGTACATAAACCTGTGCCAGTATGCAAATAAGTATAAACAGGGCTTGTGAGAGACATTAACTAGAATGTTTAATGCTATTTTGAAGGTAACATACATAATATGGGCCTGAAAATAGTGAAAGCGACCATAATAAAGAACTTAAATCATTTAAGTAGCAGTCTTATAGATTAAATATATTCTGTGACAGATGTAATACAAGTATATTCAATAAATACCATACCAATACTCAGAAATAACGCAGGAAACATTAAGTAACGTATATAACGGTAATAGCTCAAGATATTTATAAAATTCATACGTAAAGTATGTAACTGTGTTATAAGAAGATCATAAACCTGTGTCAACATGCAAATATGTACGAACATGTCATGGTTGAGACATTATCAGGGACATTTAATGCTATTTTGGGGGGTAACGTATATAACGTGATGTTACACGTTAACGCTGCCACTCTCAGAGGGCTAACATCTTTTATTTTGTGTAGTTTCAGAAAATCATAGTGTACAAAATTCCCCCTGGGGGGAAAGGGGTCTATAGCCAGCTCAAGGCCTATATTGTTTTCGGTGCAGATCCCGCCCGCGTTGGCATCCACTCTTTCGTTTCCATGCATTATCTTCTGAACCATTCAATGGATTTTGTCCAAACTTGCATATATACATTGTCGAGCGGAGGGGAAGAGTGATTAGATTTTGATGACCTTGACCTTATTTTCAAGGTCACAGGGGCACTTTGAAATGTCCAAAATATGGTTCCCATGTGTTATCTTCTGATCTAGTGGATGGCTTTTGACCAAACTTGCATAGTTACATTGTTGGGAGATAAGATTTTGGTGACCTTGACCTTATTTTCAAGGTCACAGCTACACGTTGAAATGTCCAAAGTATGGTTTCCGAACTAGTGGATGGATTTTCACCAAACTTGCAAAGATATATTGTTCAATGTGGGAGAAGGGGAATAGTAGATTAGATTTTGGTGAACTTGACTTAATTTTCAAGGTCACATTGGCACTTTGAAATGTCCAAAAAATGGTTTCTGTTTGTTATCTTCTGAACCAATTGATAGATTTTGATCAAACTCGCCTCATTTCCGTTGCAAATCTCCTATATTCTTTAAGGTAGGAATCCCAAATTTTGTGTGTGGATGCATCTTGGGATGGCAGAGTGTCGCGTACCATTTTCCGGTCACTGTGACCTTGACCTTTGACCTAGTTTTTTAGAATATTCACGTCGAGAGCATATCTTACATTATTTGAGCTATGAATCCCAAATTTGGTTTGTGCAAACATCTTGGGATGACGAGTGTCGCATACCATCCTTGAGTCACCGTTACCTTGACCTCTGACCTAGTTTCTAGAATCGGCATTGAGTCTGGTGCATATCTTCTATACTCTTTGAGATAGGAATTCCAAATTTGATGTATAAATGCATCTTGGGATGGCTGAGTGCCGCATACCATTTTCGGGTCACTGTGACCTTGACCTTTGACCTTGTTTTAGAATAATCGTGTCTGGAGCATATATCCTATATTCTTTGAGGTAGGAATCCAAAATTTGGTGTATGAATGCATCCTGGGGTGGCGGAGTGTTGCATACAATTTTTAGCTCACCTGAGCCAAAGGCTCATGGATGAGCTAATAGTATACTAGTCACTCCGGCTTTTCGTCCATCGTCCGTCCGTCTGTCAACATTTTCAAACGCCTTCTGCTCTGAAACTACTGGGCCAATTAAACTCAAATTTCCTATGGAGACTCCTTAGGACGCGGGAACAAAAGTTTGTGGGGCCTACCAAGTTTGTTCAAATAATGATCATAGGTTGGCCTTGACCTTCTTAACGTCAAGGTCAAATTTTGCTTCCTAATGAATTTAACTGGATTTTTTTGGAAAAGGTATTTTTTTTTAAAACTGTGGAAGCCTTAGTCATTATTCTCACTTGATATGTTTAACCTAATGAGACAATGGCTATAATTAAGTTCCAAAGGTCAAGGTTGACCTTAGACCTTCCAGCTTAGGTCGCTCATATTTGAGTCTCATCAATATATCAAAACATAGTTTTCTCACAAATCATTGGCCCAATTGAACTCAAATTTAATGTGAAGACTCCTTATGATAAATTAGCCAAAATATATACAAAATATTTAGGTCACATGACCAAGATGACCGCCACGCCCATATATGGAAAAAACCCTTTGAAAAGCTTCTTCTCCAGAACCAGAAGACCAGTGACCTTGAGACTTGGTATGTAGCATTGGGGATGTGGGGCCTACCAAGTTTGTTCAAATAATGATCCCAAGATGACCTTGACCTACTTAACGTCAAGGTCAAAGTTTCTTCCTAATGCATTTAAATGGGTTTTTTTTTTTGAAAAGTTGATTTTTAATGCTGTTGAAGCCAAAGTCATTATTCTCACTTGATATGTTCAATCTAGTGTCTATAGATAAGTTTCAAAGGTCAAGGTTGTTGACCTTTGACCTTTCAGCCAAGGTCGCTCAAATTGGAGTCCCATCAACATATTAAAACATAGTTTTCTCAGAAACCTCTTGGCCAATTGAAATCAAATTTCATATGACAACTTATGATTTATACAAATTGTTTTGGTCACATGACTAAGATGGCCACCACGCCCATATATTATAAAACTTCTTTAAATATCTTCTTCTCTGGAACCAAAAGGCCATTGGCTTTTGGACTTGGTTTGTAGTTTTGGGGATGTGGGCCCTACCAGGTTTGCACAAATGATGAATCTAGGTTGACCTTGACCTACCTTATGGCAAGGTCAAATTTGATTCCTAATGCTAATGGGGAAATCTAAAAAGTTTTTTTTCTATAACTGTTTAAGCCGAAATCATAAAACTTGTGAGAAATGTTAAATCTGATGAGGCATTGGTTTTATATAAGTACCAAATGTCAGGCTGACCCGTGTCTTTTATCCAAGGCCACTCATTTGGACCGCCACACACCTATCTAAACATCGTTTTCCCAGAAATCACTGGGCTGTTTGATGGATTATTCATTTGATTGTAAGGTCACTTGACCAAAATTGCTGCAACCCCCATATATGGTTAAGCAAAATTTGTTTCATTATAAGCTGTAGTTGACATTGATCTTTTTTAACATTATTAAGGAGATCAGGTGAGCGCCTCAGGACCTTCAGGTCCTCTAGTTAGTTAATGTAACCTTGACCTTTGACCTAGCTTTTAGAATAATCATGTGCGGTAAAAATCTATATTCTTTGAGGTAAGAATCTCAAATTTGATGTATGGATGCATCTTGGGACGATGGTGTGTCGCATACCATGTTTGGGTCACTATGACCTTGACCTTTGACCTAGTCTTTAGAATTCGGGTGATCGGAGCATTTCTCATATTGTTTTAGGTAGGACTCCCAAATTTCGTGTGTAGGTGCATCTTGGGATGACAAAGTGTTGCGTGCCATTTAAGGGTCACTGTGACCTTGACCTCTAACTTTTTTTTAGAATATTCACGCCTTGAGCATATCTCTTGTATCACTTGTGATAGGAATCCAAAATTTGGCGTGTGGGTGCATTTTGGGATGATGAAGTGTCGTGTACCATTTTCGGGTCACTGTGACCTTGACTTCTGACCTAGTTTTTAGAATATTCATGTCCGGAACATATCTCTTATTTTATCTGAGGTAGGAATCCAAAATTTGGTGTGTACATGCATCTTGGCATGACGAATTGTCGCATCACATCCTTTAGTCACTGTGACCTTGATCTTGACCTCTGACCAAGTTTCTAGAATTGGCATTGAGTCTGGTGCATATCTCCTATATTCTCTGAGTTCCAAAGTGTGTGTATGAGTGCATTTTGGGAAGGCGGAGTGTCACATACCATTTTCGAGTCACCTTGACCTAGTTTTTAGAGTATTCATGTTCTGAGCATATCTCTTTTATTATTTGAGATGGGAATCCCAAATTTGATATGTGGATGCATCTTGGGATGTTGGAGTGCCATGTACTATTTATGGGTCCCTGTGATCTTAAGCTTGACCTCTGACCAAGTTTTTGGAATAATCATGTTCGGTGCATATCTTCCATATCTTCCATATAGTTTGAGTTAGGAATCCCAAATTTGGTGAATGGATGCATCTTTGGATGGTGATATGTCGTGTACCATTTGGATCACTGTGACCTTGACCTCTGACCTTGTTTTTAGAATATTTTTTTCCGGCGTATATCTCCTATATTATTTTAGCAAAGAATCCCAAATTTGGGATGGTAGAGTGTCATGTACCAAGTTTTGGGTCACAGTGACCTTGACCTATTTTCTAGAATTATCGTGTCAGAAGCATATCTCCTATATTATTTGAGGTAGGAATCCCAAATTTGGTGTACGGATGCATCTTTGGATGGTGATATGTCGTGTACCATTTTTGAGTCACTGTGACCTTGACCTCTGACCTTGTTTTTAGAATATTTTTTCCAGAGTATATCTCCTATATTATTTGAGCTAGGAATCCCAAATTTGGGATGGTAGAGTGTCATGTACCAAGTTTTGGGTCACTGTGACCTTGACCTATTTTCTACAATTATCGTGTTAGGAGCATATCTTCTATACTTTTTGAGGTAGGAATCCCAAATTTGGTGTATGTATGCATCTTTGGATGGTGATATGTCGTGTACCATTTTTGGGTCACTGTGACCTTGACCTCTGACCTTGTTTTAGAATATTTTTTCCGGAGTATATCTCCTATATTATTTGAGCTAAGAATCCCAAAATTTGGGATGGTAGAGTGTCATGTACCAAGTCACTGTGACCTTGACCTATTATCTAGAATTATCGTGTTAGGAGCATATCTCCTATATTATTTGAGGTAGGAATCCCAAATTTGGTGTATGTATGCATCTTTGGATGGTGATATGTCGGGGTCCATTGTAGGTCCCTGTGACCTTGACCTAGTTTCTAGAATAATTGTGTCTGGAGCATATAGCCTATATTATTTGAGGTAGGAATCCCAAACAGGGATGAGAAAGTTCAGGATTGATCAGGATTTCCTGATTGAGCACTTGCAATTGATTTATAGAATGTCGGTTGTTTTTGCTGAAATGTATGTTTGATTGAAGTTTAAACTCAGTTTTAGATATAAAATAAGCATAAACTGACTGGTTTCTATTGATATTTTGTTATTTTAAGCCTTTAATAAGTGATTTAAAATCGCCATTTCTCCATTTTGGAGTCAACCGACATATTTTCCTGATTGGGAATGGCTGACTGTTCTCATCCCTGCCAAATGTGGTGTGTGGATTCTTCTTGGGATGGCGTATTGGGTGCATACTATTTTGGGTCACTTTGACCTTGACATTGACTTCAGATCTCATTTCTAGGTTTTTCGTATTTGGAGCATATCTTCTTTATAACAAACAACTTTCCTCAAATGTATCTTATGCTAGACCAGTTCCTTTGGGGCAACCGCCACGTTACTGTGACATTTCTTGTTCTAAATAGAATTTTAATGCGTAAATCAGTAATTTTCATTATACACTGACGGACTTTAAAAAAACGCAACACTAACTTCCCTTAATAAATCTTTCAAATGACAGTTGTTTGTAAAATTCCTTTGCTTCGATAATGTCATCATGAGCTGGCCCCTTCAGCAAACACTATTTTTAATTAAAATAAACTCGACGACGTTGCTCCGTATAAATTTAGTCACTGAAACATTTCTTAAGTAGAGGAGATTTTAGCCAGGCCGCGTAGCGCAGTCGGTAACGTGTCTGGCTACAGATGCATGTCTGACTGCAGATCCAGGGGTCGCGAGTTCGATCCCGGTCCGGTCCCATACTTTCGTGGAGATTGATCATGAAATTATTTCTACGGTCATTCTCCTCCCTTCCGCTGATTCATCCAAGAAGGGTTGTTGTAAGCTACAAGCGAAAGTATGTGCACGAATTACTGGTTAACGGCTTGTTCAAGTCTGCCCAGGAAAAAGTGTGGTTAGGTGAACTGACCGTCCCGCAATGACCATAGCTGTTGACCTGGGACGTAAAGCAACAAAACAAACAAAAGAGGAGATTTTAAGTCGTCCAATGAAAGGGTACAAACAGATAAACGTCAAATACGCGAACAAGCTGTATCGCAGACTTGTCAATCAATACGTGAGTGATTCCTTGATGACTAACAAAGTATATGACACAAACTTGATGCTTATCGTGTTTCTCGATATAAGGAAGAAGGGAATCAGCCACTGATAACATTTTGTCACGTTAAACAGTTGACCCCTATCTAAAAAGTTTACATTTTAATGCTTTAACTTCATTTTAATTGAACACTTTTTTTCATGTTTTACTAACAAATGAACACTCTTTAACAAACAATCAAAATCAATTTAAGCTTCTATCCAAGTGTTGCGTTTTTAAAGTCTGTCAGTATAGGAGAGTATTTTAGAAGTCATTGAATTTTTCACAAAGTTGCCTGTATGAGCCCTGTGTCCAGGTGAACACCAGCCAGATACAATGAACTAAGAGATTTTCAGTCTGAACATATGTTAGAAGAAAAGACAATATACAAATTTTAAACAAATTTAACATGATTTTACGCATTTATGGCCCGGCCTATCTGAATTGTCTTCCTCAATGATGTCCTCTCCACCCAGAGTGGTTTTGAGACTGTTGAATCATACCTAGTTTGCTTCACTGGCTGTCAGCCTTTACAGTTAGGGGATAACTGTATTCAAAATTTTCATTTGGGGAGGTATATCGTCGGATATACGGTCGGAAATTTAGTTTTACGGCGACGCGCGAGCGGAGACGTAAAACGTGATTTCCGAACGTATATCCGACGATATACCTCCCCAAATGAAAATTTTGAATATGGTTATCCCCATTCTAATGTATTTCTGCAGTTTTGTCTCAAATTGGAGCGTTGCAAGTCGCTTAAAGCCGCACGTCATCCAACGAAATGTGACGTAATTAATGACGTCAAACTATTTCCGACAGTATATCGCAGGATATTCTGTCGCAAATTTTTGACGTTATCCAACCAGACGTCGCGTTACAAAAGCAAGTGCATTAGAATAGCTGTTTTACTTCCATTTTAGCCTCTAACACACCCGTTAATATGATTAAAATACAGAATAATTGAATTATATAAGAAATATAAGAAAAATAAAATTGATTGCACGACCCGCAGGTGTGCACTTTAATCATTGAGTAAGTTTGTCCGTCCGTCCATCCGTCCGTTAGCAGTTTGTGAAAATGCTCATATCTTTAGAACCACATGGTATATTTTGATCAAATTTTGTATACATATTCACATTAACATTGTCTATCCACTGTCATCCTTAGAAAGCCTTTTATGGTGGACAGGGCTTTGCGGAGCATCAGTCCGGCCAATTTTGGTCAGTTAGTAAAAATGCGCATAACATTTGAACCACATGGTATAGTTTGATCAAACTTTGCTTAATAATACATTTCAACATTGTCTGGCCACTGGTATGCAAAACGTGGACGAAACTTTGCAGAAAATTGGAAGGCCTCCTTCACAATTAATTCTGGAACAGCCATAACCAATACAGATTGCTCAGGTATATATTATCCAAACCTCAATAGTTTAAACAGTATTGCACAACACACAGGTGAGCACCATAATCGCTATGTGAGTCTGTCCTGTCCGTGGTCGGTAAGTGAAAATGCTCATCACTCTTGAATTTTGATCCATTTGTGATCATTGTGTATGCAATTGCAAATTTGCTTTCCACACATACCTTCTGGGCATGCAATTGTCAATTTGCTTTCCATACATACCTTCTGGGCATGCAATTGCAAATTTGCTTTCCACACATTCCTTCTGGGCATGCAATTGTCAATTTGCTTTCCACACATTCCTTCTGGGCATGCAATTGCAAATTTGCTTTCCACACATTCCTTCTGGTCATGCAATTGTCAATTTGCTTTCCATACATACCTTCTGGGCATGCAATTGCAAATTTGCTTTCCACACCTACCTTCTGGGCATGCAATTGTCAGTTTGCTTTCCACACCTACCTTCTGGGCATGCAAATGTCAATTTGCTTTCCACACATACCTTCTGGGCATGCAATTGTCAATTTGCTTTCCACACCTACCTTCTGGGCATGCAATTGTCAGTTTGCTTTCCACACATACCTTCTTGGCATGCAATTGTCAATTTGCTTTCCACACATACCTTCTGGGCATGCAATTGCATATTATGGCCAGTTAGTTTCTCTTTTGAGCTGAACACATGCCGTCCATTACTTCATCACAGACCCTATATCCTGTGACTTAATGAATCTTAGGATAACGAAACTCATATAAACTGAAACCAAGTTCTAATTGGTCCCTTTTCAAACTCATTATTTCTGTCTTAGCGCTAACAAGTTTGAAATATATAATATTATTTTTGCCTAAATATGTGTATTTCAATGGGCAAATGTTTAGTGGTGTTTTGGTACAGTTGTCTTTCACTTCAAAGTTTTTGGGCTTAAATGCAAAAATCGACTTTTAAAACAAAAGGGGCTTTGAGTGTAATTTTTTTATCGAATTGAAGTGTAGGTGGCTACAAACTGGTATAGCCGACTTGAAAATACCAAACAATTGAAAGTTTGAATAGGGTAAATATTTTACATAGCATTTTCGAGATTTTTTTTAAATACGTCAGTAGCTCATGCTAAAATGATTAAATGCACTTTATTTTATCTGTGAACTGTAGGCCAAGCGCAGTAGAACTTGATTAGCCCTTTTTTACGATAAAAATATCACGACTGCTCCACACTTCCTGTTTCAATGTGAATGTTTTAAATATATAGCATTTTTTTTATTCTCAAAGGAGAACGGTGACGTTTAGTGATAATAGATTATCGACCGAGTCAATGATAATAAAGCGTATGTAAATTCCAAGCTTAAACCTTAAAGCCAAATTTCTATGGTTTAGCTGCTGATCATGTTATACTCATGCTAATAAAAAGAAGGCCATTCCAATTTACCGGCTTTGTTCATAATTAATACAGACATGAACATTTTATGATTACAATTTGTATGTTGTAAGTCATATCTTGTATGACCACCACCTTTATTTATGCATTCAATGAGCTTTTGTGCATGCTTAAAAGAAGCATTGGGTTGTACCCTGCCCCCTGTAGAATACGTTGCCGTTGTTCAACCAAGTGCTGTTTGATTTTGGGGAAAATGGCAGCTGGGAAGCGATACGATCCTGTACTCCCGGCCTACAATATCCCAGGAGTGGTCGATCAGAGATGGATCGGGATCCTAAAGGCCAGTGAAGGGGGTATGACATGACCAGCTTGCAAACAGTTCCTTGCCATATTGCATGCATGGTGGCATTGTCTTACTGGAAGAGAAAATTGTTTCCAACAGTTCAATAGATTGGCAGGACATGTGGGTGAAGGACTTAATCCGCATAGCGTTGGCCTGTAAGTAACCCCTAAATTACTATTACTGCAAATTTAACGAACCTTATACAAAGCTCAGGGTGGCCTTCTTTATTTTAGCATGAGTATATTATCAATCCTATTGAAACAAAACTTTTGAGGTATATTCTTTTTAAATCACGGTAGTCATTAACATCTTCAAACAATCAAAAACGTAAATTGATAGCGTCTCTGTGGTATTTTTGTATCGTAGAAAAAGAGTGACTTTTTTTAAATGTGGGTGTCTTTACTCAAACGTCGTCTGTGTAAGAAGTGTAAGTCATTTTTAAATGAAATAACTTGTAGAGTTTCGGCAAAGTCTTGGTTTATTTATAAAATAATGAATTTTATGTTCTATATTTTTACTTTCTGAACTACATGTGCGTAAAAAATGTAAGGTGACCGATTAGAACTTGGTCTCAGTATAAGTTAAGAGGAAGGCAAAGATCAGGAATCAATAAAAAAAACAAATACCACACCTGACCTGGGGCACTATATGTGAAACAGACAAAAACACAACACACAAGTGAGCCAAGAGGTCAGCCTTTTCCTAGCAGGTGAGGAACAGACAGGACAGCATAACAAAGACAAATATGAAACATTAATAATAATAACAACAACAAACAAATAAGCAAAGCCCTGCCTTGGAACGGTCAGTAAAATACTGGACGGCTTAAACATGTTAAAGGTACCAACCTCACCGGATCAAGCCACGCATCCTTTTCGTGGGACGTAAGGCAAACAGTGCATACCCAGATCAGATGCCGAAGAATGCAGCGTCTGATCAGGGTATCCACTGTTTGCTTACAGGGTGTTTTGTTAAAATTTTACTGAAAGTGAAAAATCCACCAACAACCCTTAAACAAGGTTAGCTTTTAAAAAAGCTTAGAACCATCGCATTGCGTTTTACAGTTATTAAAGAAGAACTTTTATTGTGTTTTATTGTTTATTGCATTTGCTGAAGCCACTCTTTTCAGTGTTTCATGGGCTTAAAGCTCTGAGTATTTATTTTTGTTTTAGTTAACGATTTGTACATAGGTGATCCATGGGAAGCAAATAAAAGACAGGAAATATGCATATTCCAGTAAGATTCTGCTCATGAACACACTGAATAATTGTAGAGTTAACCCCCTCCCCAGCAGTATGTATAAGGTCATTCAACCGTATACCTCAATCGAAGTCAATGCACATAATGCCTAGGGGGGCATATTGAAACTGACCCATCTACATCTAGATATTTCGTAATATCCGAAGGGCCCATGTTTGATCGGGATTCTCGCTCAGTGGTAAGGTCTCTAATAGGCCTTTTCGCTTTTAGAAGCAATCCAGTATCCAAAGTATATCAACATCGCTCATTTGGAAGTAACTTGGTCAATGGGGAGTCTGAGAAAGAACTGTAAAAGATACTGCTGTTGGGGAGTTCTGATCCATTTCCGCAACTTGCTTATGGAACTGGCCCGAATCGAACACGCGCCCAATGGAAGTTTACTAACGTATATCACCAGCGCTGACGCGCTGGTGAATAAGCCGAATGGAATCACTGTTATCAGTTGGAAGAGTTCTTTCTGTTTTAAGGGATTTGGGTGGTATTTTTCATTTTTATTCAAATTTTAATAGAACATTCTGCATGCAAACAGTGGAGACCCTGATCAGACGCCGCGTTCTGCGGCGTCTGGTCTGGGTCTCACCACTCAAATTTTGTCTACGTCCCACAAAAGGACGCTATGCTTATATGGGTGCACAGTGAAGACAGATGAAATGCCACATAAAGTGTTATGTCATCAGGGTCTACACTGTTTGAAAAGGTAAGAAGATCTACGGACAAAATAATGCAATATTATTTTTAAATTATGGCCTGGCACCCCTAGATATGTACAATGGACTATCCCAAGTTTATTGAACCAAACCAGACGGAAGAATCCATTAGTATAGAAATTGTGAAATGCCCAGGATATGCTACAATCACAATTTTCAGCCAAATAGAGGGGAAGCTTGAACTCAGACATACGAAAACACGTTCAAGCAATTAAGACTCAATAATAGAGCCAAGCAACCCCACACACAAACGATATTTGACGGTCGTTTTGGCTACCGTACGTCTGTTTATCTGGTCAGATTGCATTAAATTCGATGTTTATACAAAAAATCCACCTACTTTAAAGAGACTAAGTCTGCAACTATGAACATTTTTCGAAAAAACCTATTTTCTTTTAAATCATTTGTAAAAGTACAATTAAGTTATGTTTTCACAATAAATCTGTTCACCATAGCTGAAAACTGCATGGAAACGTGAATTATCTTATGAAAACAGGTGTGGTAATTATTTGCGTCCCTCCAATAATTAAAGACAGTTAATATTTAGCATAAATGCCGTTGTTTTGATACTGATAATTTGTTTAGGTTTTACGAAGTTGGTCAAATATATACCTGAATTTTAGTTTTTTGCTGTATTCTTGAAAAATAGAAACATTATTTCTAAAATAAAAAAAATAAAAAGTTACAGACTATGCAGCTTTAAGTTGTTTTAAAATGCGCAATTGACAGTAGACATTGTTCGTTTCCTGGGCAATAAATTCCATATCATTGGCTTGATTTTCATAAGATATGGCACAAATGTCCACCATGACAAGACGATATGTGTCAGCGTAGTGTATGTCACACAACTGCAAAACTTGTTTCTCAAGTATAGCTTGTTTTGATTTTGTTATCATTTTGCTAATGTGTCGCGAATGTCCAAGGTCAAATAAAAAAAATATTGGGGAGATTTACTTTCGGAGCATAGCTTCAAAATCATGAGCAATCATTGTGCCAAATATGAATACCCTCAAACAAAAAAGGAAATATAGTATGTTCTTAAAAGGGTATCCTTTGGAAGCAAAGACTGCACCAAAGAACTGAAACTAGAAAGAGCATATTTTCTATTAGGCTTCATCAGTGACCCTCTTACAGTTTCAAAGTTCCACAATGAAACCCATGATCCCAAAGGACAAGAAAATAAAATCTACACTATAGTGAAGGGCAAGTTCGCGTTAAGAGCCGTAAGGCAGATTTCAAGAATATTTTACATTGACCTTTGACTTCAAGGTTATAGCGGTGACCATCTAAAACCATTGTCATCTACACTCAGTAATCAATCATTGTGCTTAGTAAGATCACTCTCCATCGAAAATGATAGAGGAGTTTGCGGTTTGAGCAGTAAGGCAGATTTTATGTATACTGTCAACCCTCTTTACAATGACACTGTTTGTCCCCAAATAATTTGACGTTAAACTGAATTTCTGTTGTAATGAATTCAAAATAAAGCTAAACTGGTACATTTGTGCAAATACAATTGACGTTGTAAAGGATTTTGCTGTTATAAAGAATGTCCCTCTAAAGAGTTTTCACTGTATTTGACTCCAAGGTCATATTCCAGTAGGCACATAACCTTAAAACAACGTCATATCAACGTCGATGCGACGTCATGACGTCGCATCGACGTCGATACGACGTTGTTTTGACGTCATGTGCCTGCTGAGTTTTGCCAAATTGGTGATCTGTAACCTTCCTTGTAATCTACACACCATAGGCAGTCAATATATCAAATGTGAACACCTTCCAACAACATTGAAAGAGCAGCTGGCCTTACGAGCATTGAGGCAGATTTTAAGTATATTTGACCTTGACACCAATGTCACAGCGGTGATCTGAAACCTTCATTGTCATTTTCACACCAATGACAGTCGCTGTGCCAAAAATGAAAATCTTCACACCAATGACAATCGTTGTGCCAAATATGAACATCTTCACACCAATGACAATTGTTGTGCCAAATATGAACACCCTTGCGGTCAAAAATGAATAGAGTAGTTCGCGTTACGAGCCGTAAGAAAGATTTTAAGTATAGTTGACCTTGACTTTTGAAACGAAGGTCATATGGGTGATATGAAACATTCGTTGTGATCTACTACACATAATTGTGCCAAATATGAACAATTAAAGCTGCGTACTCTGTAACTATGAACATTTTTCGAAAAATTTTCTTTTCTTTTTAAATCATTTGTAAAAGTAGAATTAAGCTATGTTTTCACAATGAAAATGTTCAATACAGCTGAAAACTGCATGGAAAAGTGAATTTTCTTATCAAATAGGTGTGTTTTTCTCTTGTTGGTAATTATTAGCGTCCCTCCAATAATTCTAGACCGTTGAATTTTAACATAAATGCAGTTGTTTTGATAGTGATAACTTGTTAAGATTTACGAAAATGGTAAAATGTTTACCTGAATTTGAGTATTTTTACTGTGTTCTTGAAAAATAAAAACATTATTTTTAAAATTAGAAGATCAAAAGTTACAGACTATGCAGCTTTAACGAAGGCATTTGCTTTACCAGCAAAACCAACTGACGGACGAGACAGATTTCAATAATAATATTTAGTAAAGTTCTGTAAAACGCTAGCGAACCACTGTGTACTCGAAAAGCGCAGTCATCGTGGGTTGGTTTCAGTAAACGATGGGGGCAAAATATTCTGTGATCCATTCTATGAGTAGGTTCTTTACAACTTTTAAAAAATCACGATGTTGTTTATATTTTGAATTATCACTTAAGGTTTACTGAAGGACTTTAGAAACGCACCACCTGCTAAAATGCTAATTTATTGTCAAAATGTAATATTTTAATTATGTGAAAAATAAAATTGACAAGTCCCTTTATTTATCTTGCATTCAATAAGAAAATCGAAACGCTGTGGCTTATGGTTGCCGTGACGCCGCGATTACTTTGAGACATCCCAAATTTAAAAAGTCACAGACTACCAATACCTTCCATTATGAGCGCAAAAAAGTTTTCTAACCGATGTTTGTTCTTGAAAGCACAAGAAAAGACAAAATCAAATCATGAAGTTTTAGGCCTCTGGTAACGCTCAGTTCGTCTAGGTGACGTCATTATTGTTTTTGACGTAATTGGCTGTTTCTATCCTAAGGATCAAAAATAACCAAAATGTTTTAGTGCAAAAAGATACACCACAACCCGTTGCGTAGAAGACAAGAGTATCGCGACATGCGCGAACGTCATCCACCTGTTATTGCTTTTTGAAAAATTAAGACTGACGTTAGCAAAGAAACGCTGCGACTTGGAGTGTAATTAAACGATTATTTCCGATTATTTCCGAAACCTTTCTTCTTTTTCGGTTGGTTAAGACATCTGGCTTCCAGTTCAAAGTGTTTGCTTTTAAATTGCTATAATCTCACAGCTGTCAGACGACAATTGTTGAAAAACACTTACGTCAGTGTTACGTCAGAATGAACGGCATTAGCAAACCGAAACTATGGCAAATCATGGTTCATTGTGTAAGCGGATAAAAAGTGATAAAGAAAACATCCTCAAATCAACCATGTGGAAGAGACAGTGAATATATAACTGGTGCGTTTCTAAAGTCCTTCAGTATATATAGTCCATGCTGGCTAAACTGGAGCATTTGAATTCTAAAACTAGCTACGAACCAGCCAATTTCTGGCTAGCCAGTGGGATTTTATAAGTCCGAAATGTGTAATAGACTGATGAGGGCGCTATTAAACTCATTGGTTATGAAACAATTAAAATTACGAATAAGTGAAGGCATAAAAAGTTTTCAATATTTCTGTTTAATGTTTGGCAATGCGCATTTGCGCGCCATTTTGTAGCTGTGCGTAAAATGTGAGTACTTAATTGTATTGTACTAATAGTCAAGGATGAAAATATAATCAACCTGTATGCAATCGAGAACCTGCTCACTGGGTCAAAACACCTGATAAACAGTACTATGCGTACAGCATGAAAAGCTTGCTAAGTACTAGTTATACCATGGGTTGTCCGCCTGTACGTGGAGATAATCCACGAGCTTTAGCGAGTGGATTATCATACGTACAGGTGGACAAACATGGTATAACTATTTTATACCACCTACATCAGTGTAGACCTTGCACATCGTGAGATATTTCGTGCTAAAGTTGGTAAGGGTGGTATAATAACTTCTACCGCAGATTTTGAACTTGTGTAAATGAAAGTATGCTGGTTGCACCAGTTTTCGTGGTAAGAACGTTTTAAAGTAAATCAAGTTATGAAAATGTGTCAATTTTTGAATAAAAGTATTTGGATGTACATATCTCATCTAGAGCGGGTGAGGGTATTAGTGAACCATTAAGCGATATTTTATATAATATGTGGCCTGGTTAACTTTTCAAACATCCTGCTACACAAATTGAGAGTTTGGTTCTTCCTTGTCGTTAGACAGTGGACAGACAGCTTCTAAACAGTTAAAGAAGCTACATTAATAGCGTTGTATTTTAATGAAAATCACCTTTATGCATATCGACTATCGTTCAACTCACGTGAACCCTGTCAAGCAGATACGAGTGACAACAATCAGCGAAGATACTTATTAAGAAAACTATTACCTTTTTAACAGCGAGGTTCACAAAAACTTTACATATTGTGCCCTTGTTAACTGCAACCAACCCCTGATGACTCCTCTTTTGGAGTCAAAGTGGTTCTCTAGCGTGTGTATTGACGGCCATAGCAAAGTCTCCATATATGGCAAATCTTTAGTTTTGGACGCCAAAGGCGCGATTTCAAAGTACCTTAATGCTCTTGCATTATTGAATGAATTTAACTCATTGGAAAAAGCGATCAAATGTTCGGCAAACCTCGCATCTTATCTCTTTTTCCTCAACTTATTTAATAAATTCAATAATACACGAGCACTTAATTAAGATCCTCAATATATCACTGCCCATTATTATGCTGTTCTATATCCGCTATAGTTGTGCAGACTGTCTAGTTTGGTAATAAGCCGATTTTCACCGTTTTAACATTAAAGATTAACTTTAAAATTTGAAAAGAGTATTTTCATTTTATCTTAAATATTGAATGCGACACAAAGGTTTCGCAACATGTATTGAGTAAAAGAACATGCGTTGAATTGAAAAGGGAAAATATAAAACATTTTGTGGATGGAAAATTTAGTGCAAACTGTACTTACAATCTTGGCAATCTCAAATGATATTTGTACTTACGGAATAGGCGATCGGCACAGGCTCAGATGAGTGCTCGCAGCCGCGCAGATGACGACTCAGACCAAATAATCTGGGAACGTGTGTCTTTAACTGCCACGGATAACTTATAAGGCGACTTTACACGTGTGCCTGATGCAGTATTGTTGCGCGTAAACCACACATGGTCATCTTAGTGAACAGCCCCACTGGTGCAATTTTCCAGCGAGTCAAGAGGTAAGTTAAACAATATTTTCACCTAGCCCTTTGTATTTTGATGGATTTTCCCCATACACATTTTTTCAATAAGTATGGGACTGCCCATTGTGTACTTTAAGGGGTCACAGGTAGAATTTTCTAAATTATGATGTATTTCTGTCCCTGAAGGTTGTTTTAATCTTAGCCAGTCCAGACTGGGTCTTCACAGTTAGCCAAAGTACTCATTTAGGGGTTTCCCGTATGCCTATACAAGCATTTAGCCGGCGCTGCCGCACATTAGATTCGCACTGCTGAGGAACGATAGCTCAAGTGAGCCTTGCAGATGGAAAGCTTCGCTAGAACCATTGCTGGTCGTTCGCATACGAAAAGTTAGAATGTAGATAAAGGTTCAGACCACTATTTAGACCGAGCCCCGCTGGATACCCCAGCATGGGCTTTAAACCCTTTACTCCATAGGCTATTTTTAGATCATGACATCATTTTCTACTTTTAGATAACATTGAAAAAAATCAAGAACAATTTCAATAAAGTTTTGAATACTTTTGAAAAATGGAGCATTTGCTCCAATGGAGCAAACGCTCCATTTTCCATAATATTTTCAAATACGTTGTACATGTCAACAGGCGTTATTATGGAGAAAATGGTTAAGGGAGGATTTTGTGCACATATGTATGGTATAAATATCAAGATCTCGTGCACTGGCTAATATACTTAAAGCCATTAAAAACGCAACTGATACAAATATTATTTTTTCCTGTAAATAGCAATGTAATTCCCTTTATCTGTGTATTTACAAGCTTCCCTAACGTACAAGAACGTTTTAGCAAAACTTGAGCTCGATTACGCACATCTGCTAAAAATTTTGGTGAAAAATACCAAATCCATCAAAAAAAAAAATAACCTTTTTTCAACTTTAAATTCTACTCAATTTCAGTTTGAATGAACGTTGTTTCACTCAAACAACAAAAATACGGAATAAAAGCCAAAGTTCCGTTAACCAAAGGACCTAAAAATAATGTTATAAATTTCAGTTTTTCGCATATTTTTTGCTAAATTTGAGAAATGACTAAAACTTCAATAAAATTGAATCATTTCGTAATTGGTTTACTAAAGTTGTTTAGTCATTACCCATGCTTATGATTTACCACGATATCAACCATCGAAAATCTCGCATTTTTGTCAACTTCAGGTTTCCAGGCTAAAACTTTGGAGGCCATTTTAAAGGTCAAGCTTCAAGACACATTTTCCTAGCTGTGTGTGATTAAAAAATAGAAGATTATTGAAATTTTCAGAAAGTTTGAAACGAAAACAGCCAGGTACTATTACGATCTGATGTCCTGATTATTAAGGTGTTTTTGCTTTTTTGTTTAAAGTATTGGGGTTGTGTCCCTTTATCACAACATGCTGTCCGGCTTATCTGGACTGCTTTATCAGTTCCGAAAGGATATTGCCTTGATATCGCAACTAGAGTTTCGTGCTTTTCATTTAATACGAAATGCTAAAAGAGCTTTAAATCTAGGGTAGGTTATATTGTAAAAGTTGCGTTTTTACTGGCGTTAAGTATATATTGATAGATACGTCCATTCCGCTACACTAAAGAAATATTTGTAACTTAACACCAAAATTGGCGGAAGCTTAGCTTCCATTGGTCTTGGTGTAACATTTTAGCTGATTTGAAAGATATATTCTGTTCGACTGTATTGATGCGGAGAACAACTGCATCAATAACAGTTAATTTGAGAGGTTCCTCCGGTGAGTCTCGTACCAGCGACCCTTCGATCTCAAGTCTACCACTGAGCAACGTCGGTGTACATGTATTGTGACTCGAGGAGGATGCCATTAAGTAGGTTCTAGTTCAGGTTGCACATTTGTCATTTTGTGCTAGCTCCTAAATCTCTCCCTCTCTCTCTCTCTCTCTCTCTCTCTCTCTCTCTCTCTCTCTCTCTCTCTCAATCAAATCACATTACCGAAGCCCTGTCTTGAGCGCACATTTACGAATACATTTGATATCATGATTTATACAAATAAGAAATATAATTAAAACTTAATCGAGCGAACATGTTTAACTGAGCCCCTTTTCACAAACCATCGTGTGGGGTTTTACATTTATACAATACATATACATGTAGGTACCCACCAACTGCTACGATGCACGGTCCATTCTAGCAGTTACGATATACAGTAAAACCTGTGTAAAACGGGCACTCAAATATAGACAAAACAAAGATCTTAATAACAAATGGTAGCTTAATGAAGGTCGAAAGTATTGCAGAATGCTCCCAGCATTCTGCAATACTTTTGACCTACATTAAGCGATATTTGGTCTTAAAAACCAATTTGTGGTCTTTTTGAGAGTGACCGTTTTACACAGGTTTTACTGTACTTTAAACACTCGACCGGCTCAGTAATCATTTGCAAGGTATGTATTTCTGGCCAATTTTCCTCAAACTTGATTTAAACATTTCTGTACCATTTGAAATGCGAAGATGAAGGATGGTAATTGTAGCCAGCTTGGCCAGATAAAAGTAATGTGTACATCATTTGATCAAATTATATAGAGGATCTTGCATAAATTTTCAACAATGTGGTATGTGCGACCAGCAAAGCCTCAGATCAGCCTGCGCATACGCGCAGTCTGATCAGAGCCTTTGCTAGACGCTTGAATATTCTATGAGTGTTGAGCTACTGACTAAAATCATTTGGAATTTGTAAGCTTAACAGGAGGCTACACAGGCTTGTCTGAGTCTACACTTGTTAAAATGCCACATTTTTGGAAATCTCATGTCGCGGCTCAATTATATAATGGATTTTATAAACAAGATGAGGAAAAACGAGCATTTTATTGCTTTTTCGCAACGGGTTTGATGAATTCAAGCATGCATACAGGAGCCTTAAGATCTTTGTTTTGTCTCTTGCGGAGTGGGCGCTTAAGACAGGTTTTACTGTAGATAGATAGATAGATAGATAGATAGATAGATAGATAGATACATACATACATACATACATACATACATACATACATACATACATACATACATACATACATACATACATACATACATACATACATACATACATACATACATACATACATACATACATACATACATACATACATACATACATACATACATACATACATACATACATACATACATACATACATACATACATACATACATACATACATACATACATACATACATACATACATACATACATACATACATACATACATACATACATACATACATACATACATACATACATACATACATACATACATACATACATACATACATACATACATACATACATACATACATACATACATACATACATACATACATACATACATACATACATACATACATAGATAGATAGATAGATAGATAGATAGATAGATAGATAGATAGATAGATAGATAGATAGATAGATAGATAGATAGATAGATAGATAGATAGATAGATAGATAGATAGATAGATCGACAGACAGACAGACAGACAGACAGACAGACAGACAGACAGATAGATAGAAACAAATTTCCAAACTGAGTTGACCTCCGAAAAGCTTTTTACAGATTGTTTATGAGTATCGTGTTTTGCTCATTTCCAACCCAGAAAGACTTGGCATCTTGTTTCCCACATAAGCTGTGTCATTTAATATAGAACGAGGATGTTTTCTGTCATAATCTGGCTTCTCATGGGACTGATTGTGTCACCAGCGTGCAAAATACAGATAATTTATCTCTCTCTTGGAATCATCCTTCTGCAGTAAAACCTGCGTAAAACGACCACTAAAATATACAAAACAAAGATCTTAATGACAAACGGTAGCTTAATGAAGGTCGAACGTATTGCAAAATGCTCCAAGGGGAGCATTCTGCAATACTTTTGACCTGCATTAAGCGATAATTGGTCTTGAAAGCCAATTTTCGGTCTTTTGCGAGTGGCCGTTTTGCACAGGTTTTACTGTATATTTAAACAAAATCAGATAGCTATATATGGAATTCTTAAATCGTAAATATTCCAAAGAGCCTTTTATCATATGACGTCGCGTCTGGGAGTGAAATAACGCAATGCAATAAAATCTGTAATCCACTAGTGGTTTATCGATTTTCGGGAAACGTTATGACGTCCATAGCAACGTTGCGTACATAATGACAAAATTATAACATTTTTACGTCAGAAATGAGATTTCAAAGAATTTGTCATATGATAAATAGAATCTTACATTCGTGCTCTTGTATTATTGAATTTATAAAACTCGTTGCGAAAAAGTAATAAAATGCTCGGCAAGCCTCGCATTTTATCACTTTTCCCAAACTCGTTTAATAAATTCAATAAAACATGAGCACTCATGTAAGATCCTCTATGTAATGCCAAGAATCCGAGTGTTTTGTACTGTTTTAAGACACAAAATGTGAATCTACCGCTTTTTACAAAACACAAATAGATTTGCTAAAAGTTACCCCTTCTCAGGCCACCGTTTTCTGTTCTGAAAATATCTGCTGTTGACTTCTGCTGCATATATCCAAGTGTACTTCAGACTAGATCTTTTACATGGAAGCATGGCCCCTGATCACAATGACCCCTGATCATGTTGCTCCCTTTTGGGAGCAGTCTGATCTGGGCCCATATATCCAAGTGCACTTCAGACTAGATCTTTTGCATGGAAGCATGACCCCTGATCACAATGACCCCTGATCAGGTTGCTCCCTTTTGGGAGCAGTCTGATCTGGGTCCATATATTCAAGTGCACTTCAGACTAGATATTTTGCATTGAAGCATGAACCCTGATCATGGAAACAAACGATAGGAACCCTGATCAGACTGCCCCCCCCCCCCATAAAATGGTTAAAATAAGACGACTAGAACATCCCCATGGGCTATACTAAGGAGTCATTTGCATTCATTTTGGGATATATAATATGCTTAAGTCAAATAAACTTCTGTTTTGTTCTGTACTTTAAGTGATTAAGACACCAAAGCGTTGAAAATCACTTTTTCTACTTAAGTATCAGTGATGCAGAAAATGCACATTTGCATGAGCTATTTAGACACGCATCGCGCTCATTATCGATCGGCGTGACAGCTGCGAATCATCTGTTCAATACAGAAAATCTGATTTTGTTGCATTTGTTGACGCAGACCGGATAGTCTCACGCCACGACGATTATACTGTTGTTCAGAAGATGAAAGAACGTAATACTGTCATGTACACCGTCACTGCAGAAACTACGTTATTGGCGGTCGATCCAGATGGGGTGGGGTGGGGGCAGATGTCCGGATCCCCTCCTGGAAAATCATAAGTGGCTAAAAGTTTCCATGGAATTCTGGTACGGATCCCCTCCATAAGCAATTGGGTCCAAAGTCGTACGGCCCTCTGTGAATACAAAATACATTGCCAGGATCAGGATCAGGACCCCAGAACTGACGCGAGCGAATCAGGCGGGTTTCTCATCACATTTAGGCTTTACTTGATGATTTAGGGCGGTGCAATGCAACTTTTTGACTGACGAATAGATTAGTTTATTTGCGGTTTTATGCAACTGCTCAAGATGTGCATCTATGCAGAGCGTGAAATGCAGCGTCTTGGGTACTAGGACCTTTTAGAGAAGTGAGGCTTGTATAGGGGTTTTAGGGATACAGGATATTTGCCATTTTACTTCCAGGGATATAGGATACTATCCATTTTACTTCCAGGGATATGGGATACTGTGCTCAATATTTTCGTTACTTTCAGGGATATTGAATATTTATGAAAATTAATTATGGGGATATTTGCCAATTAATAAGGGATACTTGCCGGTTTACTTTAAGGGATATGGGATATTTAGTGCCCCCCTATACAAGCCTCAGAAGTTTACTCCTATTTTCATTTCTAAAAAACAAATTAGCTAATTTTTATGATAAAATTGTGAGTTACCCCCCGAAAACCAAGGTGAAAAACGAGTTTAGCTGGTCACCGCTGGGGAGAGAAGCGCTGTCTTATCGCAAAATCCTAAGATCAGTTTTCGCCATAGAGGCCAATATAGTGCAGCCTATTTTTCCTTTAACTTATTGGATGTTGCAAAACTGATTGTTTACTGGGTGTTTTCACATGAGTCTCGTAGTGAAGAAAACCTGTCCTTGGTAGGTTGCAAACCCAAGTCTGTCCAGCAGAAAAGACTAGCAAAATATACTAGAGGTCTTTGAAAACGCATCACACAGATTTAATCCATTATTGCGCAAACACTGAGAATGTCAGCGAGATAATTGTCATTGCATACCATAGTACATGTACATGTATGACAAGCTTTTAGTTAGGGAGCGCAGTGGCTCAGTGGTAGAGTGCTTGACTCGAGACCGAAGGGCCGCGGGTTCGAGCCTCACCGGCGTCACTGCGTTGTGGTCCTTGAGCAAGACACATTTATCCTAGCTTAGTACTGGTTCAACCCAGGAAGAACCGTCCCTATATAACTGAAAGATTCTTGATGGGACGTAAAGAATCAAATCAAACAAACAAACAAACAAGCTTTTAGTGTGCCCTAGAAAATCCACGCCGGTTGTAAAATTAATTTAAGATATTGAATTGCATCCGTTTTTAGACAGGGGTGGTCGATTTTGAAGGACACCAATTCAGCTGCAAGTTAACTCACTTTAGTTTTGATCCCAGGCTCAACAGATATGTGTCTTGGCCTCGAGGTTATAAAACTTGAGTACAAGCTCAGACTCAAAATAAAGCGCAATGATTGGCTGCTTGCGGACATGTGTCCGCAAACAGCCAATCATTGTGCTTTATTTATGTGTCCTGGGCTTCTTTTATGATTGCATATTCATCACTAAACGATTTGAAATGTATTCACAGTAGTCTTTGACTTCTCGCTTACTGTAAAGGCGGCGCCTCATGAATGTCAACCTTAGACATAGGTAAAAGCTGAAAATGAGGTGTGGTTTTATTCAAAAGTAACTGTATCATCTTGCGCCATTATCTCAGTATAGACGCAAAACACATTATTTAGTCCTTAAAACGCCAGCAAAATGACTGCATCTAACATGAGCATAGAGACAAACATTGTGGACCCAGATCCAGACTGCTCCTGTAGGAGCAGTCTGATCTGGGTTCACACTGTTTGTTTAGGATGCTTCAACTATTTTAGTGGACGACAAAAATATACATTTTGTGATTATGCGCTTTAAGGGTTTATAAATATGAGTTCAGTGTGTATACGGCTAGGATTTTTATGAAATGCACATACGTTTGCGCGGCCCAAACAACTTACTAATTCTTCACCAAATTATAAATAGAACCTGATTTCTCTTCCTTAGCAGATGAAATAGTCGAACCACGCTCAGATATGAATATTAAAGTTGCCGCCTTTACAGTAAGCGAAAGTCTATTAATACCTTATGCTCAAATTAGCACCCATTTAAAGATGCCAATATACCCCGCTCTCTCTGATTACTATAGTATAGCAATAAAATTCAACATCTTGGGCCATTTCAAAGTTTTAAGTTTTATCGTTCGAAGTTGATGGAAGAGGCTTAGTGCATATACAATGACAGATATGCATAACTTACCCTTGTATCACTGTTCTTTTGTATTTACTCTCTTGCACAGAGCTTTGCTAACGCCGTTCCCACACTGGTAAATGTATACGTCGGTTTGCTGGTATTTACGCGTATTGCCGGTACTACATAGACCGGAAGTGGTAGATATTGGCGTTAATACTATATAGACAAACATGCCATATGCCTAAAGGACTATGGAATTAGATAATTTTTAAGTCTTTGGCACGCACATGGCAAGTATGTAAGCATTTAGGAATAGATTCGAGTACCGATCTGGATGATCGGTACTCGAATCTATTCCTAAATGCTTACATAAATCGCCATTCACATACTGAATACTTAAAAATGATCTAATTCTATAGTCCTTTAGGCATATGGCATGTTTTTCTATATAGTATTAACGCCAATATCTACCACTTCCGGTCTATGTAGTACCGGCAATACGCGTAAATACCACCAAATCGACGTATACATTTACCAGTGTGGTTCCTTTGTAGAGAAAAGTGCAACAATATGGTGATGCCTCTAGTATAATTGAAATATTGCATGTTTAAAGCCAGTTTTGATATTTATTCTCTTCAGAGAGCGGATGATAAAAGTCACCAAAATGAAAAAGTGGCTCAGTGGTAAAGTAAGGAGCCCCCGTGGTGTAGTGGATAAGCGCTATGCCTTGTAAACCAAGGGTCGGAGGTTCGATTACCGGCTTCTCCATAAAACCACTTTCGGTTGAGCCTTCGGGAGTTCCCGTCATAAAATACACACATAACCATAAACCCTCTCGGCCCAGTACTGGTTACTACCCATGGAAAAGCCACAAAAAGTTTTTTTTTTTTTTCAAAATGAAAAAGTGCCACTAGGTTGAGCAAAAGGTGACTCGGTGTTTTTGTCAGCCTTCTGAATGTGGAGATAACATCCTATCAAGAATAAATATTAATTTTCATAAATACTACTTTAAACTTAGTCCATAAAATTAAGGTTGTGAACTGCCTTTTTTTTCAAAATGAAAAAGTGCCACTAGGTTGAGCAAGAGGTGACTCGGTGGTATTATGAATCTTTTTGCCAGCCTTCTGAATGTGGAGATAACATCCTATCAAGAATAAATATTAATTTTCATAAATACTACTTTGAACTTAGTCCAAAAAATTAAGGTTGTGAACTGCCTTCCCAGTAAGCGGGTCACTATCGGCCCGCCAGCGAAGCGCGATTAGAAATTGCGCTTCATAAGTAGCCTACTGAGCATCTATTGTTGTATTGCGCACCTCAGCGAAGGACGTCTCTAGTGAGACTGTGCGTATGCGTAGGCTTGCCTGAGCCTTCGCTGCTCGCATATGAGCCGTGGCATGAGATTTCCAACAATTTGGCATGTGCGACCAGCAAAGGCTCAGACCAGCCTGCGCATACACGCAGTCTGGTCAGAGCCTTTGCTAGTCGTTTGAATGTTCTATGAGTGTTAAGCTACTGACTGAACATCATTTGGATTTTCTAAACTTAACAGAATGCTTCACAGGCTCGTCTGAGTCTACACTTTTCAAAATGTCACATTGTTGGAAATCACACGTCACGGCTCATATGCAATTAGTACAAAAATCTCGTGAAATGTCCCATTCTGATTCATTCCAATTCTTTAATGTCTGATGATTTCTGTAGACTATGCAATATGATGGAATTCAATTTTTCTAGATTTCCCATGCGACTTTATTCCGGATTAAAACTTATTCATAAATCTCAAATAAAACATTTAATATGACACCGTTAAATGCTTTCACAGGGTGCAAGCTAGCTCGCCGACACACGTGAAACCAGTGTGTACACACGACCGACAGGAACTGTCTTTCTGAAACGTTTACTTCAATGTTGTTGTATGATGTTTTGTGTAATTTCCTGAGAGTAAATGACCAACACACTATATCGAGGTCGTCTGATGGTCGTTTTTGGCTTAACTTACATTGTCAAAAATAGGCTTTATAGATAGACATCTTAATGTGAGAATTAAAATGTCAATAGGCATGTGGTTTAAGCTTTTCACATAACCGATGATCAAAATGTTTTGCTGATCAAACGTAATGATTAGATTTCAGAAATCAATAACCTTTCAACCTTAACGCTGGAGATAGTAAAACCATGTAAGTATGAGCAGAAAATACCATAATCACACACTGCAGACTAACACAAGGCACCTTGAGGAAGAGTCACAGAATAGACAGCCGGGAGACAATTAAAGCAACGAGAGTAGTAATGGACGGCACTCTGGCCTCAAAATTTTTTAAGCCTAATTTTGAGGCCATAGTGCCATCCATTACTACTAACGAGCTCTCTCTTTCCCAGCAATATGGTTGCAAAACTAGAACAAGGCCAAACACAGAACCACTTCGAACAGTGGAAGGAAAAATAAACAATGAATCAACAACAACAGAACTCACATGGAGGCGTCCTACTGTCGTGCCAGCCAAGAGTGACAGTGACGTCATGTTTTGTTTACAAAGTTATAACGGACTTAGCATCGATAGATCACTTGTGTATTAATCCTATCCGCAGGATAGGATTAATACACAAGATATCTATCGATTCGCGTAAGCTCAAGGGAGTGTACAAGTAAATGTTTTACTTAGCAATTGTAAACAAAATATTGCATCACTGTGACTCTTGGTTGGCACAATAGTAACTTATGCAATGTATCAGTACAGAGAAAAATCTAATCAAATAACACACTGTGATGAAACAAAGAAAAGGTCTCACGACACATAGATAGCCAGAGCTAAGAAAACCTCAAGTGGACCTCGGGGGACCAGCCAAAGACAAGCATCAGGCACCAACCAACGGATTAAAGCTTTAAGCCAGGATCGTCATTTAGTCCGAGGGCTGGCCCATTGTCGTGCAAAAAAGGAAACCACAGCTATAATCCGTGATTTGGTTTACAGCCAGAAATGCAGTCTGTCGCATGATATCTATGTTAAATACAACTTTTTAGCTCACCTGAGCCATTGGATGTCCGTCGGGTGTCGTGCGTCGCCAACAATTGCTTCAAAGGACATCTCCTAAACTACTGGCTATATTTTGACCAGGCTTGGCAGGAATGATCCTTATACACGCTAGAGAAACACTGTATTCGTAAAGCACAGTCATCGCGTGGTGGTTGTAGTCGACGAGTGCACAAAATAAAGGTTATATTTTGGTCAATTTTTTTACTTCTGAAAATACCGCGAATTATTATTGCTTATAAATCCAGCTGCGTATCTGTTTATTAAATTTTTTGTGGGTTGAGTGAAAGGCGCTACAGCGCCAGAGTTATGCCAAAAATGTGATTTTCCCTGAAAAAGAGGATGAAAGAATTGTTTGCTTATGTTCTGGAATCTATGCTGACGTTCGATAAAATGCAAAATTCCAATCCTTTAATCTGAACAAAGTTTGAAATCTCAGGACAGAGCATTTTGGAAGTTATTCAAGATTTTCATACTGTACGCATACTTCTGTATATTGGTTGTTCCGAGCCAGTAGTCGAGTGTCTAAATAAAATCAATATGAAACAGTCAACGACCCGACCACTGGGCCAGAACACCCGCTATACAGAACTATGCATACGGTATGAAAAGCTTGAATAACGTTCAAAATGCTTTAGCCTCAGTTTTGGTGGTTCTGTTGTTGTTGACTAGTTGTTTATTGTTGCTCCCATTGTGGGAGTCTGTAATTGTTCTACGTTTTGTTGCACGTTACTTTATGTCCCTTCTAGTTTTGCAATCATCTTGATGGGGAAGAGAGAGATGGTTGCTTTGCTTAGTTTTCCTTCCTGGTGTCTCGTGATTGTTGTGTGGCTCTTCCTCGCGGTGCCATGGGTTTGTCTGCAGTTTGTGATTGTGGTATTTCCTAATCATACTCACTATTTTCGAAGTTTTTTTCACATTAAATTAAAGTACTGTCATCTTCCATTTTAGCTGAAGTGAGCATAAATTCCAGAACACAAGCAGAAATTCCTTTCATCCACTTTTTCAGGGAAAAACCACTTTTTTTCAGGGAAAAAATCACATTTTTGTCATAACTCTGGCGCTGTAGTGACTATCACTCAACCCACAAATATTTTAAGCAGATGCATAGCTTGGTTTATAAGTGTCAATACAAGAGGTGTTTCATGTTTATTTGAACATATTAGAAAATGCCCTTACTCATTTATTTCTCGTTATATTGGGTAATAATTGATTTCCATGGGTTAGTCTGATCTCCAGGAATACACAGTCATCATGAAAATAGTTCGTAATCTTTATTTTCTGGTTTGAAAACAGTCTCTGAAGATGAGTAGTCAAAATTTAAGCGTTTAGAAATGCTGTCTGAAACGAAATGTACTAAATCTTTCTCGAACAATTTCTCTAAAAGATATGACGTTTTTCTCTTGGAACCTTTTATATATTGTACATTGAGAATTAAAGTATGTTCTGTTAGAAAATAAAGCATTCCAGTTGGATATTTACTTTTTGGAAGCGACTTTTACATCAGACTTTAGGGTTTACAGTTTCCATAGCAACACTAAATTGTATGCAAAATACTCAAATGCAGTATTTGGTGATCAGTTTTATCGGTAATAGATACTTAAAATATCTAAGAAATTAAGTCGGCTGTGTGTTTTAAGAATTTGCTTTTCAAACTTCTTCCTAGACATATTTTATACATGAGATACCCATTTTGACACGTTTATGGAAGAACTGATTAAGCCCAGTTCCCAAGCAAAAATAGGCACACATATGCTGTTTCTCATCTTAATAATAGACTGAGTGTGCCTCTAAACTCTAAAGAAAATTTCACACTAAAATACGTCTTTTCTTAGACGATACACCCGTTTTAGCTCTTAAAATCAGTAAAAGGGGGTGGGGTTGTATCTAGGGCCGCCGTGTTATGGCTATGCTATTAATTACCATCTGGTCTGTTTGGCAATACCAGGGACACGTCTGTTATGCATGAAAAAGCAAAATTTGTTTGTTTTAATTATATGCAACCGCAAAAAGTGAAATTCAAATCTGTTCAAATAAACATGAAACATGTCTCGTATTTCGCGATGAATATTTTCAGAAGTAAAATATTGACCAAAATATTACCAGGCTGTGCACTCGTCGACTGCAACCACCACGCGATGAATGCATTTTTGAGTACAGAGGTTCTAGGACCCTCTTTAATAATTGTTCAAATGGTTCTGGTCTGTTGCATATCTAGGTCACACAGGCTAAAATAGATTTTCAAAATAAAACCTTTAAAAATCTTGTCTGAAACCATATGCCATAGAGCCTTGGTACATTTTGGTGTCAAAGCTAAAGAAAATCAAGACAAAAATCCTACGTTGTACTGGTTACCTAAACTCCATAAAAACCTATAAAGCAAGATTTATTGCTAATTCTAGTTCTTGTACGACAACAGAACTTTCTAAATTGTTAACCTCGTGTCTTACAGCCGTTAAAAAACATGTTATCAAGTATTGTGAAAAGGTATATAAGAGATCCGGTAAAAACCTATTTTGGTCTATAAAAAATTCAGGTGAAATTTTAGATAAACTTAAAGCTAGATATTTCAATGCGACCAGTTTGTCTACTTATGATTTTTCTACTCTTTACACTACTTTACCTCATAAATTATTAAAGATAAACTTATTGATCTTATTGAAAAAATCTTTCAGAGAGAAGGCTCTCCTGACCTTGCATGTAATGATAGAAATGCATTTTTTACTTCAGAAAAACCTAAAAAATATCAAGCATGGTCGTGTCAAAATGTATGTGATGCGCTGACCTTTATGTTGGACAACATTTTTATTCGATTTGGCACCAACCTGTATAGACAAGTAGTTGGGATTCTTATGGGCACTAATTGTGCTCCCCTGGTTGCAGATTTATTTCTGTTTTGTTATGAGAGGGACTTTATGATGTATCTTTCTGATGATAAGCAGGCTGATGTTATTGATGCGTTAAACACTACATCCAGATATTTGGACGATATTTTAAATATTAATGATGTTTATTTTGACAATATTGGTAGTCAAATATATCCTTCAGAGCTCCAACTGAATAAAGCCAATACCTCTGATACCGAAGCCGCATTTTTTAGACTTGCACTTGTCAATTTCTAAAGATATTGTTTCTACCAAAATTTATGATAAACGTGACTACTTTGATTTTGAAACTGTCAATTTCCCATTTTTAGATGGCTGGTGATGTTCCTCGTTCTACAGCCTATGGAGTCTATATCTCTCAACTCATTCGATTTGCTAGAGCATCTAGCATTGTTGCTGACTTCAACACTCGCAATAAATTGTTAACTCAGAAACAAGGCTATCGGTATCATAAACTTCGCAATTTTTTTTCAAAATTTTACAGACGATACTATGATTTGATTTCTAAATTCCAAGTTGGACTTAAATCTCTCTTGCGTCAAGGACTTTTGGAACCTGATTTCTATGGTGACTTGGTGTATAGATTGAAGAAGATTGGTGGCTCTAATAATTTTTCAGCGCAGTTCATTAAAATAATCTCCCATTATAAAAAGATTGGCTATAACATTAATGTATTGCAACAGACGGCATGCTTGGTGGTCAACCCAATCACGGTTGGCAACTTTGCTTTCCTCTTTAATTGCACGCCGGTGGGTCAGACTTCAGACTTTATGATGGTTTTGACTTAAAGACTTATCTATTGATGAGATGGTAGGGGCCTGATGCTTTGGCTGTTTGTCGGGCCCTCGGGGGTTTACCTGTTGGATTTCTTTTGCTCCGGTTTTCAGTTTTATTTACTGTTGAGTCCTTATCTTTGCTATATCTCCTTGTTATATCTTGATTTATATGTTTTAGGAGATGATGCATTGATAAGTTAGGGGTCTTTCATGCAAACCAAATATCTATGTGTCTTGATCCAAATCTGAATTAAGGGTGAGGTTGGCGCTGTAAAACCGGTTTAAGCCCTTGAGTAAAATATTTTACTGACCTTTCCAAGGCGGTACTTCTTTTGTGGATCTTTTATGTTTTTGTTCTGTCTTGTGTTTGCTATGTCTTTGTGCGCGTCTTTTTTTATATGTGCTTTGTGGTCACCAGCTGGGAAAGGGCTGAACTCTTGGCTCTCGTTTGTGGTGCATTACTGTGAGTTTGTCACTTTCCGATTGGTATCCTGGGTCAGGTGTGGTACTTGACTGTATCGATTCCTGATCTTTGCACCATTACTTTATTCAAGTGGACCCCTACCAAGTTTATTCGAAAATGGGCCCACCCCAAGGTCACATGTTTAACATGGGCTTTTATATATAAAGAAACATGAAAAATCTTCTTGTTTGAAACCACAATGCCTAGAGCCTTGATATTTAGTATGTAGTATCACCTAGTGGACGTCTACCAATTGTGTTGAAATTATGCCCCTGGGGCCAAAAATGGGTCCCCCTGTGAGTCGCATGATTTTCATGGGCTTATATAGGGAAAACTTTGATAATCTTCTTGTCTGAAACCACAATGCCTAGAGCCTTGATATTTGGTATGTAGCATCATCTAGTGAACCTCTACCAAGGTTGTTCAAATTCTACCTTTAGGACCAAAAATGGACCCTACCAAGATTGTTTAAAATTCTGGCCCTGGGGCCAAAAAGGGCCTACCCTGGGGTCACATATTTTACACAGGCTTATGTAGGGAAACATGAGGAGAAAAATGTCTGAAACAAAGCCTAGCGCCTTGATATTTAGTATGTAGCATTATCTAGTGAACTTCTACCAAGATTGTGTAAATAATGCCCCTGGGGACAAAATGGGCCCACAGTAGGGGTCATAGAGGCGTATATAAAATCAAATTTTTCAAAATATTGTCACGTTGCATATAAAATGAAAGGGAATGAAGCATAAATTAACACGCTAGCAGATACTTTACCCTTATACACACACCTTTGTGGGGTCAAAATTATTTGTTTTCTTTTCTGAAAGTAGACATGCTGCATATCAAATTACATGTAATGGGAATGAAGCATAGAACACCATACATGCAACTATACTGCCCTTTAACCCTCCCCCAACCGCAGGATGGGGTCAAAAGGCTAAAATTGTTTTTCTGAAGAAGGTCATGTTGCATATCAAATTACAAGGAGAAAAGTTTAAAACATTATGCAAGTAAAATGTTTGACCTTATGCACACCCCTGACCTTTTGGGTTGGGTAAAAAGGTCAGACATAGAAATTGTACATATACGTATATTTTGATTGCACTTAGTGACTTGATAGGCTTGGTTATGTTCTGAGTGATAGCCGAGATGGACTTGGGTGTTGGAGAAATGTAATTTACATTTTGTGGTTAACATCATCTCCTTGTGACAAGGACTCAGGTGATCGATCCAGGGCCCATCGCCCCCTTGTTTTATAACGTTTGATTATCATTTTGTGTTGATCACTAAAATTTGTTTTTCCCGCAATTCATTTAAATTTATAGACTAAATCACCATAAAATACTGCCTCCAACATGCCATGTTGCAGAAGAGTAGTCAAGCCAATATTATACATGTATTTAACAATGAACGATGAGTGCCTGGTGTGGAATTCGAATTCTATGATATCGATAATTTTGTATTAATACATTAGCCATTAAAAATTGGTTTCTTTTGTTGAAGTCACTAACTCGCAAACGAATAAGCTGCAAACTATTTAATGCGGAAAAGAAGTAAATAAATTTATTGTTTTGAATAACTGGCCATTCTTATTTGACTTCAGTCGTTTCTTTGCCATCAACTTTTGCATGATATCAAATGTTTCAGATAGCCAATATGATCTTGGAATCACTGAGGGTCAATATCAAATATACATAAAGTCAGGCTGTGTGGTTTGTTATACAAGTACCAGCTCTTACATTTTTACGAAGGGTATTTATATTTCATATAATGTTTGCTTGAGGTGTGTGAATTGCAACATCGCTTTCAGTGGATTCCAAGTACGTATTTGAGTCAAGGGTCAAGGTCGATATAATTTAATTCCGGTTGATTGACTTGTAACGCATATACCTCATTAATGTTTTGATGTAGGTGGTTCATATTTTTCACCCTGGTTGCTGAATGTTTGTAGCTATCATAAATACACCTAGTTTCACACTGCTGATATAAATGTCAAGGTCAAAAGGCTTAAATCTGTCTATACGGCTTGTAACGCCAGCGTGTTAAGATGCATATTTGAAAGTGACTCATAATTGGAAGGTTTGTAGATTTTGTAAAGCTGGTATCTTCTTGAAATACAAAGGACGAGTATAAAAGAATTGCTGCACTATGCGGTATAGATATTTGCGATGGGCCCTGGTCCATTTTATATGTATATAAATTAAGCGTTGAAGACAATTTTTGAAAGATTTGGTTAAAACATTTAATGTAAAGCTTTATGAAGTCTGCTTACTAAGAGGAGCCGAACTATTGCTTTATAAAAGTTCAAGCAATAGAGATTTGTCATTTATAGGGGTCATTGAAAAACAGTAAGACATTTTTTCTTGCAAATACAAATGTATAAGTAGAAGGTCTTCAAAAAGCAGAATCTGCCCCCAAAGTTTCATTGAACCTTGCAAACACTTCCAGAATTGTGAAGGGTACTACACCTTTTAAAGAAATCGTTCTCATCAATACTCTCAGTGCTCTGATTTAGAATGGATTTTCTTTGTGTGCATGTTTTGTTTTATATACATTCTAAGAAGGCGGCGTCATCTTTATAGCGGACACCGATGGTTCTGTTGGGATTTTGCGTTCGCACAGACTTTCGCTGCAGGTGCTTGCGAATAATATACCAGACGCATTGGCGTAGCTCCCATTACGTAGTTACGCACGTGCGTAATAAAAATAGCACCATTCAAGGGAAGTCACTTAATGTGTTAAAATGTGATTTTCCATACCATAACATTTTTGTTGCAAATACAAATGTATAAGTAAAAGGTCATCAAAAAGCAGAATCTGCCCCAAAGCTTCATTGAACCGTGCATACACTTCCAGAATTGTGAAGGGTACTACACCTTTTAAAGAAATAGTTCTCATCAACACTCTCAGTGCTTTGATTTAGACTGGATTTTCTTTGTGTGCATGTTTTGTTTTTTACACATTCTAAGAAGGCGAGTTCATCTTTATAGTGGGCAGCGAAGGTTCTGTTGGGATTTTGTGTTCGCACAGGCTTTCCTTGCAGGTGCTTGCGAATAGTATACCAGGCGCATTGGCGTAGATCCCATTACGCAGTTACGCACGTGCGTAATAAAAATAGCAACATTCAAGGGAAGTCACTTAATGTGGTAAAAAGTGATTTTCCATACCATAAGGGACTGCTCTTAAAGGAAAGAATTCGCTCCCTATGGGAGCAAATTCCTTCCTTTAATAGAAGTTCCCATTTTGAAAAGGGACGTATTTGGAGGCCTCCCAAGGGGGTCTGTGCCCACTTGATCGCTGAAAATAATGCCATGATCTCCCAAAATCCCTGAAAAAAATCCTCAGCTCCCAGAAACTATTTAACTTTGCTTCCTAAATCCTTAACATTAATTCAGCTTCTCCCCAAAAATATAAGCCAATTCTCCCTAAATGTATTTTTCTTTCCATAGGATTAAATTCACATACTTAAAAACTATGAAGCTATACACGAGCGGATGACTTTATATTCACTTAATGTTTTACCATACGATATACACGTAAAGATAGGGCTTAGCCAAGGAATACATGATATATAACTATTTTGATAAAATGCATGATATATAGCTCAAACTATGGGGCCATCCTTAAACTTTTGTTGCTGTTGCTGTACCTGGTGGAAAGCTCTCTAGATTTGATTTTTTTATTAGGGGCAGCTAGACCATTTGGTTTTGTGGTGGGGGAGGGGCTTTTTTCTCAACAGACGACACAAGATTTTCTTAGACAAAGTGAAAGCCTTTATTCTTGTAACCATAGAAAGTGTTTTTACATTGAATTGTTATTAGGCCCTATACGCTAGTTTAACTTCAGTTTCGACAAGTAAGAAAATATCAGAATAACATTCATCAAAGTTTTAATAAAAACCATCTAATTACCTTGATAGAGAATTACATAGCGGTCATGTAGTTAGCCCTGTTATGATGTTGACTGACACTTGTGCTAGGGGGGGGGGGGGGTCCGGGGACATGCTCCCCCGTAAAAATGATAGAAATGGTGCGATCTGGTGCATTCTGAGCGTTCCAAAGTATGTTATCATCAAACTAAAAATCAACAATTTTTAGGATAATAAATCAACAACCCAAATTTGGTGTCATTTTTCTCCAAGATCAATGCGCACGTTAGGAAAAAAATAAATAGCTCAGCAGCTAGACATCTATGTCAAGATTATCCATTTAAGCCTAGTGGAAATTCCCAATATTATCAATTAAACCAGTATTTGGGTTGTTGGAGGGTTTTTTTTTTATCATTTTATTCAAGTTTTAATTGAACATACTTAAAAACTATGAAGCTATACAGTCTGTGCGCAAACAGTGGGGACCCTGATCAGACGCCACGTTCTGTGGCGTCTGATCTGGGTATGTACTGTTTGTCTACGTCCCATAAAAGAACGCTAGGCTTATATGGGTTACTACAGTTTATTGAGCTATTGAGTACCCACAACATAGGTTTTTATTGAGTAAAGTAAGAACATTAATTTTTGGTTACGCATTCGTATCTAAGGGCCGATATTATTTGCCATGAAATCAAAGAAAGGGGTCATTTAAAGGGGTCATACTCAGATGCCATATACATTTTGACCTTATCTGGGTCCAAACTGTTGCAAAAGTTATGAGCTGACAACGGCTATTTTTTTTCAAAATCAACTTTTTTTCAAAAATTTCTTCCGGGAATACCATCAGAGTGTCTAACAGATTGGATCAAGAACAACTAGGCCCGACGTTCTGCCGAACGTGGTCTAGGTCCAGACTGTTTGCAGCAGTTGCTGTTGTCGGACCTGACCTGGGTCCATATCTGCAGACGGCACTATTAGGTAATACAGTTATTGTTTAGCCTCCAACATTGTAATTTTCATGTATATCATTTGCTGTCGATTTCAATTTTATCCTCATTTATTGCTCTCATGTCATTTACCCATTTTATTCACTTCTTATATTTACCAAGAACCCTGATATATTTAGTTATTTGATTTGTTACAACGCCAACGAAATAAATCAGCCAGTATGAGATTTTGCTACTTATAGAATTGTCGAACAGCGAAGGCTCAGTCAAGTCTGTGCAAGTCCACAATCTCGTCAGAGCCTTCGACGTTCCCATATATTCTGCTCCAATATACTCAAAGGAGAGCAGTGAGCCTCACCGCCGCATTGAGCAAGACGCATTAATCCTTGCTTAGTTCTGGTTCAACCCAAGGAAGACCCGTCCTGACATAACTGAAAATTTTTTGATCGGGACGTAAAGAATCAAATCAGACAAACAAAAAGGAGAGCAGTGTCTTAGTGATAGAACGCTTCACTTGAGATCGAGGGGTCGCTGGTTCACACGAGTCATTGTCATGTGTCTTGAGCAAGACACGTTATCTTCTGCTTTGTTCTGGCTCAACCTAGGAAATAGACTGCTCCTCTGACCTCGAAGGTAAACGAGTTTATATGTGGGGGCAGTGAAGCAGTCTACACAGGAAACGACCGTACAGAAAAAGCTCAAAGCTCACATACACAGGGTAAAGATGTATGAGCATATGATGACACTGATGTAAATCAACACAGCCCTTGAAACAACGTCGTTTCAACGTCGACAACGTCAAATCGACGTTGAAACGACGTTATTTTGACGCCATGCGCCTGCTTGGAAGACCTCTAGCCCGCTGGATATGTCCAGTGGCGGGTCCAAAGGGGGTTCAAGGGACATGCATACCGTTTTCTAATGATCTGGGACTACATGTATAAGGACAATCACATGAGATTTTGATACTTATCGCATCTGTGCAAATACCCCCAAATAACGCATCGAGCGGTGCTTTAGTTCTAAATTTTAGTGCATGCGCGGATCCAGAAATTTTCGTCAGGGGGGGGGGGGGGGTCCAGGTCAGTCTGACAAAAAAAAGCTCTGATAACGTTTTTTTTTTTTTTTTTTTTTTTTATTTTTTTTTTAGTCCTCAGTTTATTTTACAGAAGTAAAATGGTCAATTTCAAATAAAATCTATCATTTTTCAAGGTTCCAGAGGGGGTCCGACTTTTCCAACTTTTTTCAGGGAGGGTCCAACTTTTTCCAGGGGGGGGGGGGGGGGGGGGTCCAATTGCTTATTCCCTATAAAAACCCATATAACTTGCGATTTTCCAGGGGGTCCGGACCCCCTGTCCCCCCCTCTGGATCCGCACTTGTAGTGTGAGTCTTCATCTATGCCCATACTTTATGTGTTCGAGCCGAAAAGATCCGGGCTCGCCTGAACCTTTGCTGCTTGGAAATGATCTCACGTGCTGGACACTATGTCGATGTGTTCATTTTTCACTAGTCAGATTAAGCCAACCTGATAAAATGTTCGCGTGCAGTGTTAACGGGCATTTTCTGATTTCTGATACCCTAGAAATGTTTATCTGCCTCAAAGTCAACAAACATATTAGTTATTGATCTTCGATAAGAATCTAATTGGTTTATCAATCTTGCTTTAACCGAACTTGTCTGATTTTAGCCTCAGAACTAATGGAAGATTTGCTTACGTCTTAATAACATGTCATTTTTGCAGAAGAGTAGCGAAATGACAGGCTTGCGGTCCTAACCATTTTATGAATGGACATATACTGATTTGCAAAAGAAACGCTACAGTAAAATTTTGTAATTTATTGCATGTGGCTCACAAACAGGAGCTGCACAAGCTAACCATGACCAGAGTCTCGGTTATTTTGATTTGTCGATTGTGTTTACCAGGTATGTTGGCAAATATACTATCCTGCCAGCAAAGAGTGACAGTGATGTCATGTTTTGTTTACGGAGTTATCAGGACTTAGAATCGATAGATCACTTGTGTATTAATCCTATCCGCAGGATAGGATTAATACACAAGTGATCTATCGATTCGCACTAGCTCAAGTGAAGTGTACACGTTAGTATTTTACTTTGTAATTGTAAACAAAGTATTACGTCACTGTCACTCTTGGCTGGCACGATAGTTCATGTATCTATTTCAACTGCTGTCACTATTTTTTTTTTCCTTTTTAGTAATTTATCGAACATTTTAGATGTAGCGTTTCTTTTGTCCGTCAGTAGATGTTATAACTGTACTACCGAAAGGTGTGCACTATAATCATTGATGGAGTCTGTACCTCCGTCCGCCTCTCACCAATTTGTGAAAATGCTTATAACTCTTGAATCATATGGTATATTTTGCATACGTTTGCATGTCAACATTGTCTAACACTTGCATGCGCTTCAGCATTTTTATGGAAGAGGCCTTGCTCTTTTTGTTGTCAGTTAATGTAAATGCGCACAACTCTTGAACCTTACGGTATATTTGGATCAAATTTTGCGTACTTACAAATGTTAGTGAAAATGCTCACACGGTATATTTAGATCAAAATTATGCGTACTTACAAATGTTAGTGAAAATGAGCAATCAAAAATTGGTTCGATGTTCGATATTCAACGTTCAACATTCAAATTTTGAATGTCGAATATCGAATATCAAACTCAATCCAACATTCAAATCGAATGTCGAATATCGAATATCAAACTCAATCCAACATTCAAATCGAATGTCGAATATCGAATATCAAACTCAATCTAACATTCAAATCGAATGTCGAATATCGAATATCAAACTCAATCCAACATTCCAATCGAATGTCGAATATCAAACTCAATCTCACATTCAAATTTTGAATGTCGAATATCGAATATCAAACTAAATCCAACATTCAAATCGAATGTCGAATATCAAACTCAATCCAACATTCAAATCGAATGGTGAATATCGAATATCAAACTCAATCCCACATTCAAATCGAATATCGAATATCAAACTCAATCCAACATTCAAATCGAATGTCGAATATCGAATATCAAACTCAATCTCACATTCAAATTTTGAATGTCGAATATCAAATATCAAACTAAATCCAACATTCAACTCGAATGTCGAATATCGAATATCAAACTCAATCCAACATTCAAATCGAATGTCGCATATCAAACTCAATCCAATATTCAAATCGAATGTCGAATATCGAATATCAAACTCAATCTCACATACAAATTTTGAATGTCGAATATCAAATATCAAACTAAATCCAACATTCAAATCGAATGTAGAATATCGAATATCAAACTAAATCCAACATTTAAATCGAATGTCGAATATCGAATATCAAACTCAATCCAACATTCAAATTATGGATGTCGAATATCAAACTAAATCCAACATTCAAATCGAATGTCGAATATCGAATATCAAACTAAATCCAACATTCAAATCGAATGTAGAATATCAAATATCAAACTAAATCCAACATTCAAATCGAATATTGAATATCAAACTCAATCCAACATTCAAATCAAATGTCGAATATCGAATATCAAACTAAATCCAACATTCAAATCGAATGTCGAATATCGCATATCAAACTCAATCCAAAATTCAAATCGAATGTCGAATATCGAATATCAAACTCAATCTCACATGCAAATTTTGAATGTCGAATATCGAATATCAAACTCAATCTCACATTCAAATTTTGAATGACGAATATCGATTATCAAACTAAATCCAACATTCAAATCGAATGTCGAATATCGAATATCAAACTCAATCCAACATTCAAATCGAATGTCGAATATCAAACTCAATCCAACATTCAAATCGAATGTCAAATATCGAATATCAAACTCAATCTCTCATTAAAATTTTGAATGTCGAATATCGAATATCAAACTAAATCCTACATTCAAATCGAATGTAGAATATCGAATATCAAACTAAATCCAACATTCAAATCGAATGTCGAATATCGAATATCAAACTCAATCCAACATTCAAATTATGAATGTCGAATATCAAACTAAATCCAACATTCAAATCGAATGTCGAATATCAAATATCAAACTAAATCCAACATTCAAATCGAATATTGAATATCAAACTCAATCCAACATTCAAATCAAATGTCGAATATCGAATATCAAACTAAATCCAACATTCAAATCGAATGTCGAATATCGAATATCAAACTTAATCCAACATTCAAATCCAATGTCGAATATCGAATATCAAACTCAATCTCACATGCAAATTTTGAATATCGAATATCAAACTCAATCTCACATTCAAATTTTGAATGTCGAATATCGAATATCAAACTAAATCAAACATTCGAATCGAATGTCGAATATCGAATATCAAACTCAATCCAACATTCAAATCGAATGTCGAATATCGAATATCAAACTCAATCCAACATTCAAATTGAATGTCGAATATCGAATATCAAACTCAATCCAACATTCAAATCGAATGTCGAATATCGAATATCAAACTCAATCCAACATTCAAATCTTATGCCGAATATCGAATATCAAACTAAATCCAACATTCCAATCGAATGTCGAATATCAAACTCAATCTCACATTCAAATTTTGAATGTCGAATATCGAATATCAAACTAAATCCAACATTCAAATCGAATGTCGAATATCAAACTCAATCCAACATTCAAATCGAATGGTGAATATCGAATATCAAACTCAATCCCACATTCAAATCGAATATCGAATATCAAACTAAATCCAACATTCAAATCGAATATCGAATATCAAACTCAATCTCACATTCAAATTTGGAATGTCGAATATCAAATATCAAACTAAATCCAACATTCAAATCGAATGTCGAATATCGAATATCAAAGTCAATACAACATCCAAATCGAATGTCGAATATCGAATATCAAACTCAATCCAATATTCAAATCGAATGTCGAATATCGAATATCAAACTCAATCCAACATTCAAATCTTATGCCGAATATCGAATATCAAACTAAATCCAACATTCCAATCGAATGTCGAATATCAAACTCAATCTCACATTCAAATATTGAATGTCGAATATCGAATATCAAACTAAATCCAACATTCAAATCGAATGTCGAATATCAAACTAAATCCAACATTCAAATCGAATGTCGAATATTGAATATCAAACTCAATCTCACATTCAAATTTTGAATGTCGAATATCGAATATCAAACTAAATCCAACATTCAAATCGAATGTCGAATATCGAATATCAAACTCAATCTCACATTCAAATTTTGAATGTCGAATATCGAATATCAAACTAAATCCAATATTCAAATCGAATGTCGAATATCAAACTCAATCCAACATTCAAATCGAATGTCGAATATCGAATATCAAACTCAATCCAACATTCAAATCGAATATCGAATATCAAACTCAATCTAACATTCAAATCGAATGTCGAATATCGAATGTCAAACTCAATCCAACATTCAAATTGAATGTCGAATATCGAATATCAAACTCAATCTCACATTCAAATTATGAATGTCGAATATCGAATATCAAACTAAATCCAACATTCAAATCGAATGTCGAATATCGAATATCAAACTCAATCCAACATTCAAATCGAATGTCGAATATCGAATATCAAACTCAATCCAACAATCAAATCGAATGTCGAATATCGAATATCAAACTAAATCCAACATTCAAATCGAATGTCGAATATCGAATATCAAACTCAATCTCACATTCAAATTATGAATGTCGAATATCGAATATCAAACTAAATCCAACATTCAAATCGAATGTCGAATATCGAATATCAAACTCAATCCAACATTCAAATCGAATGTCAAATATCGAATATCAAACTCAATCCAACATTCAGATCGAATGTCGAATATCGAATATCAAACTCAATCTCACATTCAAATTTTGAATGACGAATATCGATTATCAAACTAAATCCAACATTCAAATCGAATGTCGAATATCGAATATCAAACTCAATCCAACATTCAAATCGAATGTCGAATATCAAACTCAATCCAACATTCAAATCGAATGTCAAATATCGAATATCAAACTCAATCTCTCATTAAAGTTTTGAATGTCGAATATCGAATATCAAACTAAATCCAACATTCAAATCGAATGTAGAATATCGAATATCAAACTAAATCCAACATTCAAATCGAATGTCGAATATCGAATATCAAACTCAATCCAACATTCAAATTATGAATGTCGAATATCAAACTAAATCCAACATTCAAATCGAATGTCGAATATCAAATATCAAACTAAATCCAACATTCAAATCGAATATTGAATATCAAACTCAATCCAACATTCAAATCAAATGTCGAATATCGAATATCAAACTAAATCCAACATTCAAATCGAATGTCGAATATCGAATATCAAACTAAATCCAACATTCAAATCCAATGTCGAATATCGAATATCAAACTCAATCTCACATGCAAATTTTGAATATCGAATATCAAACTCAATCTCACATTCAAATTTTGAATGTCGAATATCGAATATCAAACTAAATCAAACATTCGAATCGAATGTCGAATATCGAATATCAAACTCAATCCAACATTCAAATCGAATGTCGAATATCGAATATCAAACTCAATCCAACATTCAAATTGAATGTCTAATATCGAATATCAAACTCAATCCAACATTCAAATCGAATGTCGAATATCGAATATCAAACTCAATCCAACATTCAAATCTTATGCCGAATATCGAATATCAAACTAAATTCAACATTCCAATCGAATGTCGAATATCAAACTCAATCTCACATTCAAATTTTGAATGTCGAATATCGAATATCAAACTAAATCCAACATTCAAATCGAATGTCGAATATCAAACTCAATCCAACATTCAAATCGAATGGTGAATATCGAATATCAAACTCAATCCCACATTCAAATCGAATATCGAATATCAAACTAAATCCAACATTCAAATCGAATATCGAATATCAAACTCAATCTCACATTCAAATTTGGAATGTCGAATATCAAATATCAAACTAAATCCAACATTCAAATCGAATGTCGAATATCGAATATCAAAGTCAATACAACATCCAAATCGAATGTCGAATATCGAATATCAAACTCAATCCAATATTCAAATCGAATGTCGAATATCGAATATCAAACTCAATCCAACATTCAAATCTTATGCCGAATATCGAATATCAAACTAAATCCAACATTCCAATCGAATGTCGAATATCAAACTCAATCTCACATTCAAATATTGAATGTCGAATATCGAATATCAAACTAAATCCAACATTCAAATCGAATGTCGAATATCAAACTAAATCCAACATTCAAATCGAATGTCGAATATTGAATATCAAACTCAATCTCACATTCAAATTTTGAATGTCGAATATCGAATATCAAACTAAATCCAACATTCAAATCGAATGTCGAATATCGAATATCAAACTCAATCTCACATTCAAATTTTGAATGTCGAATATCGAATATCAAACTAAATCCAACATTCAAATCGAATGTCGAATATCAAACTCAATCCAACATTCAAATCGAATGTCGAATATCGAATATCAAACTCAATCCAACATTCAAATCGAATGTCGAATATCAAACTCAATCCAACATTCAAATCGAATGTCGAATATCGAATATCAAACTCAATCCAACATTCAAATCGAATATCGAATATCAAACTCAATCTAACATTCAAATCGAATGTCGAATATCGAATGTCAAACTCAATCCAACATTCAAATTGAATGTCGAATATCGAATATCAAACTCAATCTCACATTCAAATTATGAATGTCGAATATCGAATATCAAACTAAATCCAACATTCAAATCGAATGTCGAATATCGAATATCAAACTCAATCCAACATTCAAATCGAATGTCGAATATCGAATATCAAACTCAATCCAACAATCAAATCGAATGTCGAATATCGAATATCAAACTAAATCCAACATTCAAATCGAATGTCGAATATCAAACTCAATCTCACATTCAAATTATGAATGTCGAATATCGAATATCAAACTAAATCCAACATTCAAATCGAATGTCGAATATCGAATATCAAACCCAATCCAACATTCAAATCGAATGTCAAATATCGAATATCAAACTCATCCAACATTCAGATCGAATGTCGAATATCGAATATCAAACTCAATCCAACATTCAAGTTTTAAATGTCGATTATCAAACTAAATCCCACATTCAAATTTTAAATGTCGACTATCGAATATCAAACTGAAACCAACATTCAGTCAATTAATGTACGCATTCACGGGTGCTGTAGCATCTACAATCAACTCCTGACTATGACATATTTTGAGAAATTGCAAGGCCGTAGGTCGTTGACAAGACATGTAGTTTACCCCATCGCATGATTGCCATACGGGTACATTTGTACATTTGTACCACACAGATACAGCACGCTGATCGGGCGGATAATGTATGATTTTAGATGGTATTTCGGGGCCAAAAATTGATTGTAGGCTCTAAAGAAATCGTAGAGACCCCGCGCAGCTACCGAAAGGTCGCCGCGTGAAGCCTTTGCAGTATCTGTAAAATCACACAGATTCCTGCGGCAACCCCATTGTGACCGCAACTTAACACCTTACAACCGGTCAACATTTTCAGACAAGGCTGCACATCCACGCAGTCTTGCCAGAATCTTCGCTATTTGCACACACACACACACACACACACACACACACACACACACACACACACACACACACACACACACACACACACACACACACACAACATATATACAATGATAAAGAGTCAGACAATTTTTTTTAACCTGTAGTTCAACTATGTTGCCGTGCATGCTTGTTGGAACAATACAATACAATGCGATTAAGTATCAAAAAACGTGTGCCGCCCCATTACAAGGCGGGCCGGAAAAGGTCATTTTATTTGATTTTTTTTCTGATTTTTTAATCTCGTACGGAAAAGATGTTATTTTGATTTCTTGCTACTCTCTGTAGCTGAGCAGGCTGGTTTGAAGTTTACCAGGTCAAAATTCCAGAATTGTGATTTCTTGCCACTCTCTATAACTGATCTTGGCCCGGAATTACAATGCCTTCTTAGGGTTAAGGAAGACTTAAGTTAAGTATTGATTTTTCAGGATGCGGAAAATAACGTTTAAAACTGATAAAAATCAAAATAGTTTTGATTTTTCTGAAGATTTCAATGATATCTTTGACCACAAATACCACATCGATCCAGGCAATTTATTTAGCATTTAATATAGCATGTTGAAATATCAATACTTAACTTAAGTCTTGCTTAACTTTAAGGAGGCATTGTAATTCCGGGCCCTGGTTGGTTTGTGGCTTAACGGGTCAAACCCCCAAATGGTATTCCTTAATACTCTCTGTAGCTGGGCTGACTGAATAGGAGCTTATCGGCCGAAGTCGATTTTTACTACTCTCTAGATAATTTTTCAATTCTTACTTCTGATTTTAGTTGAGCTGGGTCGCGTAGCGCAGTCGGCAACGTGTCTGAGTACAGATGCGTGTCTAACTGCAAACCCAGGGGTCGATCCCGGTCCGGTTCCATACTTTCGTGGAGATTGATCATGAAATAATTTCTACGGTCATTCTCCTCCCTTCCGCTGAATCGAGAAGGGTTGTTGTCAGTTACAAGCGAAAGTACATGTATTTGCACGAAGTACTGGTTAACCGCTGGGTAAAGTTTGCCCAGGAAAAAGTGCGGTTATGTGAATTGACCGTCCCGACATGACCATAGATGTCGACTGGGACGTAAAGCAACAAACTAAACCAAAAACAAAGATGAGCTGGATGGTTTGAGTCTTACGTAGTCAAAACAAACATCAGAATTTTTAATTCTTACTACTTTCTGTGTCTGAGCTGGTTGGATTAAGCATTACCGGGTCAAAACACCAGAAATTTAAATTCTTACTACTCTCTGTACAAATGTAGCTGGTTACAGGCTAACAGGGTGAAATTTTTTATTTCTTACAAAGTAAAGAAGAAGGCAATTATCAGGAATCGATACAATGAAGTACCACACCAAATGGGAAAGTGACAAAAATCAAGAAACATCACACACACGAGAGTCAAAAGGTCAGCACTTTCCCAGCAGGTGATCTCAACGCTGCAAGGAACAGACAAGACGGCATAACAAAGACAAACCTGAAATATAAATAACAAAAAGGATCCACAAAAGAAGCACTGCCTTGGGACGGTCAGTAAAAAAATTACTGGAGGGCTTAAACATGTTTAACGGTACTAACCTCACCCTTAATTATGATGTGGATCAAGACACATAAATGTTACTTTCGCATGAAAGATCCCTAACTTATACATGAATCATCTCCTAGTACACACTAATCCAGATATAAAAAGGAGATTAACAATGAAAGGACTCAACAGTAAGTATAATAGCCTTAAAAGCATCAGGGCGTGACTGCACTAACAATAATGAACTGCTCCAAAAAATAGGGGTGTTACAACGTTATGCCATGCAGTTATTCTTATTTATAAGTAATTTTTCACAAGCGATTCGATGGCGCAGTAAGTATAATGGTTGTACTCAAAGAATCTGAAAACAAAGTTGAGGGTTTGAGGCCAAGGTTGAGGGTTCGAGCCCCAGTAAAACCTTTTTTATTTTTTATTTTGGTTTTCAAAAAGAAGCAGCAAATTTGTCGCGATTTACATGTTTGCAGAAAAAGCACGTTTTGAAGTATTATGTACATGTAAAGCGACTTCACTCAGTAAAATGGCGAGGCCTGTATGGAGATACAGCGACGATGCAGGCGCTATTATTGAAAACGTGTATAAGTTCTGCATGGAGGAAAAGAAGTCTGGAATGAAACTGTCACTGAATCGAAAATGGGACAGGACTGCAGGACTCACTGGCATTAGCAGTTCGACCACTCAGAAAATTGTGGAAGAGAAGAAGAAGGCACATGACGAGCAGCAACAGCCAAAGCAACCACCGTCATCTACGTCGAAAGTGTCACTGGATGACTTTGATCAGGGTGTTGTACGGAGGGCCATCGCCAGCATGCATTCTTGAAGGTTCTGACAACCCTTATAACATCAGAACAGAGCTTAAACAGAGTATTGGTAAAACTGGCAGCAAGGGTCGACTTCGCAAAGATCTCCTTCATACGAAGTCTGCTAACACACGCCGTGGGGTGAATCAAAAAGTGCTGATGGAGAGACAAGATGTAGTCCTCAGCAGATCAGATATCTTCGCATGGTCAGGGAGTTGAGAGAGGCGGGTTACACAGATGATACTTACGTTCGTACCAGCCACGCTGTCCCGAAATGCTGGCAAGATAGTACTCCTAGACTAAAGATACCCTTTTCTAAAGGTATTTTAAGGATAGTGGAATTGTACGACCCTTGGGTCTGCACTATAATCACTTTTTGAGTTTGTCCGCTCGTCCGTCCGTTAGCGGTTCGTGAAAATGTTCATAGCTCTTGACCACATGGTATATTTTGATCACATTTTGCATGCATGTGTCATTCCCTGACCACTGGCATGCTAAACCACTTTTTTATGGAAGAGGGTTTTATTCAAATTGGCAAACATTCAACGTTGGCCGTGCATATTACTATCTGTTGATTTCACTTTACATAAAAATAATTTATTCTATTAGTGTAGGCCGCTGTGTAATTCCGTGTGCATTTTTTGGTAAAAGTGTCAAACATATATATTCTTGTAGCAAAATGTATCCTGATTAAGAAAAAAGATGTTTACAATTTTTCCTTGGCGTTTTAACGTCACTGTGACGTCATAAAGTGACGTACCCATTTTTAGCTTATTTAAGGCTTAAAGGTAGAGTGTTATGAATTCCAGCAAGCATAAACATGAACTGTTTGACCAGTTGTAGTAATTTTACTGGCAACATGTTGATTTCGGAGCATAGACCTTGACTCTGGATTTCAAAGAGAATACATTAACTTCAAAATGATGTCTGTACATGGAAAAGTGACGTCAGTACCAAAATGAAAATTCTGTGATAGTGAAAGCTCAAATAGCTAGACCCTCCTCTCCACACAGCAGGGAAAATATTGTTTACTATAATTTGCTAAAACTACATTATATAAGATGCGAAATGACATACGTTAGCTCTCTGACCTATATAAAGACAGGCATGTTAACTACGTTACCCTATTATAGTTTTAAATCCTATTTTGCAAATACCAAGTTATACCTAATTATCATTTATCCACACGCTTTTTTGCCTTAAAACATTAAAGGAATGGAACAGCCGGTATGCATTTAAACAATACACCACTATGATGGAACAGTTATATATGTTACTTTAAATGTATAACTGTTAAATACATTACTGTCACTAGACATCGGACTACCAAAATACCTCCTAGGAGAGGTTTGTACACTATAATTTTCTAAAACTACATTCTACAAGCCACAAAATAACGTATGTTAACTCTTTAGCGGTTGGGGCGATACCACACAATAGCAACATTTTCTACGTTACTGTTAAAAATTGGAAATCTTATCTAATTACTTCTTTTATTACATCCCAATATAACCTTTTAATTGTATGCAAATGGCTAGCAATATGAAGCTATCAAAGTAGAAGGATCCCTTCTTACTGTGGAATACGTTGCTTTCTTTTAAATACATTTTAAATTACAAAGGAACACTATTTAAGTTTACACTGCTGGTGGGCTATTTAATGCCATTTAACTGCCATTAATTGTCATTAAAGGAAACTACCAACACATGGATTAATAACAGAATGAAAATTGAACCTTATTCACATACAACGAAATGTTTAAGTCTGTGCGTTTTATCAAATTATTGTTGTTGTTTCACTACATTAACATGTTAACTTATTGTGTAGGTAATAAATATTGCTATATGTTTTGCTACTGAATAAAATATATTGTATTATACGGTATCGTATTTTAGATAACACAATAATATTAAGCATGGGCTAGCTTAGTAAGATTTATCACATATTGTTTAAGCCAGCTATTCATTACAACTACTATTGTGATACTATTCAGGAATATAAATCTTTTCGGAATTTGTAATTGTAGGTCAATTCAAGCATATGTTAAAATCGAGAATTGACAATTTAAAACAGTCCTTTATCCTTGTCTTTAATATTACGCACGATATTAAGCATGTAAAATGTGAACATTATCGTTAATATAAAAATGCAGTCTAATACATGTAATTCTTTGCATAGTTCAAATCAAACAAAATAGATTTATGTATTTTTTCTTTCTTTTGTTTGTCATGTCTTTGTGCACCTCTGTGTATATGTGCTTTGTCGTCACCTGCTGGGAAAGGGCTGGCCTTTTGGCTCCCGTTTGTGGTGTCTTACTGTGAGTTTGTCACTTTCCCATTGGTATCCTGGGTCAGGTGTGGTACTTGATTGTATCAATTTCTGATCTTTGCACACGTTACTTTTACTAGTAACGAAAGAACAGATCAAAGGAATAAGCCCATTTTGTTTTGGTACTTGTCGCAGTGTTGAGCAATGAAGGCTCAGGTGAGCCTGTGCATATGTATAGGTAGACCTGTCAGAGCCTTCGCTGCTCGTATACACAAAGTAGAATGTAGGTTAAAGACCAAATTTTAGAAAGCTAGCCCTTCAGCATCATCATGAGCGATTAAACAATGCATTTGCTAGTCCATTTTTATGAATTACAGTGAAAGAGTAAAAATATTTTTCATCTAAAAGCGCCGTGATTTATACTTGCGCTACTGTCAAAGAACATATCTGAAATATAACATTCAACATTTCGTAAACTATACCATACACACATATTACACAATTGCCAATAATACACTACTAAATCAACCTCTCATATCTATAATGATATCCTGTACATTTAAATGAAAAGATTTCTTTAAGAGATACTTGAATAAAAAGTATACATGCATAAGTTCATGTACATTTTTAAACTTTGCATGCGCAACCATCATTGGTGACACTGTTGAGACTGAGAAGAGTGCAATTTTAATGCTGAACAGTTAGCATTGTGCATGCTCCTTTTGAATCTATATCCTGGCAAGTTAACAACTCATTCTAATCTTAAGTACACATATACATGTTAAACATTGTTATTAATGATTACATTTATCATGTTTGCGAGGTTCCTGGAATATTTTGTAAACGTTTCTGTTTAGTGAAAATTAACATCAGGTATATAAACATTTATTGCTCAAACTAAATCAGATCTAATCTCTTGACTGCATTTTTAATGTTTAACATTTCTATCCAGGATACTGAAAAACATTGTAAAATCTACTTTTCAATAAATTGAATGTCATCTGTTAAATTTGGCCGGATACAGTTTTAGCTGAAAAGTCTTTATATAAATTGGTATTGTAGTTACAGCTGACCTATATATATGGCCATATCTAATGTGGCCTTAAAGTAAAACTCACCATTATAACTAACTTTCTCTATTTCCTGGGAAATGTTTTTTTTTCATCAATAAAGCAGTTCTTTAGATATTATCGGTTGAGCAAGTGATCCAAGGTACATACTTAATGCGACGGACAGTTTTGTTGATTGCACAACGAAAGCTATGCTGTATATAAACTATAATTAATTTCAAAGCTTCTGTAATGCGTCACCATATGCATAAACAGCTAAAAGTCAGGATACAAATAGATTTCGAGGCAGTCACTTTAAACAATAACTAATTACAGACACTTTAAATACCTGAAGAGAAGTAGCTCAATTAACATTAGAAATCTTCAGAAAAATATTACAAAACTCTAAACTTAACATAGTATATTAGCTTTTCTGGCTCAATTATATATCTGCTTTGTTAACATTTTGGATAAACATATGACAATATAATATATTTTGTAGTTTTAACAAATTTGACAGAAAATTGAAATGTATCCTTCTAAGTGCTGTTACTTGAGTGGTATTATTTCCTTTGTTTATGAATTTCAAAATCCATAATTTTGGGCCAATCATTTCTTTGTAGGTGTAAAAAGTTCAAATATATACTATTTTGCAAATGTAAATGTGCATGGATAATTAGTAGGAACTTAATACATCCTGATAGATCCTTTTTCAGACAGACTTGTATCTGGATATCTATTTAACAAGCACAGCTAATTTTAAGATGAAATAAAATATCCTATGATGTATAATATACTAAATAAAGCATTGTATATGCGGTCTTGAAAGTTGTAATATACGTTACATGATGCTGTACAAAAAAAACTAATATTTTACACCAGAAACGAAGTTAAGCCTGAATTTTTCACTCTTGCTTATCAACAGAATGCTCATATATAGTGTTTGAAGGTTTTCAAATTGAATTTCATGCCAAATTAAAGAATGAACTTTTTGTTCAGGGTCATCATATTTATCAGTTTATAACTCTTAAAGTATTTGTGATACAAACAAACTGTTTGCAGCTATATAATGGTCCATTACTTGTATTGTGGAAGATGTATTTAAAACCTGAAAGTTTACCCGGAATCTTACCAAAGAAAATTACTTAATATAATTCAGTGATTTTAAAGGGAGTAACTTAAAATGTAACATAAAGGACATTACAATGGACCTATATAACTTTTATAAACATAAATATATGTAAGGAATGAAATGTTCTTCTATATTCCATGAATGTTTGTCCAATTTAAATAATTCTAGTATTATCTTAACAACCTTGATTACATTTATTTTGTTTTAAAAATGTAGTGTAACGTAGTTAACATGCTATAGCAGCTAAACGCCCCAACCATCAGAGAGCTAACTTGTTTCAAAAAGCTTAGCCAGGAACATACAGTTATGCTAAGATCTGATTTTAGTCGCAAGACACACACGAATTTCCAGAATTAGTATTTTTTGTACACAATGTGTTTTTTCCAGCACATTGACGTCAAATCGACGTCAATTTCACGTAAAATTGTAGTCCATATTGAATCAAATTTTCATTTTAGTGTTTCTATAGACGTTTTTTACCATTTCAATGCAACAAACATAAAAAATAAGAGTATTTTATGTTTGTAAATAACCCCACAACATATAAGTTCTCTAATGTAAATGAACCGACGGTAACCCATTTTGTGACGTCACTGTGACGTTAATACTGCAAGAAAAAATTGTAAACATCTTTTTCCTTACACTGCGTATACTTCTCTAGTTGAAAATCGATAAGAATCACTTTTACCAAAAAGTGCACACGGGAGCCCAAATTTCGACACAGGGGCCTACACTATATGTACTAAATATGCTTAACAATATATTTTCAGGTGAAAGAATGGTCATACTCCATGCTGGGACTACAATGAGGGAATCGTACCCAACGCACGAAAAATCATTTTACTTTCCTATATTAAAATAATTAAACATCAATACATGCAATAAAATTGCATGAAAAAAAGCAAGTCCGAATTGAGGCTCGAACTCACGACTTCGTGTGTTTCAGGAGACCAATTTAACCACTGAACCAATGAGACAGATATAAATTGAATATAGCTTTTAAGGATATAAAGATTGTTTTTATAAACAGTTAACGGTAAATTATCTGCTCAACCAAGGAACATGGACTCGACCAAAGGTCAATACTGAGAGGTCACAAATGAATAATACATACTGTTGATTCAAAGATAGATGAGAATCGTTGTAAACAAAAATATGACCTAATCCAGGTAATGGGTGATTTATACAGGTATACGTACCTCTAACTGCTGTAATACATTTACCGTTATTTAAAAATGCACCTGTGTCAATGAAAAATAGTAAAATCCTATTATTATGCATCTTTGAAACATCAGAACAACTGAATATCGGAGTAAAAGAGATCAAACAGTTAAACTCCGGTGGGCCTGACTAAGGACACGACATCAGGCCCCATCCCTCTCATCTATAGGTCTTTAAGTCGGAACCGTCGGAGTCTGAGGTCCGACCCGCCGGCGTGCAATTAACGAGGAAAGCAAGTTGTCAACCGTGATTGGGTAGACCACCAAGCATGCAACTCTCTGTAGCTGAGGTGGCTGGTCTGAGGATTAGAAGGTCAATAACCCAGAATTTCGATTTCTTACTATTCCCTGTAGCTGAGCTTAATGGTTTGAGTCTTACATAGTCGACACCCTAGAACAATTATATCTTTCTATAGTCCGGCGGTATTCGGGCGAATTTTAGGAGGACCTGGAACTTGATTTTAAACTTTTTTTCTTTGTTGATTCTGGTAGTGTATACATTGTCTTTGAAAATTGCAAGTGATGCCACTCTGGCATCATTGAGCATTTCGATATATCCAAGATGGCGTCCAAGATGGAAGCCAATTATAGATTAAATATTGTGTGATATGAAAAACATGTCCAAAACCTGTTTTCTTTCTTAAATTGTAAGCTATGAAGTTGGAATCTAGTTAAAGACCCTTAGCTTGTAACCAAATAAAAAAAATAAAATAAGAATGCTGACAAGATTGCCGCCAAGGTGGCGGTTTATTACAAAAAAAATATAAGAAAATCGTCTCTGATACTGGCAAACTTCAGGGATTTGCATGCAAAATGCTTATTTTACTGATTCTTGAATTACAAACATTATCGATGTAACATCCCAATGATGCTATTCATGCATCATCCAGAATTTAATATATTCAAGATGGCTTCCGGGATGGTAGCCAACAAGATTTACAAACCTGTGGGAGGGGACCCTACCAGATGGATTTGTAACAGACAAGATGCCTTGCCTGGTAGAGCAGCACTTTACAAACATGCGTATCTGAATAAATGAAACCAGCATGCATGTCTGATAGAGTTGCACTGCACAAGCAGGCATATCTGAGAGTGGCACCGGATCAGCAAACATGTCCGATGTAATGGCACCTCTGTAAAAGCAGCACTAGACTTGCAACCATTCTTCTTCTTCGACTAGTAAAATGTCGGTTGCAGTGGCGATTGACCAGCAGGCATGGTCTTTAGTGAGGTACCACGCCAACAGGCATGGTCTGTAGTGAGGAACCACACCAACATGCATTCCTGATAATGAGGTTCCACACCAGAAGGTATCGCCTATAGTGATCACCACACCAGCAGAAATAGCTGATAATGAGGCACCACACCAGAAAACATGGCCTATAGTGAGGCACCACAATAGAAGGCATGGCTGATAATGAGGCACCATACCAGAAGGCATGGCCTATAGTGAGGCAACACACCAGCAGACATGGCAGATAGTGAGACACCACACCAGAAGGCATGGGCTATTGTGAGGCACCACATTACTAGGCATGGACTATAATGCGATACCACACCAACAGGCGTGGCTGATAGTGAGGCACCACGCCAGAAAGCATGGCCCTTAAAGAGGCACCACATCAGCAGGCACAGCCGATAGTGAGACACCACACCAGAAGGTGTGGCAGATAGAGAAACACAACACCAGCCCACATGCAAGATTGAGTGGTAAACGATCGGCAGGCATGATTGAGTGGCAACAGTCCAGCATGCATCCATTTTGCAGCAACACTAAACAGCAGCGGTGTTTGTGGCAGTAAATACACTAGGCCAGCAAGCATATATGCTGCAGCTGCAACAGCTTAGCAACTCGCTACACGGAGTGACACTTGACCAGCAGGGATGCAATTTGCATCGACAATGTATCAACATTCCTGTCTAATAAAGCTTCACAGTGTTAGTAAGCATGTCTGATTGAGGGGCATCGGTCGAGTAGCTTTTTTTTTTATTTTCAATGGGCCAGGATGCATGTCTGACTGAATGGTACCAAGTCTGCAGGCATATCGGTTGAAGCTTCATCAAACAGCAGCCATGTATTGCCACAGGTCATCACATCAGACATGCTTACCGCCATCACACGTGTTTAATTACGTGGTACTGAACCGACACACATGCCTGTTTATGAGACTTGGGACCAGCAGTCATGTGTGTTATTTACATTGCACTAGCAATAATGTATGTTTCAATCGACACCGACTAACAGGAATGCTGGGTACTGTTGCACTTGATCAGCAGGCATGTTTAAGTTGCGCCCGGTCAGTGTGCATGTCTGTCCTAACTTGCACTAGACCACCAATCATTGTCACAGGGTCAGCAAACATATTTACCATAACGCATGTTTAATTATGTGGCACAGGACCAGCACACATTTCTGAAACCAGGCAGTTTTTTCTGTAACAGCTTCACAAGACTAGCAGGCCTGTTGCAGCACCCATGTCTTTAAACTTTGCTCTTAAACAGCAGGCATGTTTGTTACAGTTGCAACCGACCACCTGACATGCCGGTTACAATTGCACTCTACCAGCATGCATGTTTATTAGAGTTGCATCTCACCAGCAGATATGCTTAATCAGTTGCAACTGACTTGCAAACACATCTGTAGTTGTGGGGGCTGAACCAGCAAATATATCTGTTACACTTGCCTCAGACACACAGTTATGACCCTATGCTCGTACTTAACCAACGGGCTGGTCAGCACAATCGCACCAGACATGTATGTTACAGCTGCACCTTGCCAGCAGCCATGTCTTTATAATTTGCTTACTGTCAGCATGCATGTCTGTTAAGGTTTTATATTATAAACATTCATGTATATTTTTTTGCGTCATACCATGAGCCATGTCTTTCACAGTTTCACCTAACCACCAGTCATATCTGTTAAACTTGCACCTACAAACATGTACTACGGATACACTGTGATGATAGACTGTACTTCATAAGTAAATATTGTTTTCGCTTTTCTTTTTGGTTATTTTATCCATCCATCCATCCAAATACCACTTTCCAGCTGATTTTTCCCGCATATTGATTTACAAAGAGGTAGGTACACTGTCACAAAGTTTTCAGTGATATTGTCCGTTCAGTATATTCTGGCATTTATCTCTTCATTCTTTGACAGAGAGTTTACCCAAAGTAGGAAATTTTACGAGAATAATATGACATTATGGTTTTATCAGATCCGGCCAAAAGTGGTCTGGAAGATGGTGCATGGATTGATGGATACCAGAACAAAGACAAAAACAATACCAAATACGAAAAATAAGAGTCCGTTATTTTTCCGTACAGTGTATCATAGCAAAAACTATGTCATTCCCCACCATGTTATTACTGCCATCTTGGACGTCATCTTGAATATTTAACAATGCTGAAAACAACATGTCTGTCAAATTCTCCAATTACAACCGTTGTTGAAAACTATCAGAAAATAGTTATTAACTGCCATTTTGATTTCAGGTTTAATTTACGTTTTAAAATTGCGGCCATCTTGGACACCATCTTAAATATTCCAACCTTCTGAACCAAACCAATGGTATATTTTAATCGTTTGTATCATTAGGCCTCTAAACCTCCATAAAAAGTTAAAATCAAAATGCTTTTTATCGAGTTTGTTGGTCTGATAGGTCTTAGGAGCCTAACTGGTGGCCATCTTGGACGCCATCTTTAATATTTCAACCCTCGGAATCAAAACAAAGTTCCACTTTAATCATTTGTATCATTAAGCCTCTGACCATCCATAAAAAATCAAAATTAAAATGTTTTTTAGCGAGTATGTTGGCCAAATAGCTCTTAGGAGCCTTACTGGCGGCAATTTTGGACGCCATCTTTAATACTGCAACCTTCTGAATCAAAACAATGTTCCAAATTAATTGTTTTTTACCATTTAGCCTCTAAACACCCATTAAAAGTCAAAATTAAAATCCTTTCTATCGAGTCCGTTGGTCAAATAGGTCTTATGAGCCTAACTGACGGCCATCTTGGACGCCATCTTTAATATTTCAAAACGCTCAGTGATGTCAGAGTGGCATCACTTGGATTCAACAAATACAATGCCTGGAATACAAGAATCAACAAAGAAAAAAACTTGAAAATCAAGTTCCAGGTCATTTTGGTTTTCTACCGGACTGATACTCTCTGTAGCTCTCTAGCCAACGAACGGCTTAAGATTGTATTAATGCAAAAATGGAAGGAGCCATTTCTTGCATGCGTCCGTACGCACAGGCTCCCGTGCGTCTGTCTGTCTGTCCGTCTCTCTGTCCGCATGTATGGGTATGTCTGCATATATGCGCATGCGAGCGAGCGTGTGCACGTGCGTGCGAGTGTGTGTAGGTTTGCGTGTATGTATGTATGTATGTATGTATGTATGTATGTATGTATGTATGTATGTATGTATGTATGTATGTATGTATGTATGCATGTATTTATGTATGTATGTATGTATGTATGTATGTATGTATGTATGTATGCATGCATGCATGCGCGTGCGTTCATGCGTGCGTGCGCGTGTGAATGCATGCTTACATACACACACATACACACACACACACACATACACACACACATACATACATACATACATACATACATACATACATACATACATACATACATACATACATACATACATACATACATACATACATACATACATACAAACATACATACAAACATACATACATACATACATACATACAGACAGACAGACAGACAGACAGACAGAGAGCAGACCGACGTTCGGGTGCGGTGGGCTCATGCATGCCGACACACAAGCTTTGAACTGAGCTAGATGTTAGAAGTATAGAAGTTCTTGAAGTAGTCACGGGCTTTAATATAATAATACATACACGTGTATTCACGCATGTACGCACACACAGACACAGCCCCCACACACATACACTCACGCACACATGCATGCGCTTACATACATACATACAGACAGACAGAAAAACCAGAGATACAGACAAGCATGCAGAAAACCAGACACGCATGCATATGTACATACATAAAGACAGACAGACAAATAGACAGACAGGTTTCTGTGCGAACGCACACACGCATGCGCAGACGTATGCACGCAAACAAACAAACATCGAAGTTAGAAGTAAGAAATAATAAAAAGTCACGAACGTTCAAATATACATACACATCTATGCACGTACACAGACAAACACACGCACGCATACACGCACGTACGCATGCGCGCATACGGACATACAGACATACAAGAGGCAGACAGACGCACGGGTACCTGCGCGCTCAAACGCACGCATATGTACATACACAAACAAACAAACAAACAAACAAACATACATGCATGCATGCATGCATGCATGCATGCATGCATGCATGCATGCATGCATGCATACATACATACATACATACATACATACATACATACATACATACATACATACATACATACATACATACATACATACATACATACATACATACATACATACATACATACAGACAGACAGACAGACAGACAGACAGGCAGACAGACAGACAGGCAGATTGACAGGTGAATGGATTCTTTAACTCATTTATGCACGTTTGCATACGTACACACACGCACGGTCGCACATACAACCGCACGCACACACAAACATACATACATTCAGACAGACAGGCACACTGGTACCTGTGTACACTTATGCACGCTTGCGTACGTACATACGATAATATATGCACGCACACACAGACACACACATTTTCGTGCCGACATGTCACAGTATTTGAGAGTCTCCACTGATGTCGCAGCTAACAATGTCTAGATAACCAGATGGTACATGTAAGGTGTCTCCCTTTGCAAAGTAGTATATATAGCCTGTAATTGTGGCCATATTTAGGAGAATGAGACGTATTTATGAAAGATAAGTAAATCCAGAAAATACAATGAATCTGAATTTTCACCTAGCCTGCATTCAATGTCGGGACACCCTCGGCCCGCTAGCGAAACGCCATTGGATCGGGCCACAATCATCCCTCTAGAAAAAGCGCCATTTGTATGGCGTTTCGCTAGAGGTCCGAAGGTGTCACTTTACAGATGTTTACTGGATTGTTTGTGTTTGTACACGCATAGAAGGCTCTGATGAGACTGTTTTTTGTTTTGTTTGTTTTGTTGCTTTACGTCCCAAGTCAACAGCTATGGTCATTGCGGGACGGTCAGTTCACCTAACCACACTTTTTCCTGGGCAGGCTTGAACAAGCGGTTAACCAGTAATTCGTGCACATACTTTCGCTTGTAACTGACAACAACACTTCTTGAATGAATCAGCGGAAGGGAGGAGAATGACCGTAGAAATCATTTCATGATCAATCTCCACGAAAGTATGGGACCGGACCGGGATCGAACTCGCGACCCCTCGATCTGCAGTCAGACACGCATCTGTAGCCAGACACGTCACCGACTGCGCTACGCGGCCCGGCTCTGATGAGACTGCGTATTAGTCATGTGATAAGTAAAAAAATACTCAAATGGTATATTAAACCTACATGTACATGTAAAGAAGGTACATGTAATAATGTCTGGAGAAATTTCCGCAAATGTTTGTTTGGTTTGAGCCCAATCGGAGGGGAGTTTCTTACGTAAGTTTGGGGTAGGTTGTGAGTTCAAGCCCACATCTGGCCACAAAGTTATGCAGAGACTGTTCTCTCCATAATGCTGATTCAAAAGCTTCTGACAAACAGATGTATATACCATATTTTGTTTCTTTGGTCAACCTTTATTTGAGATTTTTCATAATAAATTTGTTTCCAGATATGATACTGACGTCAACTAAAATGAATCAAGACTGAGTTCACCGACAAGACAGTTTACAGACACACATTTGAAGACAGTTCACCGACAAGACAGTTCACAGACACTCATTTGAAGACAGTTCACCGACAGAATTGAAGACAGTTCAGCGACAGAATTGAAGACAGTTCACCAAAAAATTTTATATTGTTTTTATAATGAATGTCACATGTTTTACTATCATTTGGGATACTATTAAACACATGACTAATATAAAATTATTAAAGTTAAATGATTTCTGTGGTACTTCGATCTTTTTATTAGACATATCTATGCCTAATGCATATATCTAGAGATCATTACAATATCTGTATATACCGGATTGGTCCTAGTTGAAAAGAAAACAACAATAGTTTAGCTTCATGTAACATCAAAAGATCTGCCTATTATTTGTTAATCAAGCAAACAAAATTCGCCTTGTTAACCAACAATAATGCAAAGTCCATGATCCCACTGATGCGGCACAGCAGTAACATAAATGTACTCTCTCATTAGTGAGAAGAAATAGTTCTATCTATCTTCTATTCTGGCTGCAATTGCCATTGTTCTCTACCAAATGTATCTACTTTTGTTTTTACTTCAAATCACAAGTGATCCATAATTCGTCAAAATTAACAGTTATTTTCCAGCCATAGGTCAGTTACATATAAAGCAAATGTGTCGGTGAACTGTCTTAAAAAGTGTCGATGATCTGTCTTCAATGCTGTCAGTGAACTGTCTTCAAAAACGTGTCGGTGAATTGTCTTGTCGGTGAATTGTCTTGTTCCCAACTAAAACGCCTCACTCATTAACGACTTAGCGATGACATACAAAAATGAACAGCAACGTTCTGCTTATTTGTGTAGAAGCTGGGCGATGTTGGAAAATGACTTTGATTTGGTATGAAGGTGACGCGTTTTCAAATTGCAGTTTGTAGTTTTCTAGGCATCTCTAAAAACATCAGAACAAGTTGACCACAAAAACAATACATTGTAAACCCAAAACATTTTGATTTACAGTCGACATGGCTCGTTGGTAGACCGTTAGGTTGCTAGTTCGATACTCACCGAAGTCACCGTGAAGTGATCCAGTAGCCGGTAATGGGGATATTATAGAGAGTTATATGCAAAGTTCAGATGCGTAGCTTCGGAATTTTCGAGTGAAGACCATGGGGAGGTAGGTCTGGGAGTCCTGCCTACTGGATGTACCCCATCGGATTTGTGCTTTAAGGGCTTAGAAATGGTAATGTAGTGGGACCTGGTAACCAGTTATGTGGATACTATAGAGTTATATGCAAAGTTCAGGTGCGCAGCCTCGGATAATTCGTAGTGAAGTCCATGTGGAGGTTAGTCTGGGTGTCCTGTCTACTGCCTACCATTGGTGCTCCCGTTGGGAGTTGGCTTAAAGGTCTTAGAAATGGCGATGTAGTGGGACCTGATTGGATGCATATACTATAGAGTAATATGCAAAGTTCAGGTGCGAATCGTCTGAAATTTCGAGCATACAGGAAGTTGTGAAACCCATTGGGAGTTAGGCCTGTGTATACCATTCTACGGGGATACTTAACATGCTTAAGAGGGCTATATGCACAGTTCAGTCGCGCAGCCTCACTGCATGTACATCGCCATTTCTAAGCCATTAAAGCCCAACCCAGAGGAGGTACACCTAGTAGGACGGACACAAAGGCATATCATCCCATGGGCTTCACTACCTCATGTATGCTCTAAATTCCCTGAACTTTATATAACTCGTTACAGTATATACATCACTGGTTACCGGGCCAAACTACATAGTACATCGTATTCTATGCATCTATGCCCTCAAAGCCCAAGCCAACGGTGGTATACCTAGTAGGCCGAACACCCAGGCCTACCTCCCTATAGGTTTCACTGGAATATTTCGAGGCTACGCACCTGAACTTTGCATATAACTCTCTAGAGTATCTCCATTACTGGTTACCGGGCCCCACAGCATCGCCATTTTAAGCCCCTTATAGCCCAACCTACCCTAGTAGACAGGACACACAGGCGGTTTGACTTTTGTGTTTGATATAAATTTGGAGTGTGCAGCCTGCAAATAAGTTATTCAATACCAAGATTTATTTGCATTCAGCAGTCAGGTGCATAACTTCCAAAAGTTAAAAAATATCTCACTTAAAGCAGTTAACTTTTTAAGCAACAAAAACAAAAGTAACCTGTTTGAGTGAAACTGTCTTTTTTCATCTTCATATTCCGGAGTTACTGCAATTTTCACGTCCATGTGGGTAATTTTATCTGAAAGACCTATTACAGAACTTTACGATTATGCAATACATTTGTGTACGCATCGTTTAGAAATTTGTACGCAATGTCATTGAAGATCAGAAAATAAGCTAATTTTTAACTTGAGTAAGTTATATGTTTGACGTCCTCAAATTTGACCGTAGCGTAAATAATTTCAGATATAACCTAAATAAGTTACTTTCGATCGCCTCACTTTGAAATCATTGTTGAAAAGACACAATTTTAACTTCTTCAAGTGATATATATTGTAACTTATACAGGTTATGCCACTGACTGTTCAGAGTTACCCCCATCCCCATCCCCACACCTTTAAGTGTAATATATATAATTTTCTTCAATTCTACAGTTGCAACGTCTTTTTCCTCCTGTGATTGTATAAACAAACACATTAAAATTATCCATGACATGACGAACCAACAAAATGAGTGTGCGCCCACCGAAGGTTCTGATCAGCCTGAGTATCCACCCAGTCTGACCGGAGTCTTTGCTGTGCGCTCAGTGAGTAACTAAGGTCCCAACATTTCTTCATGCGAAGACTAGGCTGATTAGGTCTGAGTCCTCTCGTAACGGACGGCGACATTGTTGGTTTTCTCATGTCGTGGCTCATTAATCGAATTCCACTTTTGATCTGTTTTGAGATTGTTTTTTTAAATCAGCGCTGCGACGTTTCGCATGCTGTACATATAAAAAACAATTCAACATTATGATACCGCCCCAGGGGTTTGGAGAAACGGGGGAAAATAAACGAAACAAAAAAAAACAAATGCTAATTTTTTTAGGGGGACAGAGAAATAAAGACGAATCTGGGGAACAATGGATATAAGAAATTATGCAGGGCTGTGGGGGTAAAGACAAGCAATCCAATTTATTTAAGGGGAACAACGACACTGGTACCATAAAATTCTTAATCAGTTTGCAGAGTAAGCCGACCCATTCCGTTGACAAAGTGTTTGTCTGCAGGTCCAGAGATCACAACTCCTAATCTATGGTCATTAATCCCTCGCCGCAAAGCTGAGAGGGGATTATAGGAATGCCCTTTGCCTGTCCGTCAGTCTGTCCGCCCGTCCGTCCGAACGTAACGCTTTCTTTTCCGCTCCATACCGCTTTCATAAATATTCAACTACTGAAGCAATGACAGCTTCGCACACTCAGTTAAAGGTCATTGGATTTAGCCTTGAATTTTATGTCCGCTCCATATCACTTGAACACTTTGAAAGGTTTGCATTAAACTTTGGTCAAATGTTCATCTCTGGGAGATCGTGTGCATAACCTATGGTTCAGTTACAAAGACTCAATATCAAGGCCACAAATGAAGGTCGTGTGATTAAGCCTTGAATTTCCTGTCCGCTCCATATCTCCTTTACCCAAAAGCTTTTCTTTACACTTTGGTCAGATATTGATCATCGTCCCGACATAACTGAAAACTTGTTGACTGCGACGTAAACAATTAACTCTAGTAACATGACTTGCGAATCGAAGAGATAGGTTTCAGAACACTAAGGATGTCATGAAAAATAGTACGTGAGTATGATCAGGCAATACCACAATCACAGACTGCAGACAAACCCATGGCATCCATGATACCGCGAGGAAGAGTCACACAACAATCACGAGACACCAGGAAGACAAACAAAGCAAAGCAACCAGCTCTCTCTTCCCCATCAAGATGATTGCTAAACTAGAATGGACATAATGTTACGTGCAACAAAACATAGAACAATTACAGACTCCCACAATGGGAGTAACAATAAACAACAAGTCAACAACAACAGAACCACCGCCTTAGAACGGACAGCAGCCTAAGCCACCTGGGGGCATTTTACTGGTACCAAATCTTCGCCCTAGATTCTGCTGTTGTTGAAGTACATTAAATGTTAAGCTCGCATGGAAGCCTTCTAACTATTGCAATATATCATCATGGAGAAACACTCTAATCAAATTAACACACTATGATGAAACAAAGAAAAGGGCACACGACTCACAGATAGTCAGAGCTAAAACAAATCTCCAGTTGAGCCACGGTGGGCCCAGCTACAGATAAGCATCAGGCACCAGCCCACCGATTAAAGCCTGGCTTTTAAAGTGTGCCCTATAATCCAGAGAGAGAAACGTAAATCACCATCCCTGACGCATTGACAAACACTGTTTTACAAAGGGCACAATGTAGCAGTCTATTCAAAATTTGAATTTAGGATTGAGTTTGATATTCGATACTCGAGATTTATCTTTTTGAGATTTTAGATCTGGATGTTTGATTCAGTTTGATATATAAGAGGTTCGGAATAAAAAAAAATAATCAAACGTTGAATTGAGTTTGATATTCGATATTCGACATTCAAAATTCGACTGTTGGATTCTGTTTAATATTTAAAATTCAAATAATTGGAATGTTGGATTCAGTTTGATATTTGATATTCGACATTCAAAATTTGAACGTGTGATTTAGTTTGATATTCGATATTCGACATTCGATTAGAATGTGAGATTAAGTTTGATAATTGATATTGGACATACGATTTGAATAATCGATTGAGTTTGATATTCGATATTCGACATTCGATTTGAATGTTGGATTCGACATTCGATTTGAATGTTGGATTTAGTTTGATATTCGATATTCGACATTCAAAATTTGAATGTGAGATTGAGTTTGATATTCGATATTCGACATTCGATTTGAATGTTGGATTTAGTTTGATATTCGATATTCGACATTCGATTTAAATGTTGGATTGAGTTTGATATTCGATATTCGACATTCGATTTGAATGTTGGATTGAGTTTGATATTCGATATTCGACATTCGATTCGAATGTTGGATTGAGTTTGATATTCGACATTCGACATTCGATTTGAATGTTGGATTGAGTTTGATATTCGATATTCGACATTCGATTTCAATGTTGGATTTAGTTCGATATTCGACATTCGATTTGAATGTTGGATTTAGTTTGATATTCGATATTCGACATTCAAAATTTGAATGTGAGATTGAGTTTGATATTCGATATTCGACATTCGATTTGAATGTTGGATTTAGTTTGATATTCGATATTTGACATTCGATTTGAATGTTGGATTGAGTTTGATATTCGATATTCCACATTCGATTTGAATGATGGATTGAGGTTGATATTCGATATTAGACATTCGATTTGAATGTTGGATTTAGTTTGATATTCGATATTCGACATTCAAAATTTGAATGTGAGATTGAGTTTGATATTCGATATTCGACATTCGATTTGAATGTTGGATTTAGCTTGATATTCGATTTTCAACATTCGATTTGAATGTTGGATTGAGTTTGATATTCGATATTCGACATTCGATTTGAATGTTGGATTTAGCTTGATATTCGACATTCGATTTGAATGTTGGATTGAGTTTGATATTCGATATTCGACATTCGATTTGAATGTTGGATTGAGTTTGATATTCGATATTCGACATTCAAAATTTGAATGTGAGATTGAGTTTGGTATTCGATATTCGACATTCGATTTGAATGTTGGATTTAGTTTGATATTCGATATTCGACATTCAAAATTTGAATGTGAGATTGAGTTTGATATTCGATATTCGACATTCGATTTGAATGTTGGATTTAGTTTGATATTCGATATTCGACATTCGATTTGAATGTTGGATTGAGTTTGATATTCAATATTCGACATGCGATTTGAATGTTGGATTGAGTTTGATATTCGATATTCGACATTCGATTTGAATGTTGGATTTAGTTTGATATTCGATATTCGACATTCAAAATTTGAATGTGAGATTGAGTTTGATAATCGATATTCGACATTCAAAATTTGAATGTGAGATTGAATTTGATATTCAATATTCGACATTCGATTTGAATGTTGGATTGAGTTTGATATTCGACATTCGATTTGAATGTTGGATTGAGTTTGATATTCGATATTCGACATTCGATTTGAATTTTGGATTGAGTTTGATATTAGATATTCGACATTCGGTTTGAATGTTGGATTGAGTTTGATATTCGATATTCGACATTCGATTTCAATGTTGGATTTAGTTTGATATTCGATATTCCACATTCAAAATTTGAATGTGAGATTGAGTTTGATATTCGATATTCGACATTCAAAATTTGAATGTGAGATTGATTTTGATATTCAATATTCGACATTCGATTTGAATGTTGGATTGAGTTTGATATTCGACATTCGATTTGAATGTTGGATTGAGTTTGATATTCGATATTCGACATTCGATTTGAATGTTGGATTAAGTTTGATATTCGATATTCGACATTCGATTTGAATGTTGGATTGAGTTTGATATTCGATATTCGACATTCGATTTCAATGTTGGATTTAGTTTGATATTCGATATTCGACATTCAAAATTTGAATGTGAGATTGAGTTTGATATTCGATATTCGACATTCAAAATTTGAATGTGAGATTGAGTTTGATATTCAATATTCGACATTCGATTTGAATGTTGGATTGAGTTTGATATTCGACATTCGATTTGAATGTTGGATTGAGTTTGATATTCGATATTCGACATTCGATTTGAATGTTAGATTGAGTTTGATATTCGATATTCGACATTCGATTTGAATGTTGGATTGAGTTTGATATTCGATATTCGACATTCGATTTGAATGTTGGATTGAGTTTGATATTCGATATTCGACATTCAAAATTTGAATGTTGAATGTTGAATATCGAACATCGAACCAAATTTTGATTGCTGTGAAAATGCTCATTACACTTGAACAACACGGTATATTGGATCAAAATTTGCGTACTTACAAATGTTAGTGAAAATGCTCATAACATTCAGTGAACAACACGGTATATTGGATCAAATTTTGCGTACTTTCAAATGTTAGTGAAAATGCTCATAACATTTGAACAACACGTTATATTAGATCAAATTTTGCGTACTTTCAAATGTTAGTGAAAATGCTCATTACTCTTGAACCGCACGGTAAATTTAGATCAAATTTGCGTACTTACAAATGTTAGTGAAAATACTCATAACTCTTGAACCACACGGTATATTTGGATCAAATTTTGCGTACTTACAAATGTTAGTGAAAATGCTCATAACTCTTGAACCGCACGGTATATTTGGATCAATTTTTGCGTACTTACAAATGTTAGTGAAAATGCTCATAACTCTTGAACCGCACGGTATATTTGGATCAAATTTTGCGCTCTTACAAATGTATGTGAAAATGCTCATTACACTTGAACCGCACGGTATATTTGGATTAAATTATGCGTACTTACAAATGTTAGTGAAAATGCTCATAACTCTTGAACCACATGGTATATTTGGATCAATTTTGCGTACTGACAGATGTGATTATTTAACTAAGTGAGCCCGTTTGTCCGTCCGACCGTTACAACCTACTGCAAATGCACATACCGCTTGAACCACATGGTATATTTTGATCAAATGCTGCATACGTATGCATACCAGCATTGCCTAAGCACTTGCCTGCGTATCAACATTTCTTGATGGACGAGACTTTGCTGAGCAGCAGTCCGGTCAGTCCTGGTCACGAGTTCGGCTGCTCTCTGTTCTAAGTGCTGATGATTTATTGTTTGCCGTTGCTCCCGTTTTTGATGGAATTTTATGTTTGGATCTCGTTCTGTGATGTAGTTCACTGGCGTAGCTCCCATTACGCAGTATACGCACGTACGTTATGAAAATAGTAACAGTCAAGGGAGCCCACCTAATGTGATAAAAGTGATTTTCCATACCTTAAGGAACTGCTCTTAAAGGGAAAAAATCGTTCCCAATGGGAGCAAATTCTTTCCTTTGAGAGAAAGTCCCCATTGTGAAAAGGGACGTAATTGTAGAGATCTCATTGCTTGATACAGTAGTCTCCCTTTGATGTGCGTAACCGTTTCAGCGTTCTGGCTACGCTATTGTAGATCTTAGTGGCCCTTTTAGTTGTGTAATGATCTTGCTGAGGAAGAGAGAGCTGATTGTTTTTACATTACTTGAGCCTCAGCGTGTGAAAACCTGTCTTCGGGGTTTCCGACAAACTCAGACTCAAACCAGTCTCCTCAGCTACAGAGACTAGCTAGAATAGTGGAAATTTGCTTGTAGCAAGTCTGTATATGACCATTTCCAATAAGCGAATAACAAAGGCGCTGATCAGACTGCGCGGATGCGCAGACTGGTCTGCGCCTTTGTTGTTCGCACACCCCCGAATACAGGTTTTCACGCCTCGAGGCCCAATTTTGTTCCGTGTCTCTTCTTCGCGGTGCCGTGGGTTTGTCTGTGGTCTGTGATTGAGGTATTTCCTGACCATTCACTTCTTTTTGGGGCATAATTCTTCAATGTAAATAATAGTTATATTTCAATATTCTGAGTTTTTGGTCACCCGACTCCACGCAGAGCCCGCCAAATACTAAGTCAACCTCAACCCATATATGCCTAGCATCCTTTTGTGGGACATATGCAATCGGACAGACCCAGATGAGACGCCACAAAACGCGGCCCCGATCAGGTTCTTCACTGTTTGTATATAGTATGTTTTATTAAAATTTGAATTGAAATGAAAAGTACCACCCAACAACCGAACTGGTCCAATTGATGAGAGTGGGAAATTCCATTTGACTCAAATGGGTTGATTGTAGGTTTCTGCGGCGTTTCAATCCACTTCGGTATGTAAATGGCAATTGCATTGTATCAGCTTATAAACTACTGTCTTGCCAACCAAGAGTGACAGTGACGTAATATTTGTTTATGATTGCAAAGTCAAATATTAAAGTGCACACGCACCTTGAGCTAACGTGAATCGATAGGTCACTTTTGTATTAATCCTATCCTGCGCAAGGATTAATAACAAGTTACCTATCGATTCTAAGTCCCTGATAACTTTGTAACAAAACATGACGTCATTGTCACTCTTGGCTGGCAGATCAGTAGGCAAAATGAAAACATTGTATATTGTATACATGATTTCAAAGATTTTAATTTCTGTCTTAAACATTTCCACGTTCATGTATATTTATTACTTGGTAGACATAATGCATCCGCGTGCACTGAATCTCAGCGACCAGTTGAAAACGCACGCTTTTAGGCATTAATAAAAAGGTCTATATGAGCCTTTAAGCTCACAGCTGTCAAACAATCTGTGTTTAGAGTTATCCATCTTGCAATTTAACGTATAGCAGTTCTTTGCTCCTTAATTTGCATTTTACAATGGTTATGGATCAAATACGCATATCTTCAGAAAAGGGGGTTCATAAAATGCACTCATTCCCCAAAATTCACTTCATATATCGGTCCAGGCAGACACATTTTTAGCTTAAAATTATGTACATTAGGGTGCAAAACGGACTGAGGTTTTTATGAGTACCTATAGCATATGCTTTGGTTAAGATTTTTTTTAATTTGTCACGCCCTCGTATCTAAAGGCCTGTCGCATGTTCGGTACTTTTTTAGCATACGAAGATGTAGTTTGAATTGGTGTAACTGCATTACAAAAAGAGATATCTATTTTCGCGGGAATTTGCACCTATTTTCTTCATATGCACCTAAACACTTAGTTGATACAATAAATTATTCATTGCGTAATGTTGCTTTGAATGTATCAGCAATACAGGCTACAACATCACACGTCGATCCTCCCACGCGTAACTTTTGTCGTGCTCCAGCTCAATTATAATCAAGATCCCTCTTTTAAACCAGGCCCGAGGTTATAAACTTGTTTCATGCTTACGTCAACTGAGCATGAAATTTATAATGCTCATAAATGTTACAATTGTTGACATTTTAACATTTATAGTCCGATAAATACAAAATCTGAGAGTTTGAAAGCAAGAAAAGTCTTTATTTGTTAGCATTTAGTTAAAAAGTTAGCAGTTGGAATTCTATGCTCAGTTGAGTTGAGCATGAACAAGTATTATAACCTTGGGGCCAGATCTAGATACTGGGGATTGTTAAATGGTTCTTGATATTTTTCATTTCATCATTTTATTCTTATTCTATCTATTTATTAATGTATTGATTTATTTTTGTGGTGTGGGTGGGGTGGGGTAGGGAGATAAATGAATAAGTTTCTTGCTTTAAGTATCTCAGATGGTGTATTTATCATGCTAAAATGCTAAAATGTCAACAACTGTTGGCATTTTAACATTTATGAGCAGGATAAACATTTATGAGCGAGATAAATTTCGTGTTCAGCTGAGTTGAGCATGTAAAAAGTCTTATAACCTCGGGGCAAGACTTTCACACTTAGATTATTTTTAATATACCACTAATCAGAAAAAATAGCCTTCATATGGACCCGAATAACACCTTTAACTTTTTCCTTGCAAAGCGGCGATTTTTGTCATCTGATAACCATGTACAAATAGTTTAGACCCAGATCGGGCCCGACAGAACGTAGATCCTGACCTGCGTTTTAACTGTTTGACACACAGATGGTATTTCTGAAAGATGATTTGGAAACAAATTGATCAGCAGACAACAAAAGACATGAACAATTACCCAGCATGCAAATAGTTAAATCCACTAACTGTATTGTGCTTTCAAAGATACTAAATAGATGAGAATCGTTGTAAACAAACATTGGCGAGTTTACCTTGATTTTGGGCGTGCAGGTAGTCACAGTTTACAGTTATATTGAACCTACCACAGGTTATTGCATATACGCGTGGCAGTGAATACTCATGCTTTACCTATTTATAAGAAAAATAGAATTGCCTTATTACTATGCATCTTTGAAGCTACAATAAGGAAAACCTCAATTAGCTGTGGGAGTTTGAACACGTGCGATTTTGCTTGTGGGATTGTCACGTGCAAAATCATCGTAATATTATACGTTGAAATTGACATGGAGTGTTATTGAAAAGTTAACGTCATATTGAGCGACGCGGAGCGTTGGTCAATATGATTAAGTTTACTGTTCAACAACACACCATGTCTATCGAAACATAAGTCAATAATTGTTTTATTATATGATAATAGTATGGTATGCATTTCCTGCCATTTTAGACCATTAAATTAATTGACGTTACGGATGGATCATGCGAAATTACTTGACGTTCTGACGTCACTTCCCGTTAGCTATGCAATATTACCTCGTGTCGTGTGCTTTGCAACGTCACGCCAGGCAAACCATGCATTATGTAGTTTTCTAACACACCTTGCCTATAGAGCCAATGCTAAAAACCCTTGTTATATCAAACGATATAGTCACAGTTTTGAAGGCGCGTGGAAGCGCGCACTAGCTGACGTCAATTGTTACCGCAAAATGACGTCAATCATGGCGTTATACGGTGGAACGTCATTTTTACGCTTGAAAGATGTTACATATTCATGTAAACATATGCAACACAGTCCAACTATTGGCGGAATTCTTCAGTGCAATGGTGGAAAGTTGGAAGAAGCTGAAGACTTCAAATGTGTTTTCGTCGTTTATTGTGCGTTAGAATCGAAATAGATCAGCTCTAGTGCTTGAGTTGTTGAGTAATAATTCACCTTTTGTCGGTCAGTTGTACGAAGATAAATTACTCGCGCTGCGTGCTCGTGATTTGATATTCTTTACAACTGACCTCCAAACAGTGAATTATTATACAACAATTCACTGCTACATGTAGAGCTGATCTGTTTCTTAAATATTTGCGGCAGTGGATATGCCTCTGAAGATGATTATTTATAGAGTATATAATAAACACTATTAGGTGACTTTTGAGCGACATTTTGGTTCGAAAAAGTCTACTGATTCGTTGTATATATGGCTTATATCAAAAATATTATTTTTTCTTAATTTGCTTTTTCGCTTTCACGGCGTACTGAAATTATATGTTATATGTTGTTGGCGGAATTAATAAATAAACAAGTAGACAGATGACGACCGCGAAAGAAGATAATTTCTTCCGCTGCAATATTAATGCCATATAATTTCATAAAAGGGAATGATCATCAGTTTTTGTGCGACAAAGCTTCCCAAGAGATCAATGCTTATATCAAGAAAATGGCAGCTACAATAAAATAAGACATTAGAACATAAAAACTACACAGTAAAAATACAACGCATTTTACAGGGTGTGTTTGATCATATACCATTGGCGCAGCTCCCATTACGCAGTTTCGCACGTTCGTAATAAAAATAGTAACATTCAAGGGAGGTCACCTAATGTGGTAAAAGTAATTTTCAATGCTATAAGGAACTACTCATAAAGGAAAGAATTCGCTCCCTCTGATAATTCGAATTAAAACCTCTAGTCCTTACGACATCGACTTTACGTGAGATTCTACTGTACCTCAAACTTCAAGGAGACTGAAATATTGAGTATGAATTGCGTGGGTCGGCCACAGGGGACCATAGAAGGTGGCTCTATTCTCGACATCAGATGAAAGAAAATTACATTTATTGATGAAGCCAGTTTTGAATTGTCCTTAAAGAGGAAGCGACTTCCTAACCCACACATTGTTTATGGCACTAACTTATCAAATATTTATATAGATGCTGGTATATCCCAAGAATAGATTTCACTTTCACTAGCTTAACCATCGAAGGGTAATAGGTTAAAGAATAAAAAAAACTCTCACGTTATAACGTGATGACATGTCTTAATAACGAGAAAGCATTTCGTAAATACGGCATAATAAGTTGAAATTAAAAAAAAAATAAAAAAAATAAAAAAAAAAAAATAAAAAATAAAATAAGTTGAAATTACATGCTGAAAAGACGTTATAACGAGAAATCATCATTGAATACGACATTATACAATTGATGCATTCTTAAAGACATATGCGGCTATTTCCAATGCGCACCTTTCCCGCGTCTGCAAACGGGGAAAGTTGTCTGGGTCCTGTCTTTCGACCCTTAACGGATTCGGATCAACACAGCTTCCGATATTCTTATGTCATATCGGTGTTCCGACATTTTCTTGACAAAAGAACTAATTAAAGTGTGTTCGTAATATCTATTGACATCTTTTCAGAACTGATCGTCTCAGCACTAAAGACAGATAAATGTAGCTCAGTCGAAATCAAACGACGTGCACAATAACCCTGGTTACGAATACGATAGTGGCCGAGTCTATACTATTTGTATGGTTATTTCGAGCGGCGCACGACCTGACCTCGTGGCCAAGTGGTTAGCGTGTCTGGCTACAAAGCCAGAGGACCAGGATCGATTCCCGGATGGGCACATATTTTCAGTGTGTTTTTTTCTTTCTTTTTTAACATTTTAATGCTAAATTACTTCATATACTAGTAAAATGGCATCATCAAAACGACCGAAATGGTCATCCCCGAACTTTTTATATTGAATTACGCATGAAACCTATGGGGGTGGGGTTAAATTTGGCCCTCTAGAAAGAGAATTAGTTCGGTGACCCCAGATTTTTATTCTTTTTTCTGAAAGGTATTATTATAGTCCATGAATTAAAAATAAATTTTCAAGATTTTCAATATCAGATTTTTTAATACATGATTTATTCTAAAAACAAATTCCATTTTTCGACGAATTGCCAAAATATATCATGCAGTATCTTGTCACAGCATGGGATAACAAGTAAACATTCACATTTTCTTAAAAGTTTGAGGTCATGGGCAGTAATTTAAGTTAAAAGAAAGAAGCTGGCTGAAGATTACAACCGTTTTAGCTCGATAATTAGGACTAGTGTTATTATTTTATATTTCTAGAAAATTGGTCAAATGCTGTAAACTTCAATATGAGATTCTGAAAAAATAAGCACGGTGACATATCCTTTTTATTTCATAAATGGATAGCCCATGCATAAAACAAACTGTATGCAAAGTATTGAAAATATTTCAATATGGGAAGTATTTAGTAGCATATGTCCTTAAGAGGTTGACATCAGGATTTGTCATCCCGAGATCAGTGATGTTCACCGAGGCGAAGCCGAGGTGTACATCACTTTCGAGGGTTGACCTAATCCTGATGTTAACCGAAAAAGAATGAACTAATTGTTTTGTTATAGACACTGTCTCTCTTTTCCTAGTTTTATTTTAAAGTATTTTCATATTCATTAATTTACTCAAGTCAGATGTTCCTAGTGCACACTTTCACTTGGAAGATTATTTCAACAATATACTTCCCAAATTTCTGCAATTCTTATGAGATAAGCAAAATAATTGCATTTTAACCCATAAATGCCTAGCGTCCTTTTTGTGGGACATAGGCAAAAAGTGCAGACCCATATCAGACGCCACAGAATGCGGCATCTGATCAGGGTCTCAACTGTTTGCATGCATACGTTTCTATTAAAACTTGAATGAAAATGAAAAATACCACCTAACATCCCTTAAACCAGAAATGAACTGTTCCAATTGATAACGGTGGGTTATTCCATTCGGCATAAATGGGTAAAAATAATGTTCTCAAAAAGCGAGCAAATTCTGAATGCAACACATTTTACCTGTAAAATATATATAAGAAATCAGTCAGTGTTCCAATATCTATTTTTAGCTGTCAGGTAGCAGTGACAAAAGTAATGTCGCATGGGTTAGAATTAGTTCAATCTATTTTTAGCTCTCTGTCAGCACTGACATTAAAGCTGCATAGTCTGTAACTTTTGATCTTTTAATTTTAGAACTAATGTTTCTATTTTGCAAGAACACAGTAAAATAGCTAAAATTCAGGTAAACATTTTACCAATTTCGTAAATCTTGACAAATTATCAGTATCCAAACAACAGCATTTATGTTAAAATTACCTGTCTATAATTATTGGAGGGACGCAAATAATTACCAACAAGAGAAAAACACACCTGTTTTATAAGATAATTCACTTTGCTGTGCAGTTTTCAGCTATAGTGAACAGATTAATTGTGAAAACATAACTTAATTCTACTTTTACAAATGATTTAAAAAGAAAAAAAAAATCGAAAAATGTTCATAGTTGCAGACTAAGTCTCTTTAACAATGTTAACCTGTCCTGAGCTCATCACTGCTTGACATCAAGATCTGTCACAACCAGTGCAAGCTAGTTTCAGCCAATCAGAGGAGGTCTTTTAAAGGAGTCATATAAATTTCAAGATGACAAGACGTAATAACGAGAAAACGTCTAGTAAAACACATGACAAATAGAAATTACAATATGTCAAGTCATAATAACGAGAAGCATTTCCTAATAACGAGAAAATCTCCTTATTACATCATTTCAAGTTGAAATTACGTGATGATAAGTCATATTATCGAGAAAACATCTGGTAAATACGACATAACAAGTTGAAAATACGTGATGGCAATCCTCGCAATAACGGTAGGGGTTCAAATAGTATACACTGACAGATTTTTCCATTTGAATTCATACAAAATACTTGGTATTGTTCATGAATTTATATAACTTCCTACCAGTAAACTAAGGTTTAACTTCATTGTGTGTGTGTGTGGGGGGGGGGGGGGTATGCTTGTATCATGCTAATGATAAATGGGACTTGTCGCGATGGGATTTTTCGGGGTTTCCGACCAAGTAAGCTTGAAACCAGTCTACTCAGGCACAGAGACTAGATACTAAGAAATCTTAATTTAACTACCATTAGTTTAAGAGAGCGAATAACAAAGGCGCTGATCAGTCAGCGGGGTAGAGCAGGCTGGTTTGTTTCTTTGTTTGTTCGCACGCAACAAAAACCAGGTAACCACAAATTATACCATTAGAACAGAAATAACGAAAATACAAATGTAATTCAGATGCCACTTCAATGTACCCGAGTAACATCCTTCCCCGTCCTAGTTGCCTTGTAGCATCTTGATTTGAGCTATTCTGTAAGTAGTTTTAAGCCCCTTTCTCTGGCAGATGTCGTCTGCTTTGTCTTCTGTTGATATAATTTTATTGCATATATTGCAAACGGATTGAACTCGGATCAGTCTGAGCAGTACGATCAGTGTCCATATTTGTTTGTTTCCCCAGGAGTTCAAACATAGCTGCTGTATGCACTTTAAACAGATGACATTTTCAGGAGAAAAAAAACACTGGCAGGATAACGGTTAAGCCTTTTCATCCACAGGTACTTTGGCAAACAGTGAAGACCCAGCTGAATGCTGCCGCATAAGGCGGTATTTCAACAAGATCTGCACTGTTTGATTAGATAAAAGCAATCTTCAGGGACGGAAATACATTATTTTATAGAAATTTTTACACGTGACCCCTTAAAATACAAAATAGACAATTCCATACTTAATTCCAGAACTTTAGACTGCGATTCTTCTAATAAATTTGTCAGGATAACTTTATTAGTTTGACTGTGTGCAATGAAATGAGTGATACGACCGTGTTTTTGAATTCCTGTACAAAATAAAACATTAACATCTATTTTAGTTTCATTTTGGCTTCCTATAATAGAGCAGAAGCAATACAAATCCAGTAAGAAATTCTGAAATTAGTACGTTAACCATTTTATTTTGGTGAAATTTCCCATACATTGTTATAATTATAGTAAGTATGGAATTGTCTATAAAAAGCAAGTGAGTATGGCTAGGAAATGCAACAATCACAGATCACAGACCAATCAATGACGGGAGCGCAGTGGCTCAGTGGTCGAGAGCTTGACTCGAGACCGAAGGGCCGCGGGTTCGAGCCTCACCGGCGTCACTGCGTTGTGTCCTTGAGCAAGAACATTGATCCTCGCTAAGTACTGGTCCAACCCAGGTAGACCCGTCCCTGTAATTGAAAGATTGTTGATGGGACGTAAAGAATCAAACCAAACAAACAAAACCAGACAATGACGTTTCAGGTGCTGATCCTTAGGTGGTTTCCTATAAAAGCCTTCAAGTTCAGGGTAAATCGTGCTTAATAAAAACAATCAGCTAGTTCATATGTTATTCTGTTTTTGATCTGGCATAACTTCCCTGTCAGAAATTGTTTGTTTGACTGTACAATGCACTTTTAGTCTTCCGCAACTTTTCCGGACACGTCGTAAAGGCAGAACTGTTTGTACCTACTGTCGTGCCGACCAAAAGTGGCAGTGACTTAATATTTTGTTTACAATTGTTAAATAAAACATTAATTGTTCTTTCCACTTGAGCTAGCGCGAATCGTGAGATCACTTGTGTATTAATGCTATCCTGCGGATAGGATTAATACACAAGTGATCTATCTATTCCAAGTCTCTAATAACTTTGTAAACAAAACATGACGACACTGTCACTCTTGGCTTGCAGGACAGTACCATACGTTCTTTGAGATTATATGCTTACAGCAGCTATCAGGAGCAAGAATGCATAACACAATTGACACACGAAAGCAATGTAGACTCAGCCGAGCCTGTGCAGCCTCATTTAAAGCTTAGAAACTCCAAATGATGCTCAGTTAGTAGCTTAACAGTCATAGAATACTCAAGCGATTAGCAAAGGCTCTGATCAGACTGTGCGTATGCGCAGGCTGGTCTGAGCCTTTGCTGGTCGCACATACCACATTGTTGGAATTCTCATGTCGCGGCTCATTTTAGACTTTGCTGCTAACGTGGTTTGCATTAAAAGCCTTCAAGTTCAGGGGAAATCATCGTGTGTTATATTGTTTAGTCTAAGTTTTGTAATGCGGTGTTTGTTGTCTTTTTTTGTATTATTGCAATCATCTTGTGGAGGAATAGAGACCTGGTTGCTTACTTTAATTATTATATTGCTGTCGTGTGGTTAGTATGGTTCTGTGTCTCTTCTTCGTGGTGCCGTGGTTGGTCTGTGGTCTGTGATTGTTGACTTTTTTCAAAATCAACTCTTTTAAATGTCTCTTCCGTAACGCTATCAGAGTATCAAACGGTTTGACTCCAGATCAGGACCGACGTCCTGTCGGTCTTGATCTCGGTCAACACTGTTTGCCAAGAGTATCAGCAGACGACAAACAACGCCGCTAGCACGTGTTACTGACATCACAGTAGAGCCCAATTTTAGTCAACACGTACAAGAAAGGAGGAGAGAAACGACTTCTGTCCCTCAGTTGAACTTTTGATCCGATAAAATTATTAACTTGCTTTGCTGCAAGATTTCCATCGTCTAAGTATATTTGGTTTCTTATTTCGCATTACAGAATAACCAAATTAGGATTAATCCTAATAATTTTAGCTTTTCGCCATAATATTTATTTAGAGCCGTTTGATGTTTTTTTCTTATTCAGAGCAAGTTCAATGGCTGGTTATTTAGAGCCATTTCATTGGCTGTTATTAAGTCTAAGAACAATTTCATTGGATGGTTACTTAAGAGCAGTTTCATTGGCTGGTTATTAAAAACAATTACAATGGATGGTTATTTGAAGCAGTTTCATTGGCTGGTTATTAAAACAATTATAATGGCTGTTTATTCAAAGCAGTTTCATTGGCTTGTTATTAAAACAATTACAATGTCTGGTTATTTGGAGCAGTTTCATTGGCTGGTTATTAAAACAATTATAATGGCTGGTTATTTAGAGCAGTTTCATTGGCCGGTTATTAAAACAATTATAATGGCTGGTTATTTAGAGCAGTTTCGTTGGCTGGTTATTAAAACAATTATAATGGCTGGTTATTTAGAGCAGTTTCATTCGCTGGTTATTAAAAAAATTATAATGGCTGGTTATTTAGAGCAGTTTCATTGGCTGGCTATTAAAACAATTATAATGGCTGGTTATTTGGAGCAGTTTCATTGGCTGGTTATTAAAACAATTATAATGGCTGGTTATTTAGAGCAGTTTCATTCGCTGGTTATTAAAACATTTATAATGGCTGGTTATTTAGAGCAGTTTCATTGGCTGGTTATTAAAACAATTATAATGGCTGGTTATTTAGAGCAGTTTCATTGGCTGGTTATTAAAACAATTATAATGGTTTGTTATTGAAAGCTTCTTCTCCTTTATCTTTATTTCCTCCATTAAGAGAACAATCATATATATATATATATATATATATATATATATATATATATATATATATATATATATATATATATATATATATATATATATATATATATATATATATATATATAAGGTAGAAACAAACATGCAATGGTTGAATATAAGGGCATGCAATAGTAATGTGTAGCTCTGCCTGCAAAAATGGTACGAAGAACAAATTGTTGACAGATAGCCATTTACAAGAATAAAGAATTATCGGACGAATGCCTTTCATATACACTAGAAACAATTATTGTATATATCTCGTAGTATCGCATAAGGAAGTTTCAGATATCACGTACACCAATAAACTTTCGACATTTTAAAGCATGTAGCACGCTTCCCTAAACCTAAAATCACTAAAAATCATGACTTCAATCCCCTGCGTGAAATGCAATCTAAAATAGTATCCATTTTGGGAGACAGCTAGCACGCAATAATTGCGTCACTGAATCAATTATCAAATCGACGACCCGATCTTGCACACCCATGGGTTCTGTTAAAGTACGAAATTCGGTATTTTTTTACAAATTTAATTTCTTGAATTCAAAACCTTTGCAAGCTTTTGATATAGTGAGTTATAAAAGAAGTACTAATGCAAAAAAGTTTACCAAACAAAACAATGGTAAACTAATAACCAGGGACAGTATTTCTTGTTGAAGTACATATACAGCTTGATGCATTATGATCACATTCCTCGTACCAAGTCCATTTTCTTGGGTTAGTTGCAAATGGATATGGTAACAGATATTCAAGCAATATATACTGAGGGAAATAAGTTTAGCAATTAGTTATATTTGGGTTCCCCATTGGCAATCATTTGAGCATTAGATCTTTTTTATTAGCAGGTGCGCAAACATGCCAGTTGTTTGAAAATGATCTAATGGCTGCCTGCAAGAGTTCTAAAGAAAAAAAGGGGTACGTGCATTAAGAGGCTGAAATGGCCCCCTTTGGAGCCAAAAACTGAAAATTGCTTTTAACAATTTCTTTTAAATGGTTTATTAGAAGAATGACTGAAGTGTAAAATTTCGGCATTTATTTGAATTTTACCGTTGCTATGGTAACAAAAATAGCCAAGAAAATAGGCATAAAATATAGAAATTGCCATTTTTGAACAAATTTAAGGCTTTTAGAGACCGAATTTTAAAGAATTAGATATCAGCACAGCTAAATACCAAAACATCCTTTTAACATGTTGTGTGCCATGATAATTCCCATGATCTGTTAAAATATCTTTTTGGTATTTGCTTGTGCTCTATGTTAATTGCTCTGTCAAATGTCTAAAATTTGCTCCAAAATGGTCAAAGTAAGTAAGGTTGCAAAGATCAGGAATCGATACAATCAAGTACCACACCTGACCAAGGATACCAATGGGAAAGTGACAAACTTACAGAAGACACCACAAACGAGAGCCAAGAGGTCAGCCCTTTCCCAGCCATTTTCAGCCTATTTTGGCGGCCATTTTTGTTACCATAGCAACGTAAAAGTCAAACTAATATCAGACTTATACACTTGGGCCATTGTTCTAATAAACTAATTAAAAGAATTTGGTGAAAAGTGAATTTCATCTTTTGGCCTCATAGGGGGGGGGGGGGGGGGGGGCCAAAGTAGCCTCTTAATGCACGTAGCTCTTTGAATTTTATAGCGAGATTTTCATCTGCTGGACATTTTAATTTCAAACGCTATTTAATTGAAAGGGATGTAATTTGTAATGTTTCGATTTCAAATCCAACTAAAAACTGTACGGAAAGGGTGAAAAGAACATTCAGTTTTAAACCGGTTTTCAATATTTTGCTTTTAGATCTAAACATTTGGCGGAAAAATCAAAGTTTTAGCAGAAACTTATTCGCGCAGATAAGCTGGTTTAACAAAGGGACTTAAAATAGGACTTTACATGATGTAAAATAACGACGGGTTACTGTAAAGGTAACTCGTAAAGGTTTGTCAACATATATTTTTGATATTATGAAATTAAAAATCTTATTTCATCTGAACTGTGATTCTCCAAAGTATATTGCTAAACTTATTTCCCTCAGTATATATAGTCATTATTTCCTCCAATATATGAAGAGCGCATTTAAAGACGTTTACAATAATTCAACAGATTCAATCAACAGATGATTACGGTTATCGGTGCTAGTTGTGACCCCTAAAATGAGTCCACCATCTGTGTGTTTTAAAGGAGCCTTGGTGCGACAAAACCTGTCTTCGAGAGTTCCGACCGATTAGCAAGAATGCCAAAAGTTTATATGAAGCCAGTTTAGATATAATTTTATCTTTTGCTGGTACATGCAGCTACTCAATGAACAAAGCGCTGATCAGATGGTGCGGATGCGCAGGCTGGTCTGCGCCTTTGTTGATTGCATGCAACAGAGTCAGGTTTTCTCACGTCGATGACCAAAATGTTTTTCACTCTGATTTCGGTGAGAGGGTGTATCTTAACCGGTATTTGGTAGACTGGCTCCAGTCCTTAAAACATATCATATACTTGTAGCCAGTCTAACTCTGATGGCCCTGTTTTCTTAAAACAGAGCCATCAGAGTTAGAATGGCTATAAGTATATGATATGGCACATTGATGAAAAATTGTTTTAAGGACTGGAGCCAGTCTAGGTATTTGGGTACAGATCTGCGAACACACCACAATGCATGCCCTGCAACGTTATACTGTTACTTGTGTTACTATGCGCATGTTCTGACATGTGTAATTAATATAATCTACGTTGCATCTATAATCATTTGAAAACTTGATGCATCTGTCATCATTTAAAAATTGACGTGAGAAAACGTGTTGCATCTGTCATCATTTAAACATCGACGCGAGAAAACTTGTCTTCGGAGTTTACGCAGGTATAGGACTCAATCCAGCTTGCTCAGCTACAGAGACTAGTTAAAATGAGATTTTTACATGTAGCGAGTTTGATAGCTATGCCTTCCAGATAGCTAACAGCAAAGGCGCTGATCAGACTGCGCGAATGCGCAGGCTGGTCTACGCCGTTGATGTTCACATGGTTTCTCACGACGAGGCCCTGTTCATAATGTTTATGCTTCGTGGGTTTCATATGAACTGTGTTTATTCCAAGATTTAGTTTTTTCAATTACTTCTGAGCATTCTTTGTTGAACATTTTAGTTTAGAATTTAACACCGAATTTCTCAAATAGGTAGAAATTCTGGTTGCTCCTTTTCTGAACATCAACTTGTCACCTTGAAAAATTGGTTCCTGCTGTAAATTTAGTTTAGACCACAGAGAAAACAAGTTGGCTGCTATAAAAAGCCACCAATAGGTTAGGTTTGGCAAATAGGTTGTTTTTATGACAACATTCCTTTACTTTTATTATTATTATAACAGGTCTTATTTTACAAAACTTAGAGTCAGCAGAATAGGTGTTTGAAAAGATGTATGAGGTATTGGTACAGATTGCATTACCGAGCATGAGCCTTTGCGAATGAACCTTCGCTACTAGATAAAATGTCTGACCAAACTCTAGACCTTTAAGCCACTGGGTAGTTCGTTATAGAGTTTTATCAAACAATAAAGTACCAAAAATGTGTGTGCTCCCTAACAATATTGATGTTTTTCAATAAACCACATAAAGGACTGACATGCCTATGGTAGAGTAGACTCATCAGCCTCTCACATAAGCCAAAGACTAATAATCTATCTCTTATTTCACAGATACAAATGGAATAATAAAGTGTTCATGCTTGTTTCCAACCTGCACTGCGCGGTTCTGTTTCAATGTGTGTTTCTTGCAGTTTTGGTGAGAACTTCACACAGAAAAATATAGCGACCATTTGTCATATTTTATAAAGCCATAATGAAATATGCCCATTTGCCACAGTGCGGATCCATTTTTTTTTCAAAAAGACCCATTCATAAGTTTTCGCTGAGAATTCTGTTAAGTTTTCCCAATATATACAGAGGAAATACTCTGGCGGCAAAGTTTTCAATGGACCAATATGATTTGAAGGATCTGGGCCAAGGGTCATCAAATACAATATGTGCCAAATTATTTTTAAATCGGCCAAGTATAGCTTACTACTATGTTCAGGTTTGTTGACGGCGCAGTATGGCCCCTCGCCATGAGGTATATGCAAGACACGGTTTGAGACCAGTTTCGTGAAATAAGCCAATATGCTTTTGACAAGGTGATATCAAAAGTTTTTTTTTCCTTTTGGTTGTCATGGCAACCACCATCGTGGTGGGAATAGAAATCTTTGAAGAACTTAAAAGACCACACTTGGATCATCACTGTAAAGTATGATAAAATTCCACCAAGTAGTTTAGGAGGATATGTAAACTGACTGACAAAAAACACGCTTCATACTTCTGACTTTGAAACACTTATTGATTGTTTGTTTTGTTTCTTTATGTCCCAAGTCAACGTCTATGGTCATGGCGGAACGTTCAGTTCACATAACCACACTTTTTCCTGGACAGGCTTGAACAAATGGTTATCCAGTAACTCGTGCACATACTTTCGCTTGTAACTGACAAACATTCTTTTTCCAGTTTAGCGGTCCCTGGAAGTATTCCTTTGCGCTTGTCTACTGGCCAAAAAAGCAAAAATAACATTTCGACGTGGGTGTGGGGGCGGTAGCCCCCATATTAAAAATAATTCATAACCCCGATAAATAAACTATCGATATTTGGTGGTGTTGGGGTGTATAAAAGGGTTTTTCAGTCATTTTCACAATTTCTGGGGACCGCTAAACTGGAAGTCTTCCATATTTGCTACGTTGGAATCAAGATGTTGGCGATGTAAACTTGTGTCAAAACTCAGGATTCATGATCATCTTTATTTAAAAGTATTATTGTTCTATTCAGGAATGCCATATCACGTGTATTTTTTATTCTTAACAAAACTAAAAAAAGACATAGATTGTCCATGTTTCGATTTTGGGACGGTACGTTTTGAGGTACAACGCAAACATGCATTTAAAAGTAAAAATAATCCAAATTTACATTTATTACCTAATGTATAAACATTTATGTGACATGGCTTTGAATTTTATTGTAGCGTTTCTTTTGTCAAACAGTATATATTGATGACACTGATGATGGACACACGCATAACAGACATCCTTAGAACACAAAAGCGACTACAGCATATGGCTAAACTTAAGTTTAGCTAAAAGAGGAGTAGCTTTAGTTTTAAAATAAGTTCACAGAAATATAATGCCTGTTACCAAAATTATACAAATTGTTCCATTGCACTGAACAAATTACTCATTATAATTGCATCTATTAGCACACTCAAAAGGTTGCAGTCATATAGTAAGAGTGCTTGAATGGAAAATCGGGATTTTCTGATCTATCAATATTTCTTGAGTGGGGCCAGTCTTATACCTCCAACTCTAAATAAAAGATACTCTTTTTTTCTGGTGTGTCAATCTTTATCAGGACTGAGGCCAGTCTACACTTAAAGTACCATCCAATACCATCAGTATGTCGAACCGTTTGGATTTGGATGACAACCAACCTTTTACTAGTCTGATCAGGGTCTGAACTGTTTGCAAACTAAGGTTATCAGTAAGACTAGCATGCAAAGAGTCCAAACATTTCATCAGCTACATTTATTTTGGTACATGACCTTTGTAAATTGACCTATTTCTCTAAATCAAAGGAGATGTCAGACTTTCTGCATTACTGCATTCGCAAATCATCTCTGCATAAAGAATTCATTTGACTATTTGCCTCTTCAAAACCCATGCGTCGTGTAATTTGTATAATTTCATGTTATCAGTGCTTTAATAAGCTCCCTTTTGCCTTGCATTTCTGACTGACCAACAAAGAAAATAATGTAATGTCTTCTGTTGTAACATCACTAAATTTGTTAGAATGAAATCCGTTTATTCCATATAAGCCTTATATTCTTTTTGTGAGACATATAGGCAAACAGCACAGACCCAGATGAAATGCCGCACAATGCTGCATCTGATCAGGGTCCCAGAATGGTCTTTTTTCATTTGAACAGAAGCAAAAAATACAACCACCCTTAAAATTGGAAATATGTTAATCCTTCTGATAGGTCTGCTTAAATGGATTTATATGGATTTTATTGGGTCTGTTTAAATGAGATCGAAGTGCGCGTGTTTACATAAATGCCATGGTTAAGGTCAGGACTGAATTAAAACTATGTTAATTGGCGATGGGGGAAAGTGTGAATATCACTTTACAATCAATGGCATTCCACTTAAAAAGGCATTGTTCTTAAGGGAGGTGGCCATTGCACTTGGCAAAGTCATCATTAATGCTAATTTACTCTGAGTATTATTCTCTTCAGCAGAGTAGTGGCTAAATGTCATTCCAGGTTAGCCTAGGTCAATCTTTGAAGAACATGATGCAATCAGAATTTCAAGATAGACTGGGAAACCAGAAATCTATATTTACAAATGACATCAGTTTAGTTTGAGGCAGAGGTCCTATGATTGGTTACATTTGGTCACATGCTCCTCCATGAACCAGCTCTAATTCTCACCTTATATATTGTGGTTAGGTGCTCATGCAACTAACCAAAAATCATTGCTGGTCAAATCAATTTATGATTCTTTGTAAGAAGGACACTAGAAAAAAGTAAGAATGCATGCAATGATCAGTTGCATGAAAAAATATGTTCTATTTCTTCTGATAACAATTGCTTTATATGATCCAGATATAAGTAACTTTAGAGCTATCACATCTACAATAAAACAAAGAAATAAATAGAATTGCATCAAATGTGCTTTCAAATGGTCAGTAAATACTCGTACAATCTTGAAAATGCTGGGAGAAAATTGAAACCTTATCACCCAATCCTTTCATTTGTAGTAGCAAGAATGTGTTCCACGATTGGGGGCACAAATTGCCTAAACAAATTTTGTTCAATTTTCAGGCTTTATATCCTACACTGATTTCGTAGACTGAGGTACCCTCATAGGAGCCGCCATGTAGTTGATTAAACGTTCGTCTTCTACCCAGAGGTCCCAGGTTCCATACCCGGGTTCTCCAGTCTGTGGCTGAGGCTGTTAGATGTGGCCCGTCTCAGGGCCATATGACCCTAGTTGTTGTAGGGACTTTAAAAACAAACATATACATACATAGACTGGCTCCAGTCCTTAAAACAATTTTTCATCAATGTGTCATATCATATACTTGTAGCCAGTCTAACTTTGATGGCTCTGTTCAAACAGAGCCATCAAAGTTAGACTGGCTACAAGTATATACAGAGCCATCAAAGTTAGACTGGCTACAATTATATGATATGACACATTGATGAAAAATTGTTTTAAGGACTGGAGCCAGTCTAATACTTACCCTCTTACGCACTTTTCTTCGCTTTGAATATTTTTTCTAAGCCTAAAAAATTCAGCAAAAAAATCAGGTTTTCTCATGATCTTTTATTATTTTAGCATCTCAAAAAACTATTCATGTTGATATGAACAATCAATTAGTTTTCCCCTTCCTAATAACAAAATTTAACGGGCCGCGACGAAAGAAAACCTGTCTTCGGGGTTTCCGACAAAGTGAGATTCAAACCATTCTGTTCAGCTACAGATACTTGCCAGAAAATTGCAATTTCGCTTGTGGCAAGTTTAGATATGATGCTTTCCAATAAGTGAATAACAAAGGCGCTGATCATACTGCGTGGATGCGCAGGCTGTTCTGCAGTTTTGTTGTTCGCAAACCCCCAAAGACAGGTTTTCTCGCATCGAGGCCCAAATATGTGAGTTTTAGGGACTAGAGCCAGTCTATTTATACTATTACATATGTGAGTGGAGGCGAATATCTGTGCCCTCTAATAATCCGCTAAAAATGTTAAAATGCCAACAAATGTTGGCATTTTAACATTTATGAGCGGGATAAATGTCATGCTCAGTTGAGTTAAGCATGAAAAAGTTTTCTTACATAAGGGTCAGAGTAACAGCTCCACTCTTTCAAAGTTGATGAAAGATTCCACCAGCGTAGGAAGGGTTGAAGGAAGCGAGCGCTCTCTGACTTTGCAGCTAATTGCGAATATTTCCGATCAAAGATATTTTGTAATCTAATCAAAATATTGCCTTCCCATGTTCAGCCATTCGTACAGTATCTATGGACATCGATTGATACCTTACAGCCTCACATTCGAGTGCGTAACTAAAACGTATTTTTCGTACTTCTCAAACAAAATATGTGCTGTGGGTTGTCGAAAGAAGCGTCTTAATAAGACGGTTCTTTTAAGCACACAAAACAAAAGTTAAAACTGATTTTGATAATTACAAAACTACATTTATCGGGACTAATGCCTTACTACTGACACGGGAATGTGCTTGGATGTTTTAGATACGATAAACTAAAGCAGGAGATTTTGGAATTTTAACACAACTTCACTGTACGTATAAACATAGTTTTATTTAGAAATTGCATTTGTTTTACTTAGAAATTACATTTGTTGTACTTAGTATTTGCATAGCAATTGCATTTGTTTTACTAAGAAATTGCATTTGTTTTACTAAAAAATTGCATTTGTGGTACCTGTACTTGTCGATTAAGCGTGGCCATATACGCCTAGCATCCTTTTTGGGGATATAGACAAATAGTGCAGACCATGATCAACAGAATGCGGCGTCTGATCAGGGTCTCCACTGTTTGCTTACAGAATGTTCTATTAAATTTTGGAAAAAAGAGAAAGAAAAAAAAACTAAAATTGGAAATAGGCTCGTCCTACTGATAAGATATAGACATGTTCATTCGGCTTAAATGGATTAATTGATAGCCATAAGTCTGGTTATAAATTTCATAATTCCTTCAAAAGCTAATCTGGTGGTCCGTTCGGCATCTCTTATCAACTCACTGCATAAGCGCAGCCTAATCAGAACCTTTGCTAGTCGCTTGAATATTCTATGAGTGTTTAGTTACCGACTGAACATCATTTTGAGTTTCTAGGCTTAAAAGAAGGCTGCACAGGCTCATCTGAGTCTACAGTTGTCAAAATGTCACATTGTTGGAAATCAAATTAAAATACCAATATTTCACATTTTGTGAAATTTGCGCACGTAGTGAAATTATATGTAGCATACATGCGCAATCTTCACATCGATAAAATACATCTCAAATCTGATGCATTTTGCATTCGATTCCAATTCTTCACATCTATGTCAGGATTTTATAACGTGATTCAAACAGGTTACAGAAAAATTTCATATGTTTTACAGTTGAAAAATCTGGGATAGGAGTAAGACTCAAATCAATTATATGAGCCGTGTCGCAAGAAAACGTTTCTTTTGAGTTCATGCTCCAGATTCACCAGCTTGTGTCCATGTAGATACAGAAACAAACACCAGTTTTTAAATTTTAGATTGAGAATCTTTGGAAATCAGGAAAATTTTCAAGCAGTGTAGCAAAGAAACATAGGCCCTGATCCAACTGTGTATTTACTGAGCTTATCTGCGCCTTTTGGCATGTGCTAAAATAATATTTTCTTAGGGTGAGGCTTGTATATAGCTAAAGGAGAGCTAGACTCAGCTTTTTCACAATTTCATATATCTTTGAATGGTGGATCCCTATTTTTTAACTCACGTTGTGGTCATAGGATGTCCGTCCTGCCAGCTACTCATCCGTCCTTCCGTCGTCCGTCAATAATAGCTTCCTCCTAAACCACTGGGTGGAATCTCACCAATCTTCACCCTTTCAAACTTGTTCAAGATTTCAACTTTATGTAGAAATCTGGTTGCCTTGTCAACCAAAAGGGAAAACTCTAAAAATTTGTCAAAAAATGAAAAAAATCTGGTCAGATTTCAAAAGAATTAGACACAAATGGTCCGTGGGACACCGTCTACCAATGTTGTTCAAATTATTGGACTGTTTTAAAAATATGACCAGCCAGGTGGCGAAACCAGTTTTCTATGTCAATATTGGTGAAACTTTATTTTTTATCTGAAATAGCAAGGCCCATTAGTAAGAAAGACAACACTTCTTGTCTGAAATCACTTGCTCTAGAGCCTCGATATTTGGTATGTAGCATCAGCTAGTAGACCTCTACCATCTTTGATCACAATATGACCGTGACCAAATTGGCCCGGCCCAGAGTGTCAACATCCTTTGGCTTTTGTCAAGATATAAAGGGACACTTTTCCATGTAAATCTTTATAATGAAACTGGCGATTAATAAAACATCATAGCTGGGCTTTGAGAAGAGCTATGTTTTGCTATACCCTTATATGAAGTCATTCTCAATGAGTCGTCCCTGACCCGAAGACCCTCTTGTTTCCATATAATGAATTATGTTCCTGAGAGACATATTGATTTGGCCAGTAGCACCTGTAATAAAATAATGTCCGCTCTGTCATTCAAAATCATTTGTGAAAATTGAGAACCAATTATTCACAGGTGTGTAGAACTGGTACCGATTTTTCACGTTTGTGAAAATTGAGTACCAATTCTTCACATCTGAGAAGAATCGAACGCAGATGACACGAATACGTACCAATTCTTCACAGGTAAAATTAGAAAGATGTGAAATTTGAGCACAGATGTAAGACCCCTAAAATTATCGAAATTGACCATACGCAAATTTCACATTTTCCAAAAGTGACGTTTTGGAACCAATTCTTCACACGGTGTGAAATTTGCGAAATGTGAAATTGCGGTTCAACATACCCTTGAACGTCAGAAAAATTCTCAATAGACTTATAATGGGAGAAATGTTGTGAGCACTCTAGAGCTTTCATTTTTGAACGAATCTTCATCATTCTTGCAGGTAACAAGGACAACTAAACTCGTCAAAATAAGTTAAGCCCCATGTCACTTTTTCCCATAGCCATAATGTTAAATTCCTAAAGTTTAGTTGTTTATTTAAAAAATATCGATGGTAGTTGAAAATTCTAATTCCATCCAAGTTAGACAACAATGTCTTGGGTGTAATAACACAAAGTTTGAATTGACAATAGCGATTTTCTTTGGGTGTGTGCTAAATTTTCCAAGAGTATCCAATTTTGGGCCAGTTTTACTATAGGAATGATAGGGAACGAAACGGGACATTTACTGGAATGTGTGGAGCTCTATGGAAAACTTATCAATAAATCTGAAACCTAACATATGGTGAGAGGAAACATTGCTGCTTATTCCCTGAAAATGTTACGGAAAAATCTTCATTCAGTAAAATGTTATGATAAATTAAACATGAATGTATTTACATTAAGTCTATGGGAAACTTTCTGGTGGGGCTTAATTTATTTTGACCAGTTTATAAAAGCTAGAATGAATTTGAATTTCTGCTATATCCCATCACCAACTACTGAGTAAGCTGCCATTGAGCGTTTGAAAAATGAATGTAAAATGTTGCGAGCACTCTAGCACCTTAATTTTTGATGGAATCTTATTCATTCTTGCATGTAATAAGGACAACTATAAAAGCTTGGATGGGTTTGAAATTCGGCAAGATCTAACCCGGGTCTTGTGAGTTAGCTGCCCTTGAACGTCTGAAAAAAATCTCTATAGACATATATATTGGGAAAAATGTTGTAAGCACTCTAGTGCTTTCATTTTTGAATGGATCTTCATCATTCTTTCAGATAACAAGGACAACCATTTAAGCTTGAATGAGTTTGCATTTTTGTCATATCCCATCACCAACTACTGAGTTAGCTGCTCTTGAGCGTTTGAAAAATGACTGAAATGTTGTGAGCACTCTAGCACCTTCATTTTGGATTGGAACTTATTCATTCTTGCATGTAACAAGGACAATTATAAAAGCTTGAATGGGTTGGAAATTCAGCAAGATATAACCTGGTTTTACGGAGTTAGCTGCTCCTGAATGTCTGGATAAATCTACATAGACTTATAATGAGAGAAATGTTATGAGCAGTCTAGTGCTATCATTTTAAAATGGATCTTCTTCATTCTTGCAGGTAGCAAAGACAACTATGAAGGCTTGAATGAGTTTGAATTTCTGCAAGATCCCATCACCGACAACTGAGTTAGCTGCCCTTTAACGTTTGAAAAATGAATGTATAATGCTGTGAATACTCGAGTACCTTCATTTTTGATTGGATCTTATTCATTCTTGCAGGTAACAAGGACAGCTATAAAACCTTGGATGGGTTTGAAATTCAGCAAGATCGAACATGGGTCTATGGAGTCAGCTGCCCTTGAACGTCTGAAAAAACTCTATATACTTATAATTGGAGTAGTGTTGTGGGCACTCTAATGCTTTCATTTTGGGGTGGATCTTCATCATTCTTGCATGTATCAAGGACAACTATAAAAGCTTTAATGAGTTTGATTATTGGCCTCACTTGACCAGCAACTATAGAGTTAACTGCCCTTGAGTGTCTAAAATAAAGCTCTATAATATACTATGCACAATAAGTTTAGCAACTTCTTATGTTTCACATCTTTTTGGTGATCATCTTTGTGCAGTGCCGATCAATTGCAATTGCAAAGACGAGAACAGGATCTTAGGCAAATGAAACCACGAAATTGCAGACGCCATCCTTTAAATGGGCATTTGGGGAGAGCAAGAATTGTAGAAGGGGTCAGTAAGCAAAAATCAAATCCGTTGTAAGTAATGTTAAAATGTAAGCATGTGATATTTTGTTTGGTGGTCTTTCATCTTCCTCATGCATCATACGCCTATAAAACTATTGGTTATGTGACAGATGCGATAGAGATTTCATGCTGAAAAAAATCAGCTGCGATCAATGACGTCAAAACGTAGTAATCATTTGATTAAACTCCTAATGGTAAATGGCATTTCAATTCAACAGAGTATCAGTTTACAAAGATATCACATGCTTACAATGTAACTCATCTTATAGTTGATCAAAACCTTAAGTTACTGAAAAATGGTGCTACGCATTTGCGAGATAACGGTGACGTTAGAGTTTATCTTTAGGCTCGTGCTCTGTAGCCGTGAATATGTTTCATTCAACAATATTTGTCTGAATGTGTTGGAAGGCATCAAGCAGTTTTACTTGTAAATGTGGTTCACGAAACCCAACTAGAAATACCGTTTAAAGGCGATAACGTAAAAGCATTAGTAAAAACGTCAAATTTTGTAAACTTGGTCCTTTATTTTTCTGAGAAAGTTCAGAAAAATTGCACCATTTGCTATGCTTTTTTGGTTTTCAGTGACCAAACAATCGTTTGAAAATGGTTTCGGCTTCCCCCCAATGATCAGAAATACCCACGTTACCGCTGGTCTTAAAATTAAACGTCACTTTAGCACGGCCGCTGCGTTTGGTAATTCTATATTTTTTTAAATGGAAAATCTTGTCAGATGATCGGCGCTTGTATCTTTGTGACAGCAAATGGAACTTGAGATCTGATGTCGATGGGCTCACCCATACAAAACAATTGCTAAATTTATTGTGCATAGTATATTTTGACCATTCTAGTGCATTCATATTTCATTTGATCGTCTTCATTCTTGTAGGTAGAAAAGACAACTATAAAGGCTTGAATGAGTTTGAATTTCTGCCAGATTCCATAACCAACTTCTGAGTTAGCTGCCCTTTAACGTTTGAAAAATGAATGTATAATGTTGTGAGCACTCGAGTACCTTCATTTTTGAGGTAACAAGGACAGCTATAAAACCTTGGGTGGGTTTGAAATGCAGCAAGATCGAACATGGGTCTAAGGAGTCAGCTGCCCTGAACGTGTAAAACAAACTCCATACACTTATAATTGGAGTAATGTTGTGAGCACTCTAATGCTTTCATTTTGGGATGGATCTTCATCATTCTTGCATATATTAAGGACAACTATAAAAGCTTTAATGAGTTTGATTCTCGGCCACACTTGACCAGCAACTATAGAGTTAACTGCCCTTAAGTGTCTAAAATACAGCTCTATAATGATTTGACCATTCTAGTGCATTCATTTTTCATTTGATCTTCTTCATTCTTGTAGGTAACCAGGACATAAAAGCATGGATGAGTTTGAATTTTGGTCAGATCTCATCACTGACTATGGAGTTGTCGGCCCTTAGTCATCTGAAAATTTTTATCCAGATCTTTTTAATACTTGCAGATAATCAGAACTGGCATAATATCTTGAGTGTTTGAATATAATATTGATTACTGTTTCAAGTTCAGAGTTACCTGCCTTTGAGCATCGTAAATTATGATGTCTCCAAACATTATGCTGGCTCCCAGGTGAGCGATCGTTGCCCATTGGGCTACTTGTTTGATAAAAGTACACATGACAATTTAGATTTGCATAGATAGTTATCATTTAGTCTGCACATACCATCTTATTATTGCACGCAACTCTATATTTATACCGAAGAGAGTCTCTATAACTAGTTTTTGATAAAACATATGACTTTTTTGCGTGTGTTATTTAAATTCATATCTTGGCGTGCTTACAGTTCATTCTAATGTTGAATATTTAGCAAATGTTTTGCTATTTAGGCTCCCTCTTCTTAGAAATACAGCAATTACTTTTTCATAGAGCATTCGTTATAATAATAGAAATTAACATCAGCTATATGAGCATTAATTGTTAAACCTACATAAGATGTCATGACTGCACGATTTAATTACTTTCACTTATACTATACCACCTTTACCAACTTTAGCATAAACTTTCTAGTGATGTGCAAGGTCTTCAATGATATAGGTGGTATAAAATAGTTAAACCATGTTTGTCCACCTGTACGCAAGATAATTCACTCGCTTAAGCTCGTGGATTATCTCAACGTACAGGTGGACAACCCATGGTATAACTATTACTTGTTATACTTCTCTATCCAAATGGTCTAAAATAACATTGTAAAACAATACAATAACTTGAATGTCATCTGGTCAAATTAGTCTGCCTTTATTCTGGCCAATAAAATCTTCTGAATTTAAATTGGTATCACAAATAACAAATTAAGCTTTTTGTTGGCTATGATCGATTCACTTGTGATCATTGCCTCAAAAAACTCACTTGTTAGGCCAGATTTTTTTATTAGTTGATTTACGGGAATTGTTTTTCAGATTTAGGGTCGAGGGGACGAAAAAAAAAATAAAAAAGCTCTGAAAATGACCAGTTAACTGGTCATTTTCAGAGCTTTTTTTTTTTTTTTAGCTTTTTTTTTTGTCATTTTCAGAGCTTTTTTTTTTTAATATTTCAAGAAAAAAACAGTAAAACTAGTTGGGCAAACCAACAGTCTGTATAAAATTTTCAAATTTTCCTAAAAATCTGGACAGGACAATCACTTTTTACAGTGTCACTCTCAAAAATACACAGACAGAACCTCAAAAAAATATTATTTTTTTCATCAAAACAAATAATATTTAGAGTCGGCGGATAAAATAAAAAAAAAATTTAGAAATTGAATTTTATTTTTTTTCTACTTTCCGAAAAATTACAGTAGGAGGGTTCGTAAATCAACTAATAAAAAAATTCTGGCCTTATGAAGGAGTGCAGTGGCTCAGTGGTAGTGTGACACGCTAAGTGAACTTTAGAGAAAATCATTTGCATGAACATGAACTACAATTACCTGACTACAATACATTGAAGTATTTTGACCCCAATATAGAATCTATGTATTTCAGATATTATTTACAATTTTTCAATTTGACCTTGAAAAGTTCATAAGCAAAAATTGTAAATTTATATTTCTCTACCAGAAATTTGTACATTTTAGGCGAAAATACTTCTATATATTGTGGTTGCATGATTGTAGTTCATTTTCATGCAACTGTTTTTTTTTTTCAAAAGTTCGCTCATTATGTCACAATAATGCAAAGGGTATCAAACCAGGAAGTTACTCTAAAAAGTCTGATAAGCATGCTACGGCTTGCTCAAAAGTTATATGTTGGGGTGTAAAGTGATCTATGTGAGAAGTATAAATTGTTCATACAACAATGTGACCAAAGGTATCCGCCTCCTTGATAACAAAGCAATTTTGTTTATACAGGAAAAAAATCATGCAAGAAAGAGCTTTTGAAAGATATATCCCCATAAACGGCAACGGACTACGTGCAATTGTGCAGTGTACATGTGGACGCTACATGTATATCAAATTAGTAACTCCCTTTAAAGAATCATGGTCATGGACCAGTATTAGGACACTTTGGGACCAAATCGTTGCTCAGACGGTCAGATCTGGACTACCTTAAGTGCAGATACCCAGGGGACATAATTCATTGATACTTGTATGTATATATGTTACTCTGTTTGCACCTTCTAATGCCATTGTATAATAAAATTATTATTAGAATAATTATGTTTTGCTCTTCATATATTGGAGGAATAAAATAATAATAATAATAATAATAATACAAATAGAACTATGGCCTGACTTAACAGCTCAGTTGTGGTTCTTGATCACCTAAATAATCGGTAAGTCAATTGTCCCCCTTACACCGTGGTCACTATATCGCGAAATCGATTGTATCTGAGTCCAGGTATCGATGGTATTCGTCTCGCATCGATGATATTGCTGTTCAGTATTGGTACTATGAGGGTACCCAAATATACCATTTGAATATTTTACCAGAATTGTTGGATGGATTTTTCATTTATGTAACATAAAATGTGCTCATAAAATTTGTTTCAAATTAGAGTATGCATGCTCAACTAATAGGGTTTTCATCTTAAAATGTAATACACCATGTATGTCCACTATTCGTAACTGAAGCATAATCATTTATCCCAGTGTGTCAAAGGGGGTCGTTATAAAACAAGATTAAGAAAATGACACCTGTGTTAAAGACAGGAATTATAATTAAAGAATTGTCGTTTCGAGTGATCATGCAGCAGAACGTTCTTTAATCTGAATGTTTTTTATATCAGAACAAAACAGAACAAAAAGGCATAACGTATTTCAAAATGTAACATTTTTTTCACGTTTACCCGTATCAGTAATGTTGATGCAAAACCTGATCTGAGTCTTCTCTCGGTATAGGATCATAGGTCTAGACTCGAGCCAATATACCTAATATCTCCATTCTATTTCGAGGTCTAGATAATAAGGAAAAAATCCAGCATAGTATTGTAAATATTTTATCCATCATTTTAACATTCGCTTTGGGCGCTCTCATAAGAACCGTCTCACTGAGACAGTTCTTCGAGTACATGCTCGGTTCTTATCTGGATCCAAAGGGTATATTTTTTCGAAAATAAAATCAGCTGACATCTGTAAAGACTCGGACAGGGTCCGCCAGTTACCTATATAAGAATACGTCACTGGTCCGAGGTAAAGAACATTGAGTTTGACAAAAAGGTCTGATCAGCGTCTTCGCTTCAAGTTAAAAATATATAATACAGAAATATAATGCAGACAGAAAAATGCACCAAAGTGCTTTAGGCCAGATCCTTATCAGCTTTAAACACTGATGAGCGAACTCCCACTGAGTTCCCGCTGTGTCAACGTGAAGATGACCACATCATAAAACGTGTGCCAGAAGAGTTTTGAGCAGGTCAGACTTAGCCTGGGTCCAGTCGTCAATATTTTGGCAATATTTTCTAACGCTAATATTGCTAAAATTCTAAAAAAATAAGAGAATAAAAAGATACCACATCAAAGGTATCGGTTGTCCGTTATTGATTTTGATTGATATTGCCATTTTTGACCAAGAAATGGAAAAATAAAAAAGAAGAAAAAATGACCAGACTGGAACGCAGGCTAGCTCAGACTATGCAGATATTAATGCTCATAGAAGTTTCTTGTCGTCACTGCCTATATAGATGCTACTATATGCATGAATTTTCAGTTAACCATATGCGAACAACAAATGCGCATAATTCTTTATCTGTGCAGTCTGATCAGCCCCATTGCTGTTTGCTGTTGAAATACCTTTACCTTTTATAAATTGTTTTGTCAGTTCTGGTTCTCAGGTCGGTGTGTATCTCTGCATTCTGGGAATATTTAACCGAAATATATGGAACGCAAACAGCAATGGTTCAGGTCAGACATGCGATGTGCAGTCTCGCCAGGACATTTGCCGTTCGCTCAAGTTGAAAATTTGCCCGAAGAATTTAATGACCTCACAAAAAATTATATCACAAGTTTACAATTTATTTGAATGTTAAATATTGCAAACAATACAGGCCCGGGGAGAGATGTCTTGTTAGGAAGTATCTGGATCTACATTGTTGCTTGATTTGCTTTATTTATAGGACTTTTCGGCATAATATATGCATGTCTTTTGCAACACTTGCAAAGCCATTAACAATACTAGAATTTCAAACGAAACTATTTGCGCAGTCTGAGCATCTGCCCATGAAGTGACAGTTTTGGTAGTGTGGCTGAAAAGGTTATTTTACTGAACAGTAAAGACTCTGGCGAGAAGCCGCATGAAAAACTAGTCAGCTAGGTGTACAGTGCACGAAGACTGAGATCAGCCTGAGTGTCTGATGCACACCCATGACGCATTTATTTATGCATAAGTTTTTAGAAGAAGAGCAAGTCTTCAACACAAGACAGTAACTGCTTATACAAAGTCGTGTATTCAGTTGAAACCGTAATATCAGTATTTCATTACGACCAAGATAAGACCTTTAGCCCCAGGGAGTATCTGACACCTAGGATTATCGCATATCCCGTTATGAGCGTCTCAAAATCCTTTGTCACCAGAATCACACTGGATAGGTGACAATCGAAAACATCCTTAACAATCGACGAACGCGGATCAAAAATCACTAGAAACAGTGTTTTCGATTGTCATTTGTAACCAGTCTGGCGACAAATAGCAATCGAAAACTCTGTTTCAAACTATTCTGATCTATGTTCGCCGATATTATTAACGTATGCCGCCGATAGTATTAACGTTTTCGAATGCCGCCTATCCGGTGTGAGAATGAAGTACGAAGAAGTCTTCAAATTAATTTCTTTTGCAAACGATAGGTGTTATTAATAATAATAATAATAATAATAATAATAATAATAATAATAATAATAATAATTGTTATATTTAAAATAAAGAAATAAAAATAAATTGAAGCAACTTGTAATAAAATGTTTTTTATTTCGGCGATTTGTCATGGTCAGTGGTATTTTACTTCTAACGTATTACAAAAATTATGATTTTTTTCATAATTATGTCTCCCAAGCAGCTGTGCTTTCCCTTTCTTTTAAAATGATATTAGATTTCTCGACACTCTCTAAGCATATCGAATAGTGCGGGGTCATTATAGACCCGCAATCCAATTAGGACTTAGGCATTTTCTCCGCCCTTTTAAACGCTTAGGCAAGAAGGCGCTAAAACTCCATTTTCAACATAAAAATGACAGAACTAAAAATTATCTTATTTTTATGAAACTTATATGGTTGAAATTGCTAGATGATAGAAATACCATTTATAACTTATAAAACATTGGTAAAATGTCAAAACATGATTATTTTGGGGTCATAAAATGCTCACCCTAAGCATTTTCATTCAATTCACTTAGAAATGAATGGGGTTTTACCAGTTAAAAAGATCAACAATTTGACAAAACTAAATATTAAGTTATTTCATATTTGTTTATATCATTGTAAAGATAGAACATTAAATTTTCTTGTGATAACTTATAAAACAATTACAACTTAATAATAAGTTAGTTATTAGTAATTTATTTAAAGGTTTGTATACTTTTCTGTGTAATTGATGCCACCGATTTCAACAGGTAAGTTACCGGAGTGGTCAATATTCAAGGGAGCTAATCGAGCAGCTAAAACCTATAACAGCTGATATTGTCCCATATGATATTATTATTATTATTATTATTATTATTATTATTATTATTATTATTATTATTACTATTATCATTATTATTATTATTAGCAAGTTTCGGAAATACTGGGGTGTTAACTCCCCAGCAGCAGTGTTTTTACTGTTCTTTCTCAAACTCCCCGTCGATCAAGCTGCTTCCAAAATTTCACCATTGCATTAGCGATGTTGATATAATTTGGATACCGGATTGCTTCTAAAAACCGAAAATGGCAATTAGAGACCTTACAACTGAGCTGGATACCGGCTTGCATCTGAAAACGAAAAGGCCAGTTGGAGACCTTCCTACTGAGCTAGAATCCAGATCGAACATGGAGCCTTCGGATATTCAAGGCTAAGTGTGACGAAATAACTAGATGTAGATGGGTCAGTTTTAATATGCCCCCTAGGCATAAGGTGCATTTACTACGATTGAGGAATACGGTTGTATGACCTATAAATACTGCTGGGGAGGGGGTTAACTCTACCACTATTCAGTGTTTTCATGAGCAGAGTCTTAAGGGGTGTTTAGACGGCATGATTTAGTCGTCCTGACTTTGTCGTACATTACAAATCAGCTCGTGTAAACACTGCTATTACATAGAGGATATTCAAATTTTTGGAATGAATATGCCATTTATTTCATCGAGTGAAGCGAAAAATGCATATTTCATGAGTGGCGAAGCCACGAATGAAATATTCATTTTCTCGCTTCACGAGATGAAATAAATGGCATATTCAATTCAAAAATTTGAATTTTCTTTTTATTATATACAACTTTAAGCAGGATAGATTTTTTGCACTAAATGACGTCATACGCGGTCGCACATTACGTCATATTAATGATGACGTTTGATAACGTGCAATGTCGGCCAAAGCTGAAACCATAGGAGCAGGAGCAGAAAAAGTGAAAATTTCAGCAGATCGCGACAATTTAATTACCAAAATGTTCCTTGCGATCTAACTAAGACAATGAATACCCTCACTTTGTGTTTTTGTCCACTAATAAGAAAGTTACAGGCGTTTGAAATTCTGAAGTGGGCTAAAGAAAGTCAATGGACAAAGCAGAGGACATCCAATTTCACCCGTGAAATACAACTTATATTTTCACTGCAGTGAAAATACAGCTTTTTATATTTTCACGGGTGTGAAATACAGCTTATTTTTAAATATGCATTATATTCAATCAATATTTTCCTGTATTTCATTACTTTGTATATATTAAAGAGTCATATATGATTTTAGAGTCAGGACGACATGTCATGGGGGATAGAACTGGTTCTATTTGCCATTACAAAATCATGGCGAATTAGCCAATCAGCTTTGAGGTCACTGAGGTTAATTGCTTTCGGAGCAAGATAAAAGAGATACCCCTAAACATGCCAGTATTTTGTCCTAAAAATGGTGTCTGCTGCATATATTCAAGTGCACTTCAGAGGAGATCTTATCATGGAAGTAAATACTATAAACCCTGACCAGACTACTTCAAGGGAACAGTCTGATCTCGGTCGCTATTCTTCGCCATAAAGACTACCTAAGTACATAAGCAGATGAAATAGCAGATGACAAAAGTCGTGACTTGCGGGAATGAGTTTTAACACATGTATTTAGCTATAGCAATGCAACAAATGTAGAGCATGATGAGATAGCTCAAGGTGCCCAGCCAGTTTTCTTCACTGTTGAAAAAATCACACATGACATTGTAATGCCGTCTAAACAGAAAAATCATACATGACAAAATCATGTATGATTTTGTCAGGCTGACAAAATCATGCCGTCTAAACAGGCCTTTACTGGAATATGCGCATTTCCTGTGTTTTATTAGCTTCCAATGGACCACCTATGCTAAAACAAAAATTAGAGGATCTGACGGTCCTGAAGCGCTCACCTGATCTCCTTAATAATGTTAAAATATGTCAAGATCAACTACGGCTTATAATGAAACATATTTTGTTTTATGGGGGTTGTGCCGTTTTGGTCAAGTGACCTAAAACAATCTAATGAATACTCCATCAAACAGCCCAGTGATTTCTGAGGAAAAGATGTTTAGATAGTTATTCGGCAGTCCAAATGAGTAGCCTTGGATAAAAGGTCACAGGTCAGCTTGACAGTTGGTACTTATATAAAACCGCTGTCTCATTAGGTTAAACATTGCTTGCAAGTATATATTATAATTCGGTCTAAACAGTCTTAGAAAATGAACATTTCAAGCTTTTTCCCATATAAATGCATTTGGAATCAAATTTGACCTTGCCATTAAGTAGGTCTAGGTCAACCTAGATTCATCATTTGTGCAAATCTGGTAGGGCCCACATCCCCAATGCTACATACCAAGTCCCAAGGCAGTTGGCTGTTTGGTTCCAGATAGGAAAGATATTTAAAGGGGTTTTAACCATATATGGGCATGGTGGCCATCTTGGTCATGTGACCAGTTCAATTGGTATAAATTTTGGCTAACCTATCAAAAGGAGTCTTCATATGAAATTCGAGTTCAATTGACCTAGTGGTTTCTGAGGAAACTATGTCTTAATGTGTTGATGGGACTTCAATATGAGCGACCTTGGTTGAAAAGTAATAGGTCAACCTTGACCTTTGAAACTTATTTATAGCCATTGTCCCATTAGGTTTAGGATATCAAGTGAGAATAATGACTTTGGCTCCAACGTTATTCAAAATAATCAACTTTTCAAAAAAAAAATCCCATTTAAATGCATTAGGAAGCAAATTTGACCTTGACGTTAAGTAGGTCAAGGTCAATTTAGGATTATCATTTGAACAAACATGGTAGGCCCCACATCCCAAATGCTACATACCAAGTCCCAAAATCATCGGCTTTCTGGTTCTGGAGTAAACTATTTTTAAAGGGGTTTTACCATATATGGGCGTCGAGGCCATCTTGGTCATGTGACCAAACTATTTTGCATAAATTTTGGTAAACTTATCATACGGAGTCGTCACATGAAATTTGAGTTCAATTGGGCCAACGTTTTGTGAGAAAACTATGTTTTAATATATTGATGGGACTCCAATATGAGCGACTTAGCTGAAAGATCAGAGGTCAACCTTGACCTTCGAACGTTATTTATAGCCATTGTCTCATTAGGTTAAATATATCAAGTGAGAATACTGACTAAGGCTTCTACAGTTTTCGAAAAAATCAACTTTTCAAAAAAAATCCCGTTTAAATGCATTAGGAAGCAAATTTGACCTTGACGTTTAGTAGGTCAAGGTCAACCTAGGATCATCATTTGAACAAACTTGGTAGGCCCCACACCCCCAATGCTACATACCAAGTCCCGAGGTCATCGGCCTTCTGGTTTTGGAGAAGAAGATTTTTAAAGGGTTTTTACCATATATGGGCGTGGCGGCCATTTTGGTCATGTGACCAGGACCATTTGAACAAACTTTCGTTCCCGCGTCCTAAGGCGTCACCAGATGAAATTTGAGTTTAATTGGCGTAGTGGTTTCAGAGGAGAAGATGTTTGAAAATGTTGACGGACGGACGACGGACGGACGCCGGAGTGACTGGTATACTATTAGCTCACCCATGAGCCTTCGGCTCAGGTGAGCTAAAATACTCAGAGCTTAAAACACATGAAACAATGAAAGAGTGGCGAATGCAATATAAAAACAAGTTCTTCTCTAATAAGCGATGGTTCTAAGCATTTTAAAAGCTGATCTGGCCTTTCATTTAATAGTAGCCCCTATGAGAATAGAAAATAACTTAAAGGGCATTACGTAATAGTTATACCATGGGTTGTTCGCCTGTACGTGGAGATAATCCACGAGCTTTAGCGAGTGGATTATCTTACGTACAGGTGGACAAACATGGTATAACTATTTTATATCACCTATATCAGTGTAGACCTTGCACATCACGAGATATGTCATGCTAAAGTTGGTAAAGGTGGTATAAAATACGAAACCGTCAAGATAAAACTACCGTAACACCAATATGCCAGTCTTTAAAAATCGCAAAATGTTGATGCCACGAACATTAAGAGGTTTACAGTATGCATATGTGCAGACTCGCCTGAACCTTTACTGCTCGTTGATGCGATGAATATCGAAATCTTGTGCACTGGCCGAGATGTATGCCCCCCCCCCTCCCGTTTCGAATCCCGAGGAGATATTCTTTATGGTCCCTGTATGCACGTGTTTGCGTGTGTGCGTGCAACGAACTTTAATCACTGTGGTCATACCACTACGGTAATTTGGGTTTCGTCACTTATTCCGGTGTTAAGGCAACTTTCTCAACTATGTTCAATTTCTTCATTTAATCACAGATTAACACCACAAAATGCTTGGGCTCCGATTGATTTTTGTTCATTAAATTCACATTGCATCTTTTAGCATTAAAAATAAATTATATGAAAACTTTAACGGTTGATGTCTAGGCATGAAATAACTAATTACGGTTTTGTCCTTGTGGATAATTAATCAATGAAAAAACCGTATAATTATGACAAAATCGTAATTGACATTTTTGTAATATAACTGTAAAGAAACACATTTAAAATCTGATTTTATCTCCGTTTTGACAAAACAGCACAGAGGTTGTTAACTAGAGGATACACTATCGAAGCAAACATATCGCGTCGAGGCCCATTATTATATTGTTGGAAGAGCTTTTCAGCTTTACAAAAAGATATGACCTTGACCTTTGAACTACTTTTGATATAGTGACACATTTTAACATTGGCGTTGCACGTGCTCCAGAAACATTTGTGTTTCATAAACACATCTTTGTCTAAAATTGTTCTCGTTATTTTTATGGTTTGCGACAGCCGTGAAAATCGTTTTATACAATATAATACATGTCAACAAGCCTTTGGAATTCTAGTGATAAATTTCTACATAGTATCATGCAATTAACTGGCACTTGTCACATGTTGAAAGGACGCAAAAAATAACTTTTGGGTCCTTTTGATATGTACTAATTGCCAATTAATTGATCTTAACAGTGACTGGACAAAAAACATCATTGATACAAATTTATATTAGTTAGGAAAATGCATTTTAGGAGCCTTAACATGAGATTTCCAACAATGTGGTATGTGCGACCATCAAAGCTTCAGATCAGCCTGCGCATAGGCGCAGTCTGATCAGAGCCTTGGCTAGTCGCTTGAATATTTTATAACTGTTAAGCTACTAACTGAACACCATTTGGAGTTTCTATGCCTAAAAAGAGACTGCACAGGCTGGTCTGAGTCTACACTTGTCAAAATGCCACATTGTTGGAAATCACATGTCACGGCTCTTATGTAAACACGATGAGTTCCGCACGCATATACCATAGCCTACTGGGTAGACATATACTTACTCATTGAAGACGGACCCCCCCTCCCCATAACTGTGTTTTTGGCAATCATTGAAGACCCAGATGAAATGATGCAGCGCTTCATCTGGAACTTCACTGTTTGCTTAGCGGCGTCACTGCGCTGTGCCCATGAGCAAAACATATCAATCCTGTCATAGTACTGGTTCAACCCAGGAAGACCCGTCCCTACATAACTGAAAGATTGTTGATTGGACGTAAAGAATCAAATTAAATTGTTGCTGAGACAAAATCGATCTTCAAAGAAAGAAATACTACTTTCTTTTTCTCTCTTTTTTTTTTTTTTTTTTTTGGGGGGGGGGGGGGTTGGGGATGGGGGATTTTAACCTGTGGCAACGCATCTTGACTTGATTGTATGAAGCATTAAGGAAAATTCCGTTGGTCTGAAAAGGGCTAGTAATTACCAAATACAATAATGTTTAAACCGAATGACTGCGCATCAAGTTTTGCGGGAAGAGCTTTCATCTATACAAAATGAAATCTTGGAAGGAGTCTTCACACGACCGGAGCAGCTTCTTTCCTTTAAATTTGAACTTCGATACACCTTGCTATATAATAACAGTAATAAGCATGTACTCGGATGAAATAAATAAACAATTCGCCAAACCGCGACTCGGAAAAAGAGTTCCAAGATCCCTTTCACCCATATTTCTTTTATTATACAATTATTGAATTATGTTGAGGTAGACATGGAGTGTTATTGAACAGTAAACGTCATATTGACGACGCTCCGCGTCGGTCAATATGATTAAGTTTACTGTTCAATTACACTCGATGTCTATCGAAACATAAGTCAACAATTGTTTTATTACATAATAAATTAATGTTGTGCAGTTCCTGCCATTTTAGACAATGAAACATTGACGTTAGGGATGGATCACGCGAAATGACTTGACGTTCTGACGTCACTTCCCGTAAGCCAGTCAATATATATACGTGCCGTGTGCTTTGCAACGTCACGTCCGGCAAACCATGCAATATGTAGTTTTATTGACTCGAGTAGATATGCATCTGGGCCAATCAGAAGATGTTTATTTATAGATTATATAATAACACTTTTTTCGGGTAGATCAATCCTTCTGTTATTCATGTATCCCAGCTCAAACTAGTTTTCAGAGGTTGATAATTCGACACTTTTCTTATATCACCCTCTAGAGAGCTAAAATTAGCATGATGAGTATGAAACTAGCATGGGCTGCATGTAACTGACATAATGATTTTCTGTTTCAACCCAAACAGGTAAAATGAAGACTTTTAATGAATTTTAACAAAAGTTTTGTTTTGTTTGTTCATTTTTCTGTTTTGAATATGAATAAACAAAATGTAAAAAAAAAATAAAAACGTGTTTTATGATTTACATTCCGCAATTAGAGAATTTATATACATTTCAAAATGCAAAATACTACATCAAAATATTTTGAAAACAGTTGCTAAAACTAGTGAGAAAGTCCTTAAATTGAATTTGACTTCAACAGTTAGAAAAGTGAAAGTAGATATTTTTCATTCACAGATGAAAAGTTATATAACAAAACAACTATTGACTTTAATTTCGGTAGATATAAGGATTTATCTACCCTTAAAAGTGATATTCAGCCCGGCCTTGCGGCCTTGGTGAATATCAATTTTTCGGCTAGATAAATCCTCAAGTCTACCTCATTGAAGTCAATAATTATATAATTCCGTGGTATAAAAGATCGCTCGGCCACGTACTGCTTTGTTGAACCACAAATTTCGTTCACACCATGTGAAGAATTGGTACCGAAACTTCACTTTTGATAAAAGTGAAATTTGCGTACGGTCAAATGCGATAATTTTGGGGGTCTAAAATCTGTGCTTAAATTTCACATTTTTTATATTTTAAATGTGTGAAGAATCGATACGTATTCGTCTTATCTGCGAAGAACTGGTTCGATTTTTCTCAGATGTGAAGAATTGGTACTCAATTTTCACAAAAGTGTAGAATAGCTACCAATTCCTCACACATTTAGAGAATTGGTACTAAATTTTAACAAATGTGATGAATAGGTACAAAATCCTCACACATGTGAATAATTGGTACTAAATGCTCACACATGTGAAAAATTGGTACCAAATTATCACAGATGTGAAGTATTGGTACATAATATTCGCAGATGTCAATGACAGAATTTGTAATGAAAGATTCTATTTGCCGCATGACTTGCGGTTGCAAGCGATTGGATGACTAGATCTCTCTCTCTACGCGCGCGCGCGAACATACATAGAGAGAGAGAGAGAGAGAGAGAGAGAGAGAGAGAGAGAGAGAGAGAGAGAGTTCTGAAAAGATTTTAAAGCGGATAGAAATAGCTTCTTACATAGATCAAAGAGACATAACTCAAAAGTGTAAATACTAGAGTTATGACTGTTGCGTTCTGCATGTCTTCCAATGTTGGTTAATATTTGTATGAACTTTCATGTTCTTGCTGTCTGTACGCCATCTGAAATAAGTTGCTATTTGCAAAGAGGCTAGAAATAATGAATTTAAGTGATTTTATCATCAGTAAAGCGAAATATGTGCGTTGAAACACAAACTGATGATTTTACGATATGAAAAAATGTTCTAATCAAGCATTAGAAATTATACGTTAGAACTTTTTCAAAACACTATTAGAGTTTTTTTTTGTTTTGTTTTTATAGAATAACTCGATGCCGAAATTCGATAGGCCCCTAAGCACCACAAAATTCTACATAACTTTTGAGTGTTTTTCTTTATAATCATTATAAAGAAAAACACTCAAAAGTTATGTAAAATTTTGAATGTTGAATGACAGAGTGGACAGGATTTTGTAACAGATGACACAGGCAAAAACAATATGTCTCTCAGGAACACGATTATAAAGAAACAAGAGGGCCTTCGGGCCAGGGATCGCTCGCCTTAGAATGACTAAATAAGAATAAAGGCATGTGATAAAAGTCTTTTATATTAAAAAAATCGTTCGTATAAGCCCATACCTGGAAGCAAATGTGTATCCGCTCCAACTCGTAAGCAGGCGCTAAAGCCTGTCTGACACAGAACACACGGCTCAACCGTACATACAACCGAACCAACCGTGGCCTTATCCGAGTTACACTCGGGCCATTCGAGTGTATCCGTGAAAGCCTATAATTTTTAAAACATTTATAAAACTGACACGGGTGCCATGTCCGTGTATAATCGTATTAGCGATCGTACAAGACCGTGAGAGACCGTGTGAGACCGTACGAGACCGTACAAGACCGTGAGAGACCGTGTGAGACCGTACGGGACAGTATATACAACCGCACATGAAGTGCACTCCACGAGTGTGCTCAACCGTGTCAATATCGTATATAAATCGTATGGAATCGAACACGAAAGAAAAATCGGTATGAGCGTATGTAAACCCTGTAAAGGTCCAGTAAATCGAGTAAAAATCGTGCTTAATCGTACAAGGCCGTAACAGACCGTACTAGACCGTGCTTGGAACCGTACAACAATCGAATGAAATACGTTTGCAAATCGTGTTCAAACCGTGACAAACCTTGCTTGATCGAGTATATCCGTGCTTTGTTCGTACATACTCGTAAATTCGAGTCTAAATCGTACCAACTCATCCCCAGGCACGGTTGGAGCTCAATACTCGTACCAGTCAACCCGTGTATAATCGAGTATACCGCATTGGAACCGTGTGCCCAACCGTGTTCTGTGTCAGACAGGCTTAAGTTGCATCCGAAACCCCATTTATACACACATGACCAAAACTGCACATCGCGGCGTATTTGCACTCCTTGTGCATTTTTGCATAGGCAAGTAATTTGTACATCAAACGGTAGGTGCGCCAATCGTTTAACAGTGCTGTCAGGTTTCATGGAGAAACATTTCACGTGTAAGTGTTACAGGTGTGGGCGTGACATATGAATAAAATATGAAATGATAATAATAAGTTGATTACGACGAACTCATAATGCACACAAACAAGCCACAAGGCAACATAAGAGTACACGTTTCCTAGAACATGTACTTTAAAATAAAATTCTGTGACACCAGATGGTTTCGAGGGCAAATTCTAGACACCCTTTAAGACAGAAATCATATAGTTATGAAAACTTGTAAAATATTACGTTATTGACCCTATTTAAAAATATTGAGAATTTTTACCGGACCATTATGTTTTGAGTAAAAACTACACAGAGTTGAACAATACTGGGAGATTATCGTACATGAGACCGGACCCCGTAAATTTTGTTTTGCGTAGGTTTTGTTTATATAATTTGATTGTTTACGTACCAGTCAACCATTTTTCAGTTATGTCTGGACGGGTCTTCCTGGGTTGAACCAGTTCTAAGCAAGGATTATAGTATGTCTTGCTCATGGACACAACACAGTGACGCCGGTGAGGCTCGAATTTCGAGACAAGCAATATGTTGTGGGTACTCAAAAGAACCGTCTCAATGAGACGGTTCTTTTGAGCACCCAAAACATATGTTTAATTTGATGGATAAGAATATATTTACAATTTTAAGCTCAAAACTGTTGTTAAAACCTGTCTTAAGCAGCCACTCAAAAATAGACAAAACAAAGGTCTTAAAGACAAATGGTAGCTTAATGAAGGTCGAAAGTATTGCAGAATGCTCTCCCTTGAAGTATTCTGCAGTACCTTTGACCTGCATTTAGCGATAATAGATCTTGAAACCAACCGAGAAGCCGCGGGTTCGAGCCTCACCAGCGTCACTGCGTTGTGGTCCTTGAGCAAGACACATATATCCTAGCTTAGTACTGGTTCAACCCAGGAAGACCCGTCCCTGTTTAACTGAAAGATTGTTGATGGGACTTAAAGAATCAAACAAAAAAAATGGTCTTCTTTTATAGTGGCCGCTTAAGACTTTTACTGTACTTAAAGCTGCATAGTCTGTAACTTTGAACATTTTTCGAAAAAAAATATTTTCTTTTTAAATCATTTGTAAAAGCAGAATTAAGTTAAGTTTTCACAATATATATGTTCGCTATAGCTGAAAACTGCATGGAAAAGTGAATTATCTTATAAAAACAGGTGTTTTTTCTCTTGTTGGTAATTATTTGCGTCCCTCCAATAATTATAGACAGTCACGTTTTAACATAAATGCTGTTGTTTTGATACTGATAATTTGTAAAGCTTTACGAAATTGGTAAAATGTATACCTGAATTTTAGTTTTTTACTGTGTTCTTGAAAAATAGAAACATTATTTCAAAAATTAAAAGATCAAAATTTACAGACTATGCAGCTTAAAGAATAATCGAGCATTGAGGATTCATACTTCTTGGTTTTTGTTCAAATCGCATTCACGGCCCGTGATGCAATGGAAGCTCGGCCGCATATGCACTGTCTCACCAGAGAATTCACTGTAGAGTTCCGGCATACGCAACCTATGGATGTAGATGAAGACTTAGATTAATATGTAGACCTCCTAACTCTGCTGGATACTTCAACATGGGTGTTTATTAGAGGTTTTTGCGCATATGCCATACTTATCAAAACGCATGTGCTGCTTTCTACATAACGTTCTGGTGGCATTACAAAGATGTTTTCTATTTTTCAGATAAAAGCAGATCAAATGCCAATACATGCTGTCGCATCAGAGAAAAGGATTTCAATCGATATGGACAGAATCTGAAGATTATTGTAGAAGCGTACGAGGTGCTATAGGGCCAAAATCAACGTAAATTATACTTCCACAAAACGTATTGAGGCGTGACTGTAACGGTAAATGAATTGAATGAATCGAGGGTCATTACTTAGAGGTCGTGGTTGATGTATAGCATGCAAAAGAAGTTATTTATTCATATTATCATGCTATGAGATACATGTACCAGGGCCAAAAATTACAATGCTTCCTTAAAGATAAGGAAAACTTAAATTAAGTATCGATATTTCACCATGTTACATCAAATGTTTAATTAATTGCCAGGATCAATGCAGTACTTATGTTTAATATAGAATTTTGATCTACAGAAAACATTGAAGTCATTTTGATTTTTCGCAGTTTCGCATTTTAAAAATCAACACTTAAGTTAGGTCTCCCTGAACTTTAAGGAGGCATTGTAATTTTGGGCCAAGGTGAATATGTTGATTTTAGTGGTTAATATTGCATACTTTTTCTGTCGTCTGCTGATTTTTTTTTCAAAATCAACCTTTCAAAAAATTCTTCCAGGTGCAAGTGGCTTGGCTCCAGATCAAGCCCGACGTTTTGCCGTGCCTGATCAGGGTCCAAACTGTTTGCAAATCATCTTATCAGCAGGCAAAGAGTTAAAATACTCTATTTCGTCTTTTTGTTGCTTCCGTTGTGTGTTTTTTGTTTGTTTGTTTTGTTGCTTTACGCCCCAAGTCAACAGCTATGGTCATGGCGGAACGGTCAGATCACCTAACCACACTTTTTCCTGGGCACGCTAGAACAAGCAGTTAACCAGTACTTCGTGCACATACTTTCGCTTGTAACTGACAACAGCCCTTCTTGAATGATTCAGCGGAAGGGAGGAGAATGACTGTAGAAAATAGTTCATGATGTATGGGACCGCGACGGGATCGAACTCGCGAACCCTGGATCTGCAGTCAGATACGCATCTGTAGCCAGAACATTACCAACTGCTCTACGCGGCCCGGTTCCCGTTGTGTGTGTGTGTGTGTGTGCGTGCGTGTTGTGTGCTTCTCCAAGTTTTGTGGATTGTCTCTGTGTTATTCTTCTGGTTTGGTGACCAGCCCGATGTAGTGGAGAGTCGTTTGCTTGACTTAATGTATTCTTGTATGTATGGGTTCGTCTCTGTCTATCCAGGCCTCCAGATAAGAGTGCGCATTGGAAAATTATTTTCTCTATTTCTCATCCAAAACATATGTTGTGGGTACTCAAAAGAACCGTCTCAATGAGACGGTTCGTCTGAGCAACCCAAAACATATGTTCAAATTAATGGGTAAGAAAATAATTCAACTTTTACGCAAATAAAATTTCCTTATCTGGATCTATGTCTATCTGTATTCTAGTATCCCTTTGTTTTGGTACCATGGGTTAGTTGGTCTGTGATCCCCTTTTTATACTGGAAACCTATCCACAGGTTTATATACTAAACAAACATTTTCAGCGTAAAAAATGTTAATATTTTCTAACCTTTAATTTTAGCATATGTTTTGGGTGCTCAAAAGAACCGTCTCATTGAGACGGTTCTTTTGAGTACCCACAACATATATTTTGCTTGAGAAATAAGAAAAATATTGTTGTTACGCACTCTTGACTTAAGACCTGCCTATAGTATTAAGTCCCCACTGCAGTGAATGCAGCATTTTACCAGCGAAAGAAAAGCATCATAATTTTGAAGTCCTACCATTAGACTTCGAGCTAAAAAAGGTCCTGCTCCCCCCCCCCCTAGGGAATTTTGCAGACATATCCTATCTTGAAGAAAATTTCAAGCCGCATCTTTTAAGAGATGTTTGCACTCTGTGCTCCGGGGCGTTAGTCTCTGACAGCCTGTTACATATGTTACTGTAACAAACTAAGGAAAAAATCAAAATGAAAGTTTGAGCTACAGAAAGAAGACATTAAACCATCTAATTATTCAAATTTCTTATGTAGTTTGCAAGCTGGATGCCTAAGCTACATAAAAGCAGCATTTAAAACAAAATTACAGCCTTCAATGGTGTTATATGCGTTACATAGATTAAATTTCCCTTTGAAAGTTGAAATCGTGACTAACATCATTCATTTTACAGACGATTTGTGCATTTTTACAAGTGTTTTTAATCTTAGTTTACTAAAATACTCATTTGACTAATAGAAAAAACAAAGTTTGCTTTTCTATCTCAAATACATTGTTTTATATGAGCAATTAAACAACACTACCCCCAATTTTAAGTTACCAATTTTGGTATCTATTATTGAAGAAAAATATATGAAAATATTTGACCCTCGTGGATATCTTACATTTTTGGCACTGTCTTGCTAATGCAATAAAGAATCATATATTTGCAAGTTTGACATCAGGATCAGAGCACTTATTAAAGTATGTAACGTATGTTACATGGCATAATGAATGAGCTAGGAAATTTTCTTGGAAGTAAGAGATGATATTTCAGAAAAATACCGGTTTTCACATGTTTTCCTATTAATCTCTAGCCTCTGGTGCCTTAGTCTTAGTAATTACAGTTATTGCTGATAACAAGCCCATGGAATTGTGTTACCTATGTTATACATAACATTTTTTATCACATATTTCATAATGCCTATAATATTGAAATATATAGACATATAGATAGAAAATAATAGTTCTAATTTAAATGACACAATTTAATAAATATTCCTATTAAATAAAATAATTCAAAAATAATCTTTATTCAAGTCACCCTCACAATGTCTATCATTGTGTCTGCTTCTATGGCAAAATAATCACCCATTTCACCACAACCAGTAGATTCATGGCATTGTATTAGGACTGCAAACTGAGTACAATCCTGTTCCTCTCCACCCCTTTGGGAATTGTGCAGACATATCCTACCTTGAAGAACAGTTGAAGCTCATCAAATAAGAGATGTTTGCACTCTATTAACTAGGGGGTTAGCCTGTAATGGTATGATATGTATGTTACCATATCAATTTAAGAATAAATGAATTGAAAGTCTGAGAAACAGAAAGAAGACATAAAACTATCTATTTATTTGAATTATTCATGTAGTTTGCATGCTAAATACCTTTGATACAAAAGAAAAGATTTTTTAACAAATATACAGCTTCCTATGGTGTTATATGTTTTACATTAATTAAGATTACTTTTTAAAATTGGTAATTGTGACAAACATCACTTATAAGCATTTCGTGTGATCCTCCTCTTTTGCCATCAAAAGACTTAATTTTCCTTGTATGTGTGGCCAGTGCCAGTGTCAAACAACTTGACTCAGCCAAATTTGAATCCTTTGCATTCTTCAAAAGCAGAAACAGCATGTCATTGTCATGGGATCAAACACCTGATTAAATATGGGTTTAATGACATTTCACATTATATGCATACAATGGAGTATGACTCTGGTATATATCTCTTCCTGTGAAGTGGCAAGAGCAAAGTGGCAAGAGCAATCTAACTGCAGCTGCCTCTGCATCCGTGCTAGTCAAATGATAACTTTGCTCTGATTTTGCAAAATCTATGTCTCTACCATGTACCTTTAAGAATACATTGGTCAAACAGAAATTTGATAGGCTGCTTTTTTGCATCATTTGCCATGGAACCTATCCAGTCTTTTGGTGCTTAAGTCCTCAGGTCCTAGATCAATAGTATTTTGCTGCGCCCAAAGACATTTATAAGTTTTCTTTAGTTACAATGTTGACTCTTGATGGTTTTGGCAGACTGTCTGAAACAATTTCTGTTACACCTTGAAAGTTATCTGGTATAAGAGAAAGAATATGAAGTTGGACATTGCCATCAATTATGTTTGCAGTTGGTTGTTTTTTGATGTCAGTACATTGAAGCATGTCATAAAATAATGTCAAACCTATGATTTCTCAGTTTTTGCAGCCATATCATTAGCAAACACTGTTGCATTCAAAAGAAGGAAAGTGGACTATAGGTAGAATGGGATAACCAGTAGTTCTATATTATGCTCTATGGAAGATTAATACAGAGTAAACAAGTTGATAAGGTGCCTCATTTCATGATCCATTGAAAACACTGAAATTGAAAACACTTGCCTCTTACTGTGTAATCAAAAAGGATGTCACGACAATGTCCTTGCTCATTTATTATGATGAGTTATATATGTTACATCCTTTAATAAGCGCTCTTATCTTAGAAACTTAGTGAATCATTGAATTGAAAGGGTCTAATTTGCGCTCTGTTCATCCTGCATTTCATTGCTTTACCTGCTGTGAAACATCAAGTCGTTTATCTGAAGGGAAAGAGTTACCTCGGTTTCAGCACTTCAGAAGTACTAAGACTTCAAATAAGTTTTTGAATGCTTGGGGAAAGATAATAAGTGCAGAGACATTATTAGATGAAAATATGTGGGTTGCATGTATGGAAAGGCTACATTTATAAAAGTTAACCACCTAAGATATGGTTCTTTATCACAGATATATCAAGGTACATCAGTCCAGGTACTCATTGCTCTTAATGGCATAGTTTTCCTCCTTGTAAAGCTTTAGTTTTTCTCCTACTTGCAGAGTATCACTTGAAACACATACTCAAAGAGCCAACTATTAGGAATTCATATCAGTTTCCGAATGTTCCAAGCCATAAATGGCAAAATTGGAAAGTTGATAATGGCTCATCAATTTTGAGTGGACTGGTGGTAAAATTGAATAACAGTTAATGATTGAAATATTGTGTGATGATTCTACTAGTTGCAAGGAGGCGTGTGATAATAATGATTACCACAGAAGCAGACAACAACAAACGTTTAACATGAGTGTTAAATCGATGAGAAATAGTTTGGACCATTTCATTTATCGTATTTTCTTGTAAAAATGTAAAACTATCTTTTCTATTTGTGGCTCTATATTTAGCATTATATGCACAGTATTAGGAAATGTGTCCAAAAGGTCATTGATAACATCTGTAACAACAGTCCATGGGCTTGATAATCAGAAATGAATATAATTTCTAGTGTTTTGGCACCAAAGACTTATAAGTACACATTAAGTGTCCTAATCTTAAACTTAATGACATCTTGCAGATATATGAGCAAGACAGACTAAGAAAATGAAAAATATCCACACGCTGTAATTGCTTTCATGTGTTTTACTTGAACGGCAATAACAAAATTCCCTTCACTGTAAAACTGGGAGTAGGGCTGTGTATTAAGCTCCTATAAGACAATATATTTAAGATAGAAAAGCAAACTTGTTTATTCCTATTCATCAATTGAGTATATGTTTGTAAAATCTAATAAAACAGTTTGAAACCAAGTCATAGTAGTTGTTTAACTAAATGACGATAGCCACAATTGTAGCTTTTAAATTATAATTAGGATTCATGTAACGCACATAACACCACAGTTAGCGGTATTAATGTTAAACAGCTTCCATATGTAGTAAAGACATCCAGTATAAAGACGATAAGAATGTCAATTTATTAGATAATTTTAATGTCTTCTTTTGGTAGCTCAAACATTCAAATTTCTTATTCTCAAATTGATATAGTAACATATGTAACAAGCTGTTACAGGCTAACGCCCGACTTACAGAGTGCAAACATTTCTTATTAAATGCACCTTGAATGGTTACATAAGATGTAATTTGTCTGCAGAATTCCAAAGGGGATTAGGATGGAGCAGGCCCTTACTCAGCTTGATGTCAAAATACTGTTTGATGATTTTACTTATCACGCTAACATATGTAACGCTCTCTGATCTTTAAAACTTGATGACAACTAGCAGATCTATAAGTCTTTATCATTGGAATCAGTTTAAAATCCCTAAACAATGTAAGATATCCAACAGCTGCGAGTTTTTTCACAATTTTAGCTCAAACTTTCAAACTACATTTCCTTTATTTGATATAGTAACGCATGTAACACGCTGTTTCAGATTAACGCCCCAACATAGAGAGTGCAAACATCCCTTATTCGATGCAGCTTGAGTTGAACTATAAGAAGGAATATGTCTGCAAAATTCCCTAGAGGAGATTAAAACAGTTTTAGGCATATCTTACGTAAAGACAATGAGCTTGCCCATTTATTACATCAGGTAACATATGTTACAGCCTCTGATATTAAAAAATTTGCAACAAACTTGCAGATTTATGGGTCTTTTCATATAAGCAAATAAATCCCAAACAATGAAACACATTCATCAACTGCAAATATTTTTTAACTATTTTTACTTTAGGTTTAATACCAAACATTTCACCTTAAAACTGGGTAGGGGTAGGGTTGTTTAATTGCTTATTCCAGAAAAACTATTTAAGCTAGGGAAACAAACATTAATTTTTCTGTTAGCCAATTGCATAAGCTAGTCAGACATGGTTAAAAACATTTTGCAAAACACACAGAGAGATTGTGAATGTAAATGATGTTAGCCACACTTGCAAATTTTAATGGGTTATCTGATTTATGTAACGCATATGACACCTTAGGAAGCCGCAATTTTGTTCAAATGGCTGTCATACGTAGTTAAGATATCCAGTATGCAGACTATATGAATTATTTTTAAAAATAAATATTTTAATGTCTTTAATTTGTAGCCCAAACTTTCAATTTACTTTTTCATAGTTTGATTAAGTAACGTATGTTACAGGCTCTTACAGACTAACGCCCCGGAGCACAGAGTGCAAACATCTCTTAAAAGACTCAGCTTTCAATTCTCTACAAGATAGGATATGTCTGCAAAATTCCCTAGGGGGGGGGGGGGGAGCAAACCCATTCTCAGCCATCCGTCTACATGTTTTTGTTTGCTTGATTTGATTCTTAAACGTCCCATCATCAATCTTTCAGTTATGTGGGGACGGGTCTTTCTGGGTTGAACAAGTACTAAGCTAGGATTAATTTGTCTAGCTCAAGGACACAACGCAGTGACGCCGATGAGGCTCAAACCCGCGGCCCCTCGGTCTCGAGTCAAGCACTCTACCACTAAGCCACTGCGCTCCCATCCTAACGTGTGTCGCCCCTTGGTATGCATAATGGACAATCCCACGTCAAGTTCATTGCATCGGACCAGTTGGAAGAACAAACCAGTAAACAAACTGTGAAAAACAAACAACAACCCAATCTGACATGCAAATGCAGCAAAGTCGTTGTCCGCCGACTGAATGCAACCCCTAAGCCAGCACATGGGATTTGGGCACTTATTGAATTGTTGAGCAAAGAATATTCATAGGGCAAGCATTTGCGGTGAAGACCCTGATAGAAATGCAGTCACCCGTAGTAGGCACGCTACGTACGTCAGCACTGGCGCTTAAAGGAGGTTTTTGCGCATATGCGATAAATATAAAAAATCTCATGAAACGGCTCTTATATTTATCATGTTTATCGGCTTAACCCTTTCCTTGCTATCGGCGTCTTTCGTCGTCTGCTGATAATCTTTACAAACAGTTTGGACACAGATCTGGATCCAAACCGTTTGACATTCTGATAGCGTTCCTGAAGAATTATTTTAAAGGTTAATTTCGAAAAAGGTCAGCAAACAACAACAAACGCATACTGAATTACCCAGCATGCAAATAGTAAAGCGTCATGATGCTGCGCTTCCGCTATTTTCTGGAAAATACATGATTATGGTGAAAATTTGCGTGGCTTCCTTTTTAGATAAATAAGGAATGAAAGAGGATGATAGTTAGAGAGAGTTCAAAACACAGCATTGACACTGCTTCAAAGGGATTTAAAAGTGAATGACTTTCAGTTTAAGAAAAACAATGCTAGAGATAGCGTAAATTCAGAAACCTTCGCAAATGCGAAGTTTCGTGAAAATAAAACCTTCGCAAGATGGCGAAATCATTCTGCCGTTTACTGATGTAGATAAATCATGTCCCAGTCGCGATTTTCTAACACCGTAGTTTCGTTAAACGCGAAAATAAAATTCTAGCGACAATTTCCGAATTTACAGTAAGAATATATATCACAGTCAGGGCCCGAGATTGACACATTTTTGTCCGTAAAATTGTGAATATTTTTCTATTTTGATCCGTTTTTACATGTGGTTTGATGCCCAAAAGAACCGTCTCAGTGAGACTGCTCTTGTTTTGGTTGAGAAATAAAAAAAATCCCTTTTCGCTTGGGGTTGTGCATAGCATATACTGATAAAAACTGACTGAGAAAAGAAATATAAATAAAGTGCTTGTACATATAGATTATTCTACAAATGTTCACTATAATATATGTTTGCTAGTTAAAGATAGGAAGGGACTCGAACAGTCTCCTATTGTATTCAATCTGGCCTAATTTTGGGAGCATAATCGCTACGATTCTGTATAATACAGTAAAACCTGTCTTAAGTGGTCACTAAAAAAAGAGGACCAAAATTGGTTTTCAAGACAGATTATCGCTTAATGCAGGTCAAAGGTATTGCAGAATGATCCATGGGGAGCAATCTGCAATACTTTCGACCTTCATTAAGCTACCATTTGTTATCAACATCTCTGTTTTGTCTATTTTTGAGTGGCCGCTTAAGACAGGTTTTACTGTAGACACTTGCGTTTTAACCAACACCTGAAAATTAGTGCACATAACAAAAATATATATCTAGAAAATATTGCATATAAATGCCAGGGCCTTAGGTTTTAGGGTTGAGATTATTTTGGTGACTGTTTTTTTTCTTTTGCAAAGGCCAAGGTTTTGTCAGGTATTCATCTAAATACATGAAAATAATTGAGCGACGACATGAGATTTCCAACAATGCGGTATGTGCAACCAGAAAAGCCTCAGATCAGGGTGCGCATACGCGCAGTCTGATCAAAGCATTTGCTAGTCGTTTGAATATACTATAAGTGTTAAGCTACTGACTAAACATCATTTGGAGTTTCTAAGCTTAATAGAAGGTTGTACAGGCTCGTCTGAGTCTACATTTGTCAAAATACCACATTGTTGTTAATCACATGTCACGGCTCATATACAATGTTTGCAGCATACAACTTGAGGTGAAAGTGTTACTTGTGCATGAACTTCGGGCCTGGAGTATTTCAATGTTTTCGGTAAAAAATATATTGTCCATAACTTTTGACTATAATAATATATGTTCAGAAGTTATTGCTTTCAAAAGCTCTTACTTGTATTAAAATTTTCCTTTATAAACAAAAATGGAGACAGATACCATTGGGAAAGTATTTTGACCCAAATATATGTATTTCTGGTATTATTTACAATTTTTGCTTTTGACTTTGAAAAATTTATAAGCAAAAAATGGAAAACTATGTTTACTACTTTGGGCGAAGATACTGTCCCATATTGTAGTCGGATAATTGTAATTAATGTTTATGTAAATGTTTTTTCTCTAAAGTTCACCCAACGTGTCACAATATTGTAAACGGAATAAAACCAGGAAGTAACTAAAAAACGACTGATAAGCATGCTGCGGAGTGCTCAAAAGCTGTATGTTGGGGCGTAAAATGGTCTGTGTGAAAGGTATAAATTGTTCTTACATCAATTTTGCGAAAGGTATCCGTCTCCTTGATAAAATAGCCATTTTTGTTTATAAAGGAAAAAATTGCATACAAGTAAGGTTTGTACAAAATTGTTATAAATGAGGTTTTATGATAATTAGGTTTTGAGCATTTTGGCGGCAAGCATGTCATTTTTACATGATATGTGTAATGTTAACTACAGCTGTATGTAAAAGGATTAACTTGATCAATGGGGAGAAAGCACCTATAAACCTTTTGCTATTTCCTATTTATGAGCCGTGACATGTGCTTTCCAACAATGTGGCATTTTAACAAGTGTAGAATCAGATGAGCCTGGACAGCCTCCTTTGAAGTTTAGGAACTCCAAATGGTATTCAATCAGTAGCTTTACAATCATAGAATACTCAAGCGACTAGCATAGGCTCTGATCAGACTGCGCGTATGCGCAGGCTAATCTGAGGCTTTGCTGGTCGCACATATCACATTGTTGGAAATCACACGCACTGGCTCAATTTATGCTGAATAGCAGAAACTAATTTTTCAACCCATATTTTAATCAGTACTTGCCCAATTCGGAATGCCTTTCTGTGGATAATTCGAGGGCTGAACCAATTCGAAAAATAGTATTGTCTTTGAACCTTTTATCTGGCCACTCTTATGGGCAATTTTGCATTAAAATTGTTCGAGGTCCTTATCATGTTGATGAAAAAAAAAATATGGACCCTGATCAACTGGCTCCATTAGTATAAATATTTGTATAAGAGTATCTGTATCGTTTCGTTTTTGAATCAGTGCATGAATATTACATGTATTACAGTATTCACTTATACTCCGTTATAAGCTCCCATAAAATAACCTTTTATATAACATGTTTGGCGGAAAAAATACCATGATTTATCAAACAAATAAAATCCGTAATTTTGTTTTTGGCTAGAAAGACTTATTTCCTCTAGAGAAATAAAACCCTCTAACCCGAACTCCTTTTTCCTCACCACATGTGACCCAAGGCATCGATGAGATGAAACGCACGACATTTTCATTTTCGTTTTATTATTTACAATTTTAAGCAAGCATAACGCTTCTCTGCACTTTTGACGTCACAAACATTAACAAATGACGTCATATACACATGCAATGACAATGCATAACGTTTCTGACTTCTAACACTGAAACTGGAGGATCGAGGAACAATAACAAAAAACTCAAGAAAAACACAATAGTACCCAAATGTTCGTAACGATCTAACTAAGAAAACCCCACACTTTATGTTTTCGTTCACTAATAAAAAAAAGTTACAGACGTTTGAAATTCTGAGGTGGACTTGATGAAGATTTCCAAAATGGCGGACTTCATTTTCTTGATTTGAGCAAGCAGTTCAAGCAGAATGCATTTAATATACAGTTTATTGAATCATTCTATTTAAAATATGGGATTTATAAACCTTGGGAGTTGAAAAATCATATAAAGAAACTCGTGCTTGCGCTCTCGTTTCTTTATCGAATTTTTCATCTCTCGCAATTAATAAATCCCATATTTGAAAAAGAACGATTAATAAACTCTATATATCTAATCATGATTCGTGCGTTATTTAACTTTAGGATTGATTTTCCACGTTTCTATAACCAAGACAAAATCTTAAGCCCCAATGAGATTTAAAAGCTACATGTATGAGTGAACATGTTTTCTAGAGAATTTGAAGAATAAAAGAACGACGGTTACAGTTTCTTTGCAGCAAGTGCGTCATCAATAAATTGAAGGTCATTTGCAGTTTAGATTTATGTGGAATATATAAGGAAGACTAAGAAAGCTTAGATCATTGTTTCTCTAGACATAGAAGCGATAGCATCTCCAATAGTATATATTATTTCTATATCTAATTTGATTGGCTAATGTAACGTTGGATTATTATATTATATAGATTGATTGACACTTCTTATCAGCTAAGTAGGTTATTCTATTGTGCATGTTTATGCTTTTGTTTGGTAAATTTAATCGAGACTGATTTTGATATTTGTGCAGTATTCGCATATGGCATATGCTACCGCGTACGTGGCGATAATCTTCTTTTTGTATTTCTTCCGGCATGCGTCGCGACGTATCAAATTCGAGGAAAACTATTTGTATAGCCATTCTTTTTAAGGCAAGACTGTTCTTAATGCCTACATCGTGTTTTTTACTAAGTTGCTTCGAGTGACAAGGTTCGGGGGATATAGCGATCAGCCTGGGCTCCGGCCGTCAGTCCGTAGACATAAGCTTGTGAGCTCAATAACTTAAACACTATTTGAGATATTTTTATGATATTTCGAAAACTTGCATATCAGGTCAAGACGATGTGTCGCATGTAGGAATGGTTGCCCCCCCCCACCCCTCACTGGCCTTTTGAGTTATCTCTATTGAATGAACTTTATTGGGGAAAGCATGTGCGCTCAATAATTTAAGTACCCTTTGAAATATTTTGATAATAATAGGTGGGCATGTATATCAGGTCAAGACGGTGTGTAGTGTGCAAGAATGGCTGCTCTCCGATGCCTGCCTTTTGAGTTATTACCCTTGAATGAACTTCATAGGGGAGAGCTTGTGCGCTCAATAACTCTTATACCCTTTGAAATAGTTTGATGATATTTGATGTGCATGTATATCAGGTCAAGGTGGTGTGTCACATGTAACAATGGTCACTTCCCTTCGTTGGCCTTTTAAGTTATCTCCCTTGAATGAAATTTATAGGGGAAAGCTTGTGCGCTTTATAGCGCTCATACCCTTTGAGATATTTTGATGATAATTGGTAGACATATACGAGTATCAGGACGAGACAGTGTGTCGCATTTAAGAATGTTTGCTCCCCCTTGCTGCCCTTTTAAATTATCTTCCTTGAATCAACTTTAGAGTGCAAAGCTTGTACACTCAATAACTCCTATAGACTTTGAGATATTTTGATGATATTTGGTAAACATATATATCAGGTAAAGACGGCGTGACGCGTTCCAAGAATGGTTGCTCCCCAATGCTGCCATTGAGTTTTCTTTCTTCATTGAATAACATTAAAAGGGGAAATGTGTACGCACAATAACTCTTTTACCCTTTGAGATATTTTGATCATATATATATGTGTGGCGCAGTTGGTAGCGTCGGTGTCTGGTGTAGTGCTAGGCGGTGTTGTCGAGGTCGTGGGTTCGAATCATGCTGGGGACGAAATATTTTCAGCATCTATAGGCACAGTTGATTTACTATATCTGTATATATATATATATATATATATATATATATATATATATATATATATATATATATATATATATATATATATATATATATATATATATATATATATATATATATATATATTACATACGTTTTGAGATATTTTGATGATATTTGGAATACATATATGTCAGGTCAAGATGATGTGTCGCGTTGCTCACCCTTTGCTACCCTTTTGGGTACTCTTCCTTGAATGAACTTTATATGGGAACACTTGTTAGCTTAATAATTGTCAATCTTCCATATTTGCTTGCATTGACACTCAGTATTATATCATCAAATAGGTATACTTGGTCGGCCGTCATTTACTTTGAGGTCGGGGATTTGCCATCCCTTCATTTGTATGTTGTCCATGCGATAATATACATACAAGTGAGCGGACAGCACTTCAATTTTTCATTAATTAGTTAATTGAAGCTTACACCAAGGAATAACGCTAAATTTGCATTGCAAACAAGTGAATTGGTCAACAGTGGAATGGATAATTAGTTGAAAAATATTGAGACAGTAAATGTAACATGACAAACAACCGATACAATGGTTCTATAAGGGTCTTAAATGAGCTTCGTCACAAGAAACCCTGTTATTGTTGCATGCGAACAGTAAAATCGCAGATCAGACTGCGCATGATCTGCGCCTTTGCCTTTCCATGTCCAGCATATACTACAGTAAAACATGTGTATAACTTGATTTTCAAGACCGATTATCGCTTAATGCAGGTCAAAAGTATTGCAGAATGCTCCAAAGGGGAGCATTCTGCAATATGTTTGACCTTCATTGAGCTACCATTTGTCATTAAGATCTTGGTTTTGTCTATTTTTGAGTGGCCATTTTACGCAGGTTTTACTGTATTTCTTTTTATTTCAGGTTTCAAAAGAGAATGACAAAACTGGATAAAGAGAAAGAAATTTAAACTATACTAGATGTCCGGGGATTGATGACAAACCGCTGTCTTCTTTTAAACCCATCATACAGCGAACATAAACGACCATATGTAATGTGCGACGCTGGAGCCAGTGACATTAAGCATGACATAATAATCATATAGTGATATCAAAGTTGAGTTTGAACTATACTAGATGTCCCTGTTTGACAACAAACCTCTTTCTTGTCTTATATTCATTACACAGTGAACATAGTCTACTATATGTAACATGTAACGCTTTAGCCAGTGACGTTAAGCATGACAATATAGACATATGGCGACGTCAAATTTGAGAACATTACTGCAATATCCAATGATGATAACAAATCTCTGTTATGTTATTAAATTGATAACCATATACAACTTACGACGCTGCAATAAATAATGGAATATAAATGGCAGTATAAGCATGCTTCAGTGGTGTCATCTATAAGTTCTAAAGTTCTGAATTTTTCGATATGTCTTTCTTGGTTTAAACCCATTAAACACTGACATGGGAGACAAACTTAAGGAGTATGCATGAATTCAAAATTTTGTAAATTAGGCATAACTTAAAATTGGTGCCATTGTTCCGGGATTTGAGTTTTTAAGTGACTGTGTTTATTCCTACGTTAGGCGTAACATATTAGGATTTCTGTTGTTCTAGGATTCGGCTATCTTGATTTCAAGATTCTGAAATTTCAAAACATTCACAGATGCGTTGAAAATGGACAATTATACGGCATCTGACGCTGAAGCCACCACCAACATATCAACAACGATGGCTTATATGGCAACGCTTACAACATTTGATGTGGAACATATGACAATTGATAATTCGTCATCAGGACCATCTGGGGACCAAACTTTGTCACCTGAAATGATCTTAGGCATGATGAATAAGACACAATTTCAGATTTTGACGCCATCTTTTATATTAGCCAGCGTGTTACTAGTAATTGGACTGCCAGGAAACTTGCTAGCATTTGTGGTTTATCTAACTAAGATGAAGAGAAACACGGCTAGTTATTTCATTATGGCTCTCACACTTAGCGATCTCATCAACTGTGTGTTCAGTTTACCAGTGGAACTATATCTTATAGCCAATTTCTGGACATTTGACCACCCTGTGTTATGTAAGCTTTCAAGATTCCTCACTGCCTCTATGAACAACACGTCATCATTTGTGCTTGTCGTTATTGCCGTTGAACGGTTCAGAAGTATATGTACGCCCCTCAAGCCGAGATTTACGTCAAAGTTTTCGAAGATTTTGTGTGTATCAATTTTCACCGCCGCTGGAGTTTCAGCGTTACCAATGATATGGGGCTACGGGACATTCACGTACACCGTTGTAATACAGAACGTCACAGCGTCAGCGAAGACGTGTTTAATTGATGACAGCGTTAAATCGACGGCTTATCCCGATGGCTTGCTTATATATTTCTTTGTTGGACATATTATTGTGTTTCTGATATTAGCAACGCTATACTCTTGTATTGCCAGGAAATTGATAGGCGGAAACCGGAGGGAATCGGTTAATAAATCAAAGCCGCATTCAGAGCATAGTCTGCTTGAGAGGAAGCCAAGCTCGCTGTCTGTCATGTCATCTTCGGTTCGATGTAATGGCCATCTTACCCCGACCTCTGATAAAGACTTCAACCCGAACGCTTTCAGCGCGTCCAGAATATCATTATCAAGCGTATCAACATTCAAAAACTATCTCACCAGAAAACATGGCGGACAAAATTTCAGAACGAGGCGGCTCACGTGCATGCTGTTTTTGATGACGTCAGTGTTTGAAATCAGCTTCATTCCATATTTGGTCATAGTTACTATAAGAAACCAGAACCCGTCTTTGTACGGGTCGCTGAATGTTACTGGGAAAATGGCATACCAATTTTTCTTACGATTTTATCTGATAAACTGTGCCCTGAACCCCATTATTTACTGTTTTTACAATCAAAATTTCAGACAAGGTGTACATTTGCTATTCAAAAGTATAAAAGATAGTTTTTGTAAGAAAAGATAATTCACTTGAACTAAAAATTTGTTTGCATAAATGCAAATTCTCTCACGTGTGTTTGTGTTTTTTTTCTATTTTTTTTTCTTTGAATTTCAAAACCAAATTGACCAGGCCGGATAATATGTGCAAACCGAATGGTCATGATCAGACTGCTCCAAGTGGAGCAGTCTGATCAGGGACTTTTCGTTTGCTCACTCTGGTAAATAAACCATTATTGACAAGGGTGGATAAGTAAAGATCAATATCCTGAATATTTCATTCAATCATTAGCACTCAAAGAGCGAAACCGTCGGGCTTACCAATGTAATAACAATACTTATCACACATACGTTAAAAGGGACGACAACACTGAAGCAAGCAACTATTAAATGCAAGCCCTTATTAAATCAAGCAATCTGCCGCAAATTCGAACAAAATCAGATAATAAATAGGCCTGGCCGCGACAATACCTGTCTGGGGTTTCCAACAAAGTGAGATTCAAACCAGTCTCCTCAGCTACAGAGGCTAGCTAGAACATTGAAATTTCGCTTGTAGCAAGTTTAGATATCATCCTTTCCAATAGGCGAATAACAAAGGCGCTGATCAGTCTGCGCGGATGCGCAGGCTGGTCTGCGCTTTTGTTGTTCGCAAACCCCCCAAGACAGGGTTTCTCGCGTCGGGGCAAAAATAAGAAAGTGTTGCAATCCAAAAATCAAAAATATGACTTCTATAACGCCAATGGAGGACGCCATTTTGAATGATTAGTAAACTTCCGGTTCGTTTTGAAAAGCCTTTGAAATCCCCAATAACATCGCAAACTGTATAGTAATGTATAAAATTCCTAATTTTCATTCCATTTTGACCTGGTTTGCGACAGATTGCATGGTTTTATAAGGGTTTGCATTTCAGATTCGCTTGCTTTCAAAGTTATCGCCCCCGTTTATTAATTGGTCCAGATAAGCAACTTTCTTGAGGGTTAAAATGAGACTATCTTCTTATCCATCAGTTCTAACATTTTGTTTAATGATACTTTCAAACAAGGTGGCATTTTGACAAGTGCAGATTCAGACAAGCCTGTGCAGCCTCCTGTTTAAGCTTATAAACTCCAAAATGGTGTTCAGTCAGTAGCTTCACACTCATAGAATATTCAAGCGACAAGCAAAGGCTCTGATCAGACTGCGCGTATGCGCAGGCTGATCTGAGGCTTTGCTGGTCGCACATACCACATTGTTGGAAATCTCATGCACTAGCTCATGATTTGGTTGGTAAATAAGTAAAACAGAATCATATTTAAACGAGAAGCCTCAACAATACATTGGCCTCGACCGTGACGAGAAAACCGGCTCTGAGGTTTCCGACAAAGTAAGATTCAAACCAGCCTGCTCAGCTACAAACACTAGATAGAATAATGAAATTTCGCTTGTAGCAAATTTACTTTCCAATAAGCGAGTAACAAAGACGCTGATCAGACTGTGCGATCGTGCAGGCTGGTCTGCTCCTTTGTTCGCAAAACATGGAAGCCGTTACAGCTTTTCTCGCGTCGACGCCCACATGGTACTTATGGCTTATAGTATACGAGGGCTGTTCAAATATGAATGCAAGTAGCTTCATCACTTTCTTCACATATATGCTGCGACAAAATGTCATACCTTTCTGGAAAGAACTATTTGTCGCCTTTAAAATGGTACCAAACATAAAGAAAAACTCACTATATATCTCGAGTTATAGACCAAAATATAAAGGCCATTCCTGTATACTGAAGTTTTTCTGAAGCAAATTGCAATATACGTTTTGGTACATGTGCGGATATAGTGTCATATCTTTGTAAGTTTTAGACAAAATGGCACCAAATTTTAGATGCAAGTTTAAGTAACAATTTCAAAAGTTGCTTGCAGGAAAACGTTTATTAATCCTGTTTCAACCTCGAGTAAACAGGCACGTTTGTGACGTCATTAATTTTATGATAAACGTCATTTTAAGTTATCTACTGGTGATGTAATAATGAACATCGCTGTGTCGTTTTCATTGCGTTTTGGTGAAAACAAGCTAAATATATCAAATGGGAGTTTTCAAAACGCGCCGTCCTCTATTTACAAAGTAATCACATTTTATTGCACTTTTCAAGCATTTTTCTGCTTCTTAATGACGTGTTAACATTAATTGAAATATGTTTAATCTGTCTAGTCTCCAAGACCAGGTGAGTAATATTATTGTACATAATGCCTATAGTGGTCAAACTAAAAAATTACATTCAAATTTAGAATAAAGCCGCAATGCAATGACAAAAAAAAATAAGTATAAATTCTATAACCCTTTCACTTATGGCATTTTTGACTTAATAAAAATGCTTTTCAGCGTTTAAAAATTACCCACTATCCATCAATAACTTGTAGCAACAACTCAGTATGAGCGATCAACATATTGTCTTTGAGTTAAATCTAGTTTAAATGTTGCTTCGTGCAGTTTGGTAGAGAAAAGTTTAACTGAAAACTGAAAGGTGGTGTTTTGTTTACCATTTATTTGCAAACATAAGGGGACTTTAGTGAAAACGATTCGTTGTAATTTAACAAAAGCACATCCGATTTTCGCAACTTTCACAGAATCATTATATAAGAATATGGGGATACTTCCAAAAAAAATTTCAAGGAATTTCACCTGTTTATGGAAGAATTATACGCTCGTCTATATCACTGGTATGTGTTCGAAACATTGAGTTTGTTAGTATACTAACATAACCCTCATTCAAAGGGCTATAGATCGATAAATATACTGTATTTTTCTTTTGTCTGGTGCCAGTTTAAAGGTGACAAGTAGTCCTTTATAGAAACGCTTACCATTTTGTCGTAGCATATATGTGAAAAAAGTTATGAAGCTAATTTTGCATGCCTTATTAGGTCTGTTTTTTTTTATTTTTTAAAAATCAACTTTAAAAAAATAATTTCAGAAAAACCGTCAAAGTGTGAAAACAATTTAGACCCAGATCAGGCCCTACGGTCTGTGGTCAAACTGTTTGCAAAGGTTATCAGCAGACGGCTCTAGTAGGCAAAGATGCAAGTTAAACATGCTTGCGAAACAAATTAGTGAAAGCTTATGCTACGTTTACACTATGTTCCCGGCGGCCACGGCAGTCACTTTTCAGGCCACCGTGGACAAAACGGGACGACCGTGAGGCAACTTGAGGGAACGGGAACGACAAACGTAAGTTGCCTTGGTAACCGGGACAAATTTTTAAACCGTCAAAAAATTGCCACGGCAGCCACGGCGGGATTGACCTACTTTATGTGCCGTAGTAGAACGGGGAGAACGCAACAGAACGTGACAGGACGTAACAGACCTTAACATAACGTGGAGTATGTCAGTAACTCGACGGGAAGCAAGAGTATTCCCCGGCACCTCACGATCTGTCAAGTTCTGTTACGGTCTGCCACGTTTAAATGCCCGTTTGGCTACGTCTGTTCTACGGTAGCTGCACGTTTCATCACGGTTTGCCACGTTGCTCCACGGTCGTCACGGCGAGCTAAGGTGAACAGTAGCCGGTTTGTCAAGTTTAGCCACGGTGCTTCACGGCGTGTTACGATTTACATGCCGTTCTACGACGGTCGGACACGGTGCACGAGGTCCGTGGGCAGAAGCTATAAAACGTCTTCATTCGATAATAAAACATCAAAGAAAGAAGATCATGCCACCAAAGAGGGCAAAACGCAGGAAGGTACACGTGTCTCGCCCAACACAGGCAAAAGCTGCAGAGAATGAACATCAGCCTGCAAATCCCCCCTATTACCCCGCTCGACGAGGAAGAGCCTGTTGCTGCTCCTGAACCAACCACTCAACTTGAAGCTGAATCTACAACATGTACCGATGAAGCTGAGGAAGACACGTCTGGTGGTAGGAGGATGGCACCAAGAAATGCCACACACCTTACAAAGGAAGAGAAGGAACTTGTGATTGAATTCCTCCAGCAGAATCATATGCTCTACTCTAAGAGGCTTGCTGGCTACAAAGGCACGGCGGCTAGAGACAGACTGTTGGCGGATGAACCGTACGCCAAATGAGCTCAATACTTGGTATGAAAGCATGCGCACGAAACTCGGCAAACTGAAGAAAGCCATCAACAAGTCTGGTCAAGCTGCAGATCGTTTCGCCGCAACTGAACGGAAAGTAAATTGTTCACTTTTCTGCTACGGAGTAGCGCTTGTAGGAGCCGCTGTGGTGTAGTGGTTAACCACTATCCTTGTACCCAGAGATCCCGAGCTTAATCCCTGGCTCCTCCAGACTATCGAATAAGGCCAAAGCTGTGGCTATTAGTACTATATGTCTGAATATGGCCTAAGCTGTTGGTAGAACGTTACACACAAACTTACTAGACACTAGAAGCCCTTGAAATAGTAATAGCGCGCGCGCGTGCGCGTGTGTGTTCGGTTGCACATTAGCCATTTAAGTATATATGAGCCGTGACATGTGATTTCCAACAATGTGGTATTTGACATGTTTAGAGTCAGATGAGCATGTGCAGCCTCCTTTTAAGCTTAGAAACTCCAAATTGTGTTCAGTCAGGAGCTGAACAATATATAATATTTAAGCGACAAGCAAAGACTTTGATCAGATTGCGCGTCTGCGTATGCGCAGGCTGGTCTGAGCCTTTGCTGGTCGCACATACCACATTGTTGGAAATCCCATGTTGCGGCTCATATTTTCCTATTGTTTGATACAATACTCTTGGAAGGTTCCATTGTATATATTGAGGGGTCGAAGTTTAAAGTATCCAAATAGAATGGTATTTATATTTGTCGTAGCTGACAGTGTAGACCTTTATGAAATGTTATATTATGTGGCATTTCATAAGGGTTTTTAATGTTTGTCTCAAGGAGTCACTTAATTGTGTATAAAGACTATGGCAAAGACTGGATATATGCACCCAGCAAACATTCAAATACAAAATCGGTTTTGTCATTGAAATCCATGATATGATCCGATCGAAGATTCAGAATGCATATTGGGTCCCACTCTTTTATACCGTAGGTACAGACGGACTCAATCACCACCCGTCGTCCACGTTTTGCCGTAGTAGACCTTGGCAGAACTTGATATTCGTGGCAGAACTTGATTGGAACGTGACACAACGTGAGAGGTCCCAGCTGACCGTGGCAGACAGGGAGGGAACGTACACACATCCGTGGCAGACCTTGGGCCTTACCGTGGTGCGCCGTCGAGTCTCCGGGATTCAACACCCTACGGTCCGCCACGGATACCTTGACAGACCGTGACAGAACGTAACAAGACTTGGCAGAGAACTTGAACAGGAAGAAAAATGACCAAAACACCACGGCGAGCTACGTTTCATGCTGCCGTGGTCGCCGGGGACATAGTGTAAACCTAGCATAAAGGAGCCTTCATCCACATCCCCAGCATCTAATGCTCTGGTGAAGTTATGTGTTCGTTTGCGCATTCGCGGCTCCAATATTCGATTCCAGTAAAACGTGTGTAAAACGGCCTCTCGCTCCTCCCTTCCGCTGAATCATTCATGAAGGATTGTTGTCAGTTACAAGCGAAAGTGTGTACACGAAGTAATGGTTAACCGCTTGCCCAGGAAAAAGTGACAATAGCTGTTGACATGGAATGTAAAACAAGTAGCCCAATGGGCAACGATCGCTCACCTGGGAGCCAGCATTATGTTTGGAGACACCATAATTTAGGATGCTCAAAGGCAGATAACTCTGAACTTGAAACAGTGACTAGGAATTATTACAAAAAACATCCGATATTATGCTAGTTCTAGTTATCTGCAAGTATTAACAAGAAAAACTATAACATGTGTTACATGTTATAAACGGCGTTGTTGAAAGGTTCTTATGAGTAATAATAGATGAAGGATAATAATGAAGTTTTTTTTCCGCAATGAGATATACATTAAAGCGGCTTTGAAATGAGTCATTAAATGCTTGACGTTTCGCTAATAAACCATTCAATCAGACGGTGATGGGGAAGCAAGCTTTTGTGAATACTTGCTATCATCAGTCTTTTATGAAAACCAATACTTGTCCGCGGGGAAAGAAAAAAGTTAGACTGCATTACGTCCCTTGATATACAGTATTTTAAAAAAAAGAACAAGAAAAACTATGACTTCTCAAGTCGAAAGAATAATATCCCATACATTTTCATCCTTTTGATGGAAAGAAATGAGTTTGCGGGTGATAGGGAAAATCTACTAGCGTGCCAGTAGCAAAATAAAGAAAGATGATGATTGCTTCCGCGTTTGACACAACATCGAAACAAACCTCAGGTCAAACCAATCGAATGACCTATTTTCCGCGTTTTGCCTTTAATATTTCTTAGATTATTTTCTTTGCTTGTTCATATTTTCTGCTTGTCTGCTTGTATGCCCGTTGTCCATTCTGTTTGTTTGTTTAACTATTTTTTTCTTGCTCCTATTTTCTAATAAAATGAAAAGTTTGTTTCTGTTTTATCGTTAACCACGCACCCTGCTATATATAGAATGAATGACGTCACAATGATTTACAGAATAGTCCTTTAAATACGTATATAATATACTTATTTAAGAATTTCGTATCTACAGTAATGAATTATCAATAAGTTCGCCCCAGAAAACCGCTGATAACACATAATTGGAAATATTTTCTTGGTAGAAATATTTATTACAAGTATAAGTTATTCTAAGTTTAGACCATTAGACCAGCTGGCGAGTGTGAAAAATAGGTATAGTCCGTGGGTAGAACAGGGGTTGAACATCCGACATTTTCACTGAAAAGACACCCGATCTTAGACGTTTTAAATACTCTTTTAATAAGAGAAATCTACGTTTGTTTTTACTTTACCCTTGGAAAAACGAAAAATTTAATCAAAACATTATTCATTGAACAATAGCTTTGATCACACCCCTCTTTGGAATAGTCCATTTCAAAACCAATTACAATTATAGGCTAAGTAACCACTGTTTCATAAATGAACTAATATTAGTTACTTATGCATTAATAAGTAACGCCGTAGAAAAGATCTGAATAAAAATTGCACAGGAAACCTGGTGAAAGTGTAGTTTCAGATGCTCAAGGGCAGCTAACTCCGTAGTCAGTGATGGGATCTGACCGAAATTCAAATTTCGTCCATACTTTTATGTATGTTCTTGTAACCAACAAGGATGAAGAAAATCATATGAAAAATGAAGGTGCTAGAGTGGTCACAACATTATACAGTAATATTTTAGATGCTTTAGGGCAGCTAACTCTGTAGCTGGTGAATGAGTGTGGCGGAAAATCAAACCCATCCAAGCTTTTATGGAAGTCCTTGTTATCTGCAAGAATAAGGAAGATCCATTCAAAAATTAAGGTGCTAGAGTGGTCACAACAGATCTCCCATTTTTAGTCTATGCAGATTTTTTATGATGTTCAAGGGAAATTAACTCCACAGTCTAAGGTTGGTTATACTTAAAATTCAAACTCATCCAAGTGTTTATGGTTGTCCTTGTTACCTGCGAGAATGAAGAAGATCCAATCAAAATTGAAGGCACTAGAGTGATCACAACATTATCAATCAATTTTTAAGATGCTCAAGGGCAGCTAACTCCATAATATGTGATGGGATCTTGACGGAATTCAAACTCATTCAAGCTTTTATAGTTGTTCTTCTTATCTGCAAGAATGAAGAAGATAAAGCGATCCATCATTTACAAAGCCGTGAAAACTTGCGCCTTCTACCACCACCCCTCATTTTACGTCTTTAGACTGGGTGCCGTTTAGACGATAGTTTTAGTAAATCCTTTGCAGATTTGGAAAAAAAGAAAAAGTGCTAAAATATTAAGGATATAAGTGTCCTTCATTTCCAAAACTTTGCGGTATTCCTTCTGTGCATGCGTACGAAATATACCTAAAAATGTGACGTTTGTCATGGAAAAGATGAAACTGGCGTCTTTCAGTTTGTTTTTAGATGCTTTCCCTCCCTAGACCCAAGATGCCCTTTGGACAATTAAATGTCGCTATACAAATATATAACATATGTAAATGGCGTCTTGGGTCTAGGGGGGGGGGGGAAGGGGTTGTATAAGAGAAAGAAGACATTACATATCTGACAAAATTAGACCGTTTTTTATTGTACATCAACTGTATAAATAGTTTTACTGTACATAGCGTGGTTGCCTGTTTAACGGTCTAGTTCCCATATATGTTACTGAATAACAAGCACAGTTGATGATCAAAATAAATTCTCATTCAATAAGAAGTAGTTATTACATGCATGAAGGAACACCCGTTTTAAATATACTGCTTGATTGGGGGCAATGGTGCATCGACGGCTCGTCTATATATATTTGTTGAATGTGCTTAGTTTCTTTAGTCGTTATTTCAACAAAATAAAACGAACGTCTCGTTTATGGAGATTGCTCGCCTTATCGCTAGAAATTCTTCAAAATTGAAAGCACTTGAGTGGTCACAATAGATCTCCCATTATAAGTATATGGGGATTTTTCCAGACGCTCAAGGACAACTTACTCATAAGTCCATGGTCGGATCCTGCCGAATTTCGAACCCATCCGAGTTTTCATGGTTGTCCTTGTTTCCTGCAAGAATAAAGAAGAGCCAATCAAAAATGAAGGCGCTAGAGATGTCACAACATTATTCATTGATTTTTCAGACACCCAAGGGCAGCGTAACTCCGAAGTCAGTGATGGAATCTTGCCGAAATTCAAACCCATCCAAGCTTTTATGGTTGAACTTGTTACCTGCAAGAATGAAGAAGATCCATTGGAAAATGAGGGTACTTGAGTGGTCACAACGTTTCTCCCATTATAAGTCTATGGGGATTTTTCCAGACGCTCAAGGGCAGCTAACTCATAAGTCAAAGGACGGATCCTGCCGAATTTCGAACCCATCCGAGTTTTTATGGTTGTCCTTGTTTCCTGCAGGAATGAAGAAGAACCAATCAAAATGAAGGAGTTAGAGTGGTCACAAGATTTTCCACATTATAACCCTATTGGAGCTATCTGTTGCCATGGAAACCAGAGTTCTGATCCGATCTAGCCCAAACCCTAATGCAGTCAATCCCCCATCCCAATGATACTCCAGATGAAATTTGACTACGATCGGCCAGCTGGTCTTAGAGATATTCATGTTTGAAAGTGGGGAGGCACAGATGGATGCCGGCTCGAGTCTCCCCCTGAGCCTTCAGCTCTGGTGAGCTAAAAAAGGCCACTCAAAATAGGCAAAGATCTTAATGACAAATGATAGCTTAATGAAGGTCAAGAGCATTCTGCAATATTTTTGACCTGCATTAAGCGCTAATTGGTCTTTAAAACCAATTTTCGATCTTTTTGATGGTAGCCGTTATACACAGGGTTTTCTGTAGTACCAATGTGCTGGCTCAAAAAAAGCGAATACGACAAGGAAATGCCACAAGCACGGAGCAACCGACGGCACCACGAGGAAGACGCAGGCATTCAAATGGCAGCAAACTGACAGTTGAACCACGATGGGCTCAGCGAAAAACTGCAGACACACAACTTATGTGAGAAATACCAGGTACTGCCACAATCCAACACTGCAGACCGACCCGTGGCACCGCGAGGAAGACACACGCATTCATATGGTAGCAAGCTGACAGTTAAACCACGATGGGCACAGCTAAAAACTGCAGACACAAAACTTATGTGAGTACGACCAGGACATGCCACAATCCAACACTGCAGACCAACCCGTGGCATCGCGAGGAAGACACAGGCATTCAATGACAGCAAACTGACAGTTAAACCACGATGGGCACAGTAAAAAACTGCAGACACAAAACATATGTGAGTACGACTAACAAATGCCACAGTCGAACACTGCAGACCAACCCGTGGCATCGCGAGGAAGACACAGGCATTCAATGACAGCAAACTGACAGTTAAACCACGATGGGCACAGTAAAAAACTGCAGACACAAAACATATGTGAGTACGACTAAGAAATGCCACAGTCGAACACTGCAGACCAACCCGTGGCATCGCGAGGAAGACACAGGCATTCAATGACAGCAAACTGACAGTTAAACCACGATGGGCACAGCGAAAAACTGCAGACACAAAACATATGTGAGTACGACTAAGAAATGCCACAATCCAACACTGCAGACCGACCCGTAGCACCGCGAGGAAGACACACGCATTCATATGGTAACAAGCTGACAGTTAAACCACGATGGGCACAGCTAAAAACTGCAGACACAAAACATATGTGAGTACGTCTAAGAAATGCCACAGTCGAACACTGCAGACCAACCCGTGGCACCGCGAGGAAGACACAGGCATTCAATGACAGCAAACTGACAGTTAAACCACGATGGGCACAGCGAAAAACTGCAGACACAAAACATATGTGAGTACGACTAAGAAATGCCACAGTCGAACACTGCAGACCAACCCGTGGCACCGCGAGGAAGACACAGGCATTCAATGACAGCAAACTGACAGTTAAACCACGATGGGCACAGCGAAAAACTGCAGACACAAAACATATGTGAGTACGACTAAGAAATGCCACAGTCGAACACTGCAGACCAACCCGTGGCACCGCGAGGAAGACACAGGCATTCAATGACAGCAAACTGACAGTTGAACCACGATGGGCAAATCCAAAAACAGTCGACACAAAACTTATGTGAGTATGACCAGGGAATGCCAGAATCGAAAGCTGCAGACCAGCCCATGGCACCGCGAGGAAGAGAAACAGAACTTTAACAGTCACATGACGTCAAAAGGCAATGGGACTCGTCGCGAGAAAACCTGTCTTCGGGGTTTCCGACAAAGCGAGATTCAAACCAGTCTAATTAGCTACAGAGACTAGGTAGAAAATTAAAAGAATTTCTAGCGATAAGGCGAGCAATCTCCCTAAACGAGACGTTCGTTTTATTTTGTTGAAATGACGACTGGAGAAACTAGGCACATTAAACAAATATATATAGACGGGCCGTCGATGCACCATTGCCCCCGAATTTGTATATTTAAAACGGGATTTCCTTAGTGCATGTAATAACTCTACTTCTTATTGAATGGGAATTTATTTCGATCATCAACTGTACTTGTTATTCAGTAACATATATGGGAACTAGACCGTTAAACAAGGGAACCAATCGTCCTATCACGCTATGTACAGTAAAACTATTTATACAGTTGATGTACAATAAAAACGACCATCTTGCAAAGTGGTCTATTTTTTGTCAGATATTTGATGTCTTCTTTCGCTTATACAACCCCTTCCCCCCCCCCCCCCCCCTAGACCCAAGACGCCATTTACATATGTTATATATTTGTATAGCGACATTTAATTGTCCAAAGGGCATCTTGGGTCTAGGGAGGGAAAGCATCTAAAAACAAACTGAAAGACGCCAGTTTCATCTTTTCCATGACAAACGTCACATTTTTAGGTATATTTCGTACGCATGCACAGAAGGAATACCGCAAAGTTTTGGAAATGAAGGGCACTTATATCCTTAATATTTTAGCACTTTTACTTTTTGAAAACCTGCAAAGGATTTACTAAAACTCTCGTCTAAACGGCACCCAGTCTAAAGACGTATAATGAGGGGTGGGAGTAGAAGGCGCAAGTTTTAACGGTTCTGTAAACGATGAATCGCTTTGAAACCTATTTTGATGCTTTCTATGTAAATTTTACTACCAGAACAGACCAATTTTAAAAACATTAGGGCAATTTCAAAATTTAGGTTTTGTAATCATGTCAACTAGGGAAAATATACGCCTTATCGCTAGAACTCCTTTCGCTTATAGCAAGCTTAGATAGGTTACGTTTCAAAACGCGAATAACAAAGGCGCTGATCAGACTGCGCAGGCTGGTCTGCGTCTTTGTTGTTCGCAAACCTTTGAAGACAGGTTTTCTCGCGACGAGGCCCAATTATAGTAAAGCAACTAGCTCTCTCTTCCTCAGCGACAAAACAAGGACCAGATGAAAGATTTAGATCAGGATTGTACCGATAACGTTTTTTTTATTTTGTCTGATTTTATTTTAAAATCAACGTTTTTGAAAAAATCTTCAGTCAGGAATACGATCAGCGTGTCAAAATGTTTGTTAAGGTCATCAACAGACGACACAATCATGTAAAGCTTATCTACTACACAGTACCGAAAAATCAGTAAAATCGACTGTATCAGTGAAATTGACTATTTTACATGTAGGTCTATACAAATACGAGAGTGGGATGCAAATATGAGAGTGGGATGCAAATATCACATCGTGTGAAGAATTGGTACCAAAACGTCAATTTCGGCAAATGTGAAATTTGCGTATGGCCAATTTCGATAATTTTAGTGGTCTAAAATCTGTGCTCAAATTTCACATTTTTATATTCTTAACCTGTGAAGAATCGGTACGTATTCGTCCTATTTGTAAAGAACTGGTTCGATTTTTCTCAGATGTGAAGAATTGGTACTCAAATTTCACAAATGTGAAGAATCGCTACCGTGAAGAATTGGTACATAATTTTCACAAATGTGAGGAATCGGTACCAAATCCTCACACATGTGAAATATCGGTACCAAATGCTCACACATATGAAAAATTGGTACCAAATTATCACAGGTGTGAAGTATTGGTACTAAATCTTCACAGATGTCAATAACAGAATTGGTAATAGCTAGTCACATGTGAAGATTCTATTTATAGCATGACTTGCGTTGCAATTGACTGGATGACTACATATATATCTCCCTCTCCCTCTTACACACACACGCACGCAAAGAGAGAGACAGAGAGAGAGAGAGAGAGAGAGAGAGAGAGAGAGATCCAAAACAATTTTTAAAGCGAATGTATAGTGCGACCAGGTAACGGACGTTGGGCGTGTCAGACAGAGCACTGCCATTCACTGTCAATTTAGACTGGTCAACAGTAGATTGGGTATCACAGCATAGGCACGCTTAAATCGTGCAAAACAACTAAGCCGCAGACGACAAAGGTGGCCAGCTTTATACGGTTAGTATGCCTGGTAAACACTCGCAAACGCATCTAATCAGAAAACATCAGTCTTACTTGTTTACAGACACATTGGTTTATATTATTTTTCACTGTTCAGGGCCTCATAGAACGTATGTTGATTTTAGTTAGATCAGCAAGGCAGACTGGTCAATGTTAGAATGGTTGTTGCTCAGGTTACACAGCGTAATGAAGATTTGATTGCATGTAGCGTGCTTTTACCTGTGATGTCCTTTAGTATTGTATTTACTATACAGCCATATTATTATATCACAAGAAACCATCTTAACCCAATTAAGCCAATGGAATTTCCCACTGTTATCAATTGGACCTGTCCATTTTCGTTTTAAGGGTTTTTGGGTGGTATTTTTCTTTGTTATTCCAATCTTGATAGAACAATCTATAAGCAAACAGTGGAGAACCTGATCAGACGCCGCGTTTGCAGCGTCTGATCTGGGTCTGCACTGCTTGCCTATTTACCACAAAAAAGACGCTAGCCATAATATTTGTTTGTTTGTTTAGTGCTTAACGACGCATCAACCCTTGTGGGTCATTAGCGTCAGAAGGTATTAACTAAACATGATGAGGATGGAAAAAGTTAAAAATTTATAAGATAAAATAAAAGGAATGGTGATGATGAGTTTGTTTTATGATAATAAGTTGCAATACGATTGTTGACAGGAGAGACCACGTACAATATCTGAAAGAGCTATTCAGATAACTGTACATGTTCTTTAACTGAACAGAATACAACATAATATAATCTGTATTATGGTCTGATACAAATGTAAAACAAAACATGATTTTAAAGACAGCAATTAGATTTTGTTAAAAAGATTTATTTGTCTTAAAAATGTCATAATACTATCAATATGTATATCTTGAAATAATTCTTTCATGTTATTAACATGGAAGCAATTATTTCTTACTTGTGCAAAATCGCCACATTCCAAAAGGAAGTGACGTACAGTGAAAGGTGCGTCGCAACCAACACATTGAGGATGCTCTTCACCTTGTAGTAAGTATGAATGAGTGACTCTTGTATGACCTAAGCGGAGTCGAGCTAATACTACTTCTTCTCTTCTAATGTTTCGAACAACTGATTGATATTCACCAATAGTTGGTTTGATGTTAAGAAGTTTATTACCAATGCTGTTATTCCATGAAGTTTGCCATTCTTCCAAGATATATTTATTGATAGAGGGCTTAAAATTGGAAAATGGAATTTTAAAAGAAGTTGGTTCTAATGAAAGCGATGTTTTTGCTTGCTTATCTACCATCTCATTCCCTTGGATACCTATATGACTAGGAATCCAACAGAGAACAATTTCTTTATAAGTTAAAAGCTCATGACATTTTTCTAAACGTTTCTGAATCTGTGGATTCTTTGAACTGGTATGGTTCATTGCTTTCAATACAGAGAGCGAGTCAGAAAATATAATAAATTTATTGTTTGCATCACAAGTGCTAATGAAATCTAAAGCTAGATCAACTGCTTTGGCTTCAGCAGTGAAAATTGATGAATCGTCAGGTATACGTTGCATATTACTATGGTTGTCTGATATAACAGCACAACCAACCTTTCAGTCTTCCTTTGACCCATCAGTATAAATTTGTTGGTAATTCTTATAACGACTTTGCATTTTTCTGAAATCATCTTTTAATATGTGTGGATTTGATTCAGATTTTTTGCCGGAATGTAAATCAAAAAGTATTTCAGGTGGTTTCATGCACCAAGCTGGAATATTTGGTGTAAAATGTTTTTCAATATTTTGTGGTTTGATATTGGCAGATTCTAAAAGTGGTGAAATTCTGATGCCAAATGATTTAATAGCTTTAGGTTTTTGATCATACAAATTAACATAATTTGGTGGGAATGTAACTTCATGAGCAGGATTTGATGGGTTAGCAGCAAGTCTTATAGCATATTGCAAAGAGAGTTTCTCTCTTCGTGAATATAGCGATGGTTCATCTGCTTCCACATAGAGACTAGCAACAGGAGAAGTTCTAAAAGCCCCTAAAGCTAATCTAAGTCCTTGGTTATGTATAGGATCAAGCATTTGAAGATATGATTTTCGTGCAGAGCCATATATGATACAGCCATAGTCTAATTTTGACCGGACTAGGGACCGATACAGCTTTAGAAGTGTAGTTCGGTCTGCACCCCAAGAAGTATGGGAAAGCACTTTTAAAAGATTCAATGCTTTTAAACATTTAGCTTTGAGATATTTAATATGGGGTATAAAACTGAGTTTTCTATCAAATAAAATGCCAAGGAATTTAGATTCCTCAACAACTGGAATAGGTGATCCATATAAATGTAAAACCGGATCATCATGTTGTTTGCGCAACTGACAGAAATGTACACACTGTGTTTTTGATTTGGAAAACTTAAAGCCATTGCTTGTTGCCCAATTTTCAATCTTATTCAAATTTTGTTGTAGTTGACGTTCAATTGTTGCCATGCTTTTCGAGCGATAACAGATACAGAAGTCGTCAACGTACAATGAGCAATCAGTAAGATTACCTAAACATTTCACAATATCATTAATTTTGATACTAAAAGTGTTGTAGATAGCACGCCCCCTTGAGGTACACCTTGCTCCTGGTCATAATAGTCAGACAGAGAGGAGCCAACCCGGACTTGCATGGCGCGGTCTGCAAGGAAGTTTTCAATGAATGTAGGAAGTCTACCTCTTAATCCTAGTTTGTGGATATCTTTTAAAATGCCATATCTCCACGTGGTATCATAAGCTTTTTCCAAATCAAAAAACACAGCAACTACATGTTCCTTTTTAATAAAGGCATCACGTATGAAGGTTTCCAATCTAACTAAATTATCAGTTGTACTGCGGTCAGATCTGAAACCAGACTGAAACCGCGATATATGATTATTGGATTCTAAAAACCAAGTAAGTCTTTTATTTATCATTCTTTCAAGTGTTTTACATAGACAACTTGTTAAAGCTATAGGTCTATAATTATTAGGTTCCGCAGGATCTTTCCCAGGTTTGGGAATTGGGATTATGGTTGCTAAGGTCCAATCTTCTGGAAATTTACCAGTAGTCCAAATGTAATTAAATATATTCAAAAGGGTTTCAAGAGAATTCTCTGGGAGATGTTTAAGCATTTGATAGTGGATCTCGTCAGGACCCGTGGCTGAGTCATGTGATAGTTGAATAGCATCAACTAATTCATCTAAATTAAAATCTTTGTTATAAATTTCATTATTTGTGATTTAAAATTTAATTTAACTTTCTCTTGTTTAGTTTTAATCTTTCTGAAGGATTCAGAGTAATTGAATGATGATGAATTGTGACAAAAAGTTTCTCCTAAAGTGTCAGCAATGTCTGTTTTTGAAGTTGCTTTGCTGTCAGTACCCACCATGTTTAGATGTGTGTAACTGGGGGATTTGTTTTTTCCAGAGATTTTTCTTATCATATCCCAAACCTTTTTAATAGGTGTTCTATGATTGATTTTCGAAACATAAGATCTCCATGACTTACGTTTCGAAAGTTTAATTGTTCTGCGGGCTTTAGCTCTAAATACTTTAACGTCATTCAAGTTGTTGGAATTTGGAGATTTTTTAAATTTAGATAGCGCTTGTTTACGTTGTTTAATTGCTTCTTTACAGTCGTCGTTGTACCATGGATTACTTTTAGATGGATTTGTCGAGGTTTGAGGAATACATTCTTTAGATATTTCTATAAGAGAAGAAGTAAAGTCAGATATGGGATCAGAAGATTCTTTGAAGTTTTCTGGTATTAATTCACCAGTGCATAGAGTATTAAATAGATCCCAGTTGGCTCTATTTAATTTCCACTTTGGATTGTGGTCCTCAGTGGAAAAAGTGTTCTGTTCAATGATGATAGGAAAGTGATCACTATTATGTTGGTCTTTACACACAGACCAATTATAATCAAGAAAGAGTGATGGGTGACAGAAGGAAAGATCAATAGAGGAAAAGGACTTTGCACCTGTAGAAAGATAAGTGTATGATTTATCATTCATAATACATATATCATTTTTTGTTAAGAAATTTTCGATAAGCTCACCTCTGGAATCATTGTTTTTACCACCCCAGAGGATATTGTGACCATTGAAGTCACCTAATATGATATAAGGAGAAGGAAGTTGTTGTAGTAAACTGTCCAGGTGTTGAGAATTAAGAGAAAATGATGGGGGAATATATACAGAACATATGGTTATTTCTTTGTCAAGAGTGACAGATACTGCAGTTGCTTGTAGTTCTGTTTGTAAATCAATCTTTCTTTGAGGGAAAGATGATTTTACAAACACCGAGGCACCACCAGAGGGCCTCAGACAATCAGTATGAACATAGTTATATATATTAAAACCTTTTAATGAGATGTTATCATCTGGTTTAAGAAATGTCTCTTGAAAACAAAATACAGATGGATTATATTCGGAAATCAATAGAGATACTTCATTAAAATTAGGTTTCAAACCTCGACAATTCCATTGAATAATTTTATGTTTAAAATCCATACTTGAAAATAATATTAAAAGAGATACTAAAATAATGGTTAGATTGACACCTTCCATTGTTTAAGTTGTTGGTAATCGTGAAAGTGTGCCTTTAGGGAGGTGATCACTGGAGGAAGAGTCTGTGAAAACCACAGAATCATCGTCCATGTCATCTTCCTCATCATCCTTTTTAAACACAGAAAATGGATTCTTCTGAGCTAGTATTGCTTTTTCAGCTTCTTCTTTATCTTTCTGTGCTTTTTCTTTGATATATTGTTGTCGTCTTTCATCTTTTTGTTGTTTTTTGAGTTTGTCTTTCTCTTCTTTTTTCTTCTTCTCTTCGTCTTTCCTTATCATCTCCAGGGTTGCTGGCTTAAGGGTTTGCCCTGGACGAGATGGATTACCTTTTTCTTGGGGTTTTCCTTTAGGGGGTTCTTGTTGTTTTTCTTCTTTCTGTTTTTTTAAGTATTCTGTAAAACTGTCGTCAATCTGTGTGCTCTTAGTGTCTGTTTCTGTAGATTTGTTGCAAGTGCCTGGTTTCACAGCACTTGCATATGTCCTAGCCTGGTAGAATTGTTCATATTGTTTGCGAGCTTCCGGAAAGGATATGTTTTGTTCACATTTGATTTTTAAGATTTTCTTTTCTTTCTCCCATTGTGGACACTCTTTGAAGTTGGCAGGGTGGTCACTAGAACAGTTTACACATTTGGCAGGTCTTTGACACTGACCAGATGCGCAATGTTCAGGCATACCACAGTTGATACATATAGCCTGCCTGCTACACTTATTTTCATGGTGGCCATACACTTGACATTGATAGCATCTAAGCGGATTGGGAACATATACATCAACCTTCGCTTGAATGAAACCTATTTTGACAACCGTTGGTAAATCTGGTGTATTAAATGTAAATACAAATGTGTTAGTGCTAGCCATAATATGGGTTAAACGAAAAACTCCATACTTTTGTAGGAATAGCGAAATGTTTTACACATGATGTACCGATAAACGGCGTGCATGTAATAAAGGTTTAGAGATTACACATTAATGAACTAGCCCAACAAACAGGCTGACATGAATGACGCCTTCAAAAATCTGTAGTTACCTGTAGAGTTAACCAGTGGTAGAGTGCTCGACTTGAGATAGAGGGGCCGTTGAATTGAGTCTCTCTGGAGGAACCATGTTATTTCCTTGTGTAAGGCACGTTATACTCTATTTAGTACTGGTACAACCCAGGATATGTCCCGACATGACTGATTTGACTGGGACGTTAAGTATCAACTTCGAATAATCGAGGTCTACAGTTGCTTTGTACCAGTGTGTTAGATATGTGTTTAAAGGATTGCTATTTGGAGAAGGCTCAATGATGGAACTTAGTAATGTCATATTCTCTGCTAATTAATGGTTCAACCTAGATGGACAGGGAAACGTCGCGACATGACTGAAAAATGTTGACAGCGACGCAAAATATCAATACAAAGGAAAAAAATCAACGCATAATAACAAAAGAGCCCCTTATCTCGAAATTTTGCTGCAGTTGTGTGCGTCTACTGGTACACAGGTTCATCTTTAGTCTGCTACTTGGAAAATATTTGTGTAAGATATATTGTCGATTAAAATATTTTCCCAAATTCTGTTTGCTTGGCAAGAAAATGATTTGGGTTTTTAGATCTGCCTTCGAAAAAATGGTATTATAAAAAACACACACAAAAAAAAAAACCCACCAAAAACAGCCCACCTTCCCTACATACAACCAACACCAATTAAAATTTGGCATGATAAGGGTTCAATATCTGGGCCACCGGGAAAGGGTACACAGATCTTTTATGAAACAATACAACTTGTGTGATTGTAGATATCATTGTCGACGGTTGATTTTTTGCTTGAATAGTTTAAGATACATGTACGTGTTAAAGATATATGTACGTGCATATTTTAATCAACAGCTTAGCGTAGGTATCTACACTGATCAGATTCATCTGCAATAATTCGAAACGGTTTTTTTATCACGATACGGAAACTATAAAACTACAGGTATATAATATTCGTGTGGAGAGTTTCACAGATGGATGAATACGCAAACAATGCGACCTGACTAACCGATTTCCAAATGTATTTGTCCAGAGGTTGAACTTAGCTAAGGACCGCCCAACATCTCTTATCTGGACGGACTATTTTTTTTATAAATCCGTCTTAGGAACTGCTTCTTACGGAGATCAAAGGGACACAACTCAAAATTGTAAATACTAGAGTCATTGCTGTTCAGTTCTGTGTCTTCAAATAGTTAATATTCGTGTGTAATTTCATGCATGTACCTTGAGTTCTTGAGGCTTAAAATAATGAATGGGTGATTTTATCAACAGTAAAGCGAAATACGACTCCTGTTTTTTTATAGTAAAAATGGGGTAGGTGAACAAAACGACTCCTCCTGAAAAACTGCAACCTCAATTTGACTGTACGACGTGCCTAGAAATGTTGTGTAAGGGTAGTTCTAACTATTTCTGAAGCCAAACCTTTTCTTGCTGGAAAATTTTGCCAATTGTCAAAAATGTTGCTTCTTGACTCTCATCAGATTGTGAATAAATGCACATAAATACTTATAAGCTGTTGAATATGATTACCCCTAATAAAATGATGTATATGGTTAGAACCATTTCACTTTGCAAGTTAGCATGTAAAACCATCTGCTGACTTTTTAAAACCTTAAATGAACATTCTATCGATACATCAAGATATATAGCTTTGAATAGGGCGCAAAAAGGACACTGGCCGAAACCCGTGTCATTTTAACCACGCAGCCATTAGGAAATTAGTAGCTGTTAAGTTCCATTCGCCATGGTGATTAAAGCATTTTTCAAAATTAATTAGTCAAACGCTAATCGTAGACAAGTGCAGCAAAACTTTAAGCATGTTGTTTGCTACTATAATAATTTTAAAACATCAATCAATATACCAAAATAATCACAGTCAAGTGCTAGTTATCATATCTGTTAAAATTACGATTGTGAACAAATTTTTAAATTTCTTCTGGTTTTGCATAGCATATGATAATTATACTCAATCATTCGTCAGTAGTTATATTGTTGTATCCATTTAAGCGTGTAACTGGCAAATTCCGGTATTGGCATACCCCCATGTTATAAAAAGTGGGTGGGGTAAATCAACCCCGCGTAGAAAACACAATAACAATCGAATCTGCATAATTTTCTTATTGCAGTTATTTCAAAACCTGTTAAGAGGCACAAAAAAAGTTTAAATGCATTTTCTAAAAATAGTAACGCTCCATGACGTCAATTATATACAAAATAAGGTATATTAGCACCCCTAGGCTATTTATTTTGCAAATCATCCTAATAAAACAAAAGTATTTACCTTGTTTTGGGATGAAAGTTACCATAACACTTCCATCTACTATATGAACAAGAAAAAATATAATACTACTTTACAGTTAAAATATTAAGCCACATTCAAAAGCCCGTATCCAACTTCCACTTGTGTCAACTTTTTACAATAAAAGTTTATATGCCTAGTGTTCAATTTGCTGAGGTTCCAAACAAATCTTCCATATCCAATAATTGCTACGCATTTGCTATAATGTTTATATAATATTGTAGCTCGTGGTGTCCTTGATCTGCAGCCATATTTTCAGAAGCTGTGTATGGCTATGGACCCATTTTCATGCAATTGTTTCTAACGTTCTGTGAGAGACTTAGTCCGTAAATGTCATATTTCTACCATATTTCCAGCGTGCGAAATAAAGGTATGTCTTTGCCTCTTAGAAGTCATTAAAGTAATGCATTTTGAAATAATTTTAGGTTGCATGTATCGATTAAAGCTCAATCTTTTCAAATATATCCATGATGTATGCATTTACTTTCGCCGTTCTTTCTACGAACATAAAAAACGTCCCTCGTAAAAATCAAAAGTGAGATATTTACAGAGAAATTGTGAACAATTACAGAAAATTTGAAGAGATTATCTTTACAAATAACAAAGATATAAGCGTTTGAACTCGTATAGATGATGCGTTTTAAACATGACGTCACTTAACGTTGTAATTGACGTTCTGACGTCAACACCATTGTGTTAACATATGCCGCTAAAACAAAGACGCTAGGAGACATTGTCGCAAACAGGAAGCACGCTAGCACATACTAGCCTGTCGCTCGGTGCACACAGGGATTGAACCGCCATTTTTATTAAAAATATATTATGCGATCAATGCTTGCATGACTCAGGGCTTTACATTCAGAAAATATTGACTAAAAGAGAAATGATTAACTGTCAAAAATTTAACTTTTTGCTATTTTTAACAAAAATATCTGTCACTACAGGAGTGCGAGAATTGAACGGGACTAGCCAAATGTCGCTAGTTACCAATATAAAAGGGCGAAATGCGAGAGATCTAGATGAGGTATCGTCAGGTCTCGCGAGAGTGCGCTAGGAGCAATATTTCAAGAATGCTCCATGCTTCTGTAAATTTGATGTGTATGCAATTGCATAGACTGCACAAATAGCCCACATACGCCCATTCCGTGTTTACAAAAGCATTTGAAATGAGGTACCTTGTCTTAAAGGTAATGTATAGTTCAAATGCACAGCTGTTGCCATAGCAACATACATTATACGTATCACTTAATTTTATCAGAACTATTTGCGCCTTTGATTGTATCACATGTAAGAAGCAATTTGACTATTGTACAAATTATTTTTTTTTGTGGAGATGAAAACTTCAAATATTTGCTATATCCCAAATGTAAATGAGCGCGGATCTGATAAAAGGGTCCTTCGGGCATTTGAGCAGATTTTGTGTAATCAAAATTTCCAAAACATCTTAACTAATTGTCAAGATTTCGCATGTTCTTAAGAACAAGAAATAGATGCAGAAAAAACCTGTGTAAAACGGCCACTCTCAAAAAGACAGAAAATTGGTTTTCAAGACCAATTATTGATTAATGCAGGTCAAAAGTATTGCAGAATGCTAAGGGAGCATTCTCACGGGGGTAATACCAATTTCGCTGGCGACCGGGACAGCGTAAAGCTGCTATCGACCGAGGAGCAGGGCTTGCGACCGGTCGGTACGGCTGTCGACAGATAAACAAACAATCAAATGCGACGGTAAGTGTGCTGATTTAGTGGGTGTTCCTACATTTTTGGTGTTTAAACCGTTTCTTGGACAGCTTGCTTTTATTTTAAATGTTTTGCAGGCCTGGCTATTAGCCTTTTTTAACGCTGGGTGTAATTTTACGGATATTCATCAAAAACTAAATACAATCAGTATTCCCAAGAAAATTGGCAAATCGAGGCGATATGATGCAGATATATCATAAACATACATGATTACCTTTAATCTGTGAATGTGCATGTTGTTATATGCCTCTGTGGTACTTTTTTTTTAATTTTTTGTGATACTGCTGTCGATTAACAATAAATTTGCTTGGTACCGTTGTCGCCGTTTACTGGATACGGATGTCGACGATTCAACGAGAATGTAAACAGATTTCTTTGCTGGAAAATTAAGTTAACACCGAAAAATCTAACTTTCTACGTCATTTAGTTTGTGGTCATGTTTTAGAACCCTGTCAACAGTTTTTTGAGTCATACTGGGACCATTTCCTGTCTTCCTGGATTGAACTAGCACTAAACAGCGGTTATAGTATCTGGCTCAAGGATATAGCTCACTGTCCCTGACGACTAGCTACCATTCGATCCCCAGTCCAACGCTGTACCAATCTGAGCCGCCACTGTGATTGGTATGAACTGTTTGAATTAACATATTGGACTACAGCTTGTAAGGAACTATTAATATGCATAATCAGTTATGTATTACTTCATGTGTTTTCTAGTTTTACAAATATATTGACAAGGAAGAGAGAGCATGTTGCTTTGGTTTAATTGTCTTCCCTATGTCATGTGACTGTGTTCTGCGGCTCTTCCTCGTGTAGCTGTGGGTTAGTCTGCATTGTGCGATTGTGGTATATCCTGACCATGCTCACTTTTGCATGTTAAATGTGAAGCGAAAAACGGCAGTTATTGTATATGGACACGATTTTTTTGTCCAGCCCTTTTTTGTTACATCATTTATCATCTAATGTCCAACTTTTGCCAAAAAATAAAAGAGTATTGCAGCGTATAATTTCTAGTGCAGCGTCAAGCTTTAGTCAATGGCCAACAAAATCCCGAAGAAGAAGAAAAAACTTTCAGTAATTTTGAAGTTATATACAATTTTATATTTATGTAAGTTAGTGATGTAACTCTTGATGACACGCTAAAATGGCTTATAAACAAAATAATCCCCCTTTTTCCATTTTTTGAACTACTGATTTTAGAAATTATTATCTTGTATTTAACTGCTAGACAATAAATGTTTGTTTAAACAACACTAAGGTGTAAATGAACACTTGCGATGTAACTGGACAATAAATTATGGAGTCTTCATTATATCTTCTTGCTATATGTTTTATTTTACAAAATATTTCACTTTTTCCTGTTTTGTTAACTACTGTTATTAGGAATCATTCTCTTGTTATATTTGATAGTTAGACAATACATATTTATAACCACAAAACTAAAGGGTGAACTTAAGCATTTGTGATGTAACTGGAAACGAATCATGGAGTCTTCATTACATCTTTGCTGAAATTGTGTATTTGAATAGAACTCCAACTACAAAATAACAAAACTATACTATGACTAGCTCAGTTTCAGCATTCCTTTTTTTATAGAAGAGTTTCAAAGATATAATGGAGTTATTGTCATAAAATGCGTTAGAGATGTAACAGGATACCTTTTAATTGCGTCTTTCTTATGCTCAATATATTTGGCTTTATTGAAAGTAACTGTAAACATACATACCTGAAAAGACCACCAGTGGATTGAATAACAGCATTTTCGCAGGTTTCAGCATCAAATCCTCATATATGAAGTAGATCTCTATTGAATATTCTCCTTTATAAATCTGGCTGTAACGGAGACACAAGAAGATATTGTCCCAGTTACATCATTTAATATTAGTCTCGTTTTGATAAGCATTCTCCGCTAAATAATTTTTTCTGTGCATGAACAACATGTACAGAGATGCAACACTTTATATGTCAGTTCTTTTGCATGTTTTAGCTTCACTTAAATGAACAACCAGACAGTTTTTCTCTGGACAAGACGTAACTTCATGTTAAAATAACACTGGGGTATTTTCAGCCCCCCTTCAACCTTCAACAACACAGCCACTTTTGATGCGTACAATATATTTCAGTTGCTTATACCCACGTGACAATAAGCGCGCCAAATTTTTTCTTCTAAAGTGCTTAGGTACATTTATTTATACATTTACTCAAAAGTTGCTGCCATAACATACTGGACACTATAAATACCCCAGCTCTGTGTTCAATGTTTAAAGCATACTGATTGGTCCCCGCATTGTTCCCAACTCGTTAATATTCGTATTCCAATTGGAAGCACACTTCTTACTGTCAATATATTGAGTTTAAGTACATTTAGACAAGACGTAACATGGTTGGACACGTATTGTTACATCAGCAAACAAGGACTTCGGACAGTCTTAATAAAGGATTGCCCATAAAAATGACCAGATAAAAGTTTCAAAGAAAGTGATATTTTTTCTATGAAAAAGATAGTAGGTTCAACCCTCGTCTTATCCACAAAAGTCGTTTTCTCATTGGACAAGTATGGGTTGAAAACTCTGTTTTTGCTATTCAACATATAGAAAAAAGAAAAAGTTTTACTGAAGTGCTTCCCCCCCCCCCCGTGACCAAACTAATCCTTTTGCATACTGTTGTAGTTTTACATTTCACACATCTTATAAACACAGCATGATTGGTCACGGGGGGGGGGGGACACTGTCGAAATGCTCAAAAACACTTTATTATAAAAACTTATAAGAAACTTATTTGTAAAAACCTGTAGGTAAATATCAATTTGCAATGGCATGTATCAGGGCTTTAGTTATGAGTGCTTACAAAGTAATTAATTGTCTCATTTCTTAACCAAAACATATGTTGTGGGTACTCAAAAGAACCGTCTCAATGAGACGGTTCTTTTAAGCACCAAATTATAGGTTAAACCTGATGTGTTAGAAAATATTAACGATTTTACGCGCAAAAACTGTTTTATCTAGACTATGATTTATACAGTATGCAGATATGATACACCTCAGTGGACAAGTAAATTGGTTGACCTTGAAACATTACAGGTAATAGTCAAAAGTAATTGACAGCGCACTTCTTTAGATAAAACAATGAAATCTTCTCAACCCGAATTTATGCAAACGCATCATTTTCGTCTCAAGTTTTATGCCGCAAACATAATACATACATGTATATAGGTGAATACTCGACGAAACTTTGACTTTCTGTGAAATAAAATTTGGTCACAGAAAATACCCCCACCCCCTAAACCCTAGAGTCCTGGCATAATTATGCAATATTTTCAAAATATTTTTATTTTGCTAGGTGCACTAAAGTAAGGGTTTGATTTTAGCACAAAACTATAGTTTTCAGTTATGCATTATCCTAGCCACAGGCTGTCAAAATTTGGGCAGATTGAATAGGAAACTGTCCGAGGTCCTTTTTTGAAATTGATTTTATTTACAAAATTATGTAATAATTGATATTTTTACGTTTCACCCTGAAAGAGTAGTCTTTTAGAAAGACAATAAACGCTTGTTGTATTTCCTAAGTCTTCATATTAAGTTTGCATGGACGTGAATTTAAACCCTATTCTCAAAATGCCACCTGAAATGTCCACAATCGCCATTTATTTTTGTGTTTTCACTATTTCATGCTCACACAAAATACAAGCTTTGGAGTTTACAATAAGAGAAGGTACTATTCTTTCGCTTCCAAACAAATTTTGTATTACATGGCAGAGTAGAGAAACGATATTTTAGCATTTGGAGAATTATTGTTGATGTAACAAAAAAGGGCTGGACAAAAAGACGTGTCCATATAAGTACAGCAAATGTTTAGACGTGTGTGCATCTGCACATTCTCATCGAAAATTTTCGAGAGCGCAATGGCTCAGTGGTAGAGTGATGTCTGAAGACTGAAGGGCTGCGAGTTAGAGCCTCACTGGCGTTGCGTCCTTGAGCGGGTCACATTAATCCTTGATTAGTAGAGGTTCAACCTAAGAAGACCCGTTCGGACATAACTGAAAAAGTGTTGAATCAAATCAAACAAACAAACAGAAAATTCTGCCTATGTGACCAGTATTCAGACATTTTGTTAAGAGTGCGTAGCATAAAATTAATTTTCTTATTTCTCGATTGAATTATTTGTTGCGGGTACTCAAAAGAACCGTCTCAATGAGGAAGCTATTTAGAGCACCAACATATGCTTAAACAAGTAGATAATATTTAACTCTCCAAAAATTGTTTATCTAAACCTGCCTGTTCGGGCAGAGCATGCGAAAATAGAGACGCTGAATGACCCTTTTCTTGGTTTGTGCCTGATGTATGCTGCAAAGCCTCTATAAATATACCAATTCATACTGTAATATTATCCCGTTTCCTGTTGACTTGCTGAGTATATTCCGGTGACGACCCAGCAGGCACATAACCTTGACTCAACATTGATTCAATGTTGATTCAACGTCATGGGGTTGAATCAATGTTGAGTCAGCGATGTGTGCTTGCTGGGCAGATCAGCAAGTGCGGATCCAGGATTTCTTGATAGGGGTTCATAGAGGAGGAGGGGCGATTTGTTAACTTTACCTGAAAAATTTTCTGAAAATTCTTCATGAAAATGAAAAAAAATTGGGTTCAAAGCGAACCCTCTGAATCCCCCTGGACCCGCCATTGATCAGACGAGTCTATGTTATGGTACAGCACGCAGAGGGGGAGGGGTAGGGCGTAGGGGGGGGGGTCTGATATATTTTTGTGGGGGATAAGGGGGCAAATTTTGTGTTTGAGTGTGATTACTGGGTGGAAGCATTTTCCAAATACCGATCCTTTGTGTATTGCGCATGCGCAGGTATGTGTGTGTGTGGGCGGGGGGGGGGGGGTTAAGTAAAATTGGGCTTCTTCTTTTGGGGTTATTTTAGGATTTTTGGTGGTATCGCTACAATTCTACAATTTGAACCAGCAGATGCAAGGGTCCTTGTAGAGCACTCTGTCCAACGCTGGCCGAGTTGTACGCACGTGCTTTTTGGTGTACACGTCAATTTGCCCCCAATAATTACTTTAAATATAATACCGCGTGAAACTAACATTTTCTCGTGCCATGGAGCTATTGGAATATTTTCATCAGTGACGTCAGAACAGAGTTTCTTCACTAAGACAGCTTCGAACACCATTGAAGTAGATCTATTTTGATAAGTTTTATATGTTTCTATTACATTTTTAGCTCTTTCTCAATGTAATTTTGCACCTTTGATTTTTTCATGTTGCCCAGTATTCCTACATTTGGTTAGTAGCAAAGTATATTTTAACAGAACAAGTATACGCTTTTACTAAAAAAGCTTGGTCTTAAAAATTGTTATGTTCAAGGTATATCTACACGCGCGGGACCAGAGACCCAGGCCTCCCATTGAAAAACCAACATGTACAGGAATAAAATTGGGGGGGGGGGGAGGGTACTAATAGTGTACTAATGATCACTTATCATGAAAGCTTATTTCTTGACTGATTTTGTTCAAGTTTGCGCTAAATTTGTTTTCGTGAAAATGTCCGTCTTGACAACATATTTACCGTTTGATGTAAACTTACGATTCCCATTGAGTTGTGCCTGTTTTACTACAGTGGCCGAGTTTGATAATCGATTCTGTCAACACAACAAATCTAAACGAAATGAATCTTTAGTATTATGCAATGGTTCATTTAATTGAGGATAGAATAATTGTCGGCGATGAACCACAATTGCACTGTATGCTCTGCCCTTCATAGAATACAAGATGTATCATAGAATACAATTAGCCCATTTAAGCTGAAGTGAATTTCCTACTTTTTATTATTTAGATAAGTCCATTTACGTTTAAGGGATGATGGGCGGCATTTTGTTTCTTTTTAGCTCACAAGGCTCAATGTGAGCTTTTTTGATCGGGTCTTTGTGCGTCGTCCATCTGTATTTTTCTTCTTTGAGCGAATCTTATCCTAAACCACTGGTCCAAATTTAAAATAAGTTTAAAAATGCTCCTTCCTCATAATGTCATATACCAAAATTGCACCAATGGTTTCACTCGCATAAGGGCTGTCAGGGCTCTAGATAAGAAATAATTTATAGGACATCTCCTAAACCACTGACCTGAATTCTAAATGATCTTACTGAAATGTTCCTCCCGGCATTGTATTATTCTATCCCACTCTACCGTTCTCTCTTCCCCTCTCAAGGAGGAGTCCCTGTAGCGTCTGATCTGGGTATTCAGTATTTTGCTGTGTCTCAATCAGTTGTCCAGCGGTTTTGTTGCCAGGCTTAATTTAGGAGCATATATAATAATCGAGCTTCGCCAAATCCCCGTCAGTTGCATTTTCAAAACACCCACACATTTTTAAAGGAATTTCTTGTTTTTAGATTTCCAGAGATGGAGAATGAATTTGAGGAACCAACTGCAGAGATAAGCTTCCACGAAATGTCGAATGTGGCCAGTTCCTTGGAAGCATCGGAGAGTGATGCGGCGGTTTTGATTAGCCGCTTGCTCCTCCGGCAGTCTTGCCACCGCTGGAAGAAGAGAGTTAGTCTTCACATGCGCCAACGGCAACTTCGACGCCAGCAAAAAAGCTGTGCCCTGTATGGGGCGCATTCGTCCTAAAAAGAACTTTGCAAGGCACTATAAAGGCCATTGTAATATAGCTTTATTTTGGACCATCAGTGTAGTTTCGGTTCTCAGAGGTCCTGGCCAGTCTGTTTGCAATGATGAATGTATGTATGTCTGTCTGTCATAAACCAATGTTGCCCTTGCTCAAGACAATAACAATTTGTATAAGCTTTGCGTAGACCATTTTTTGTGAAAGCTGATACTTGTAGGAGGGTATGTCTGAAGTTCCGTTATACGCTGGCCGGCCGATTGTGGCCCTACATTGAATGCTGACTTCGTAGCTTTGCGAGTTTTAGTGGGCTCCGGACCAGTATTGCTAAGGAACCCTATAGTATTGTGATTTCCCAGGCGGTCCGCAACCCTCCCTCCTCTGCAAGCGCGCATGAATGTACAGCAGCCCCAAGAATTTCACGCTTATAGACAACCCTAGCATGTGACATAGTAGTACAAAAAATCACATGTGTCCAATATATGCGGATCAAGAGGAGGGGAATGGGGTTCCGGACACCCTACATACACAAACACACACGCGCGTCTTGGCAGATCATGGGGATGAAGGCAGATATTGACCACATTCTTCCTCCCCCCCCCCCCCCAAAAAAAAAAAAAATAAAAAGCTGCCCAACCAGCATTCTTCCGTCCGACAGCGAAACACCTGGTCCCCTACCCTTGACGCAATGCAATTATTTTAACCTTACAGTTTGTAAATGGATGCTCGCTTTTTTTTTAAATAAGCGTGTTGTGCAGGATGAAGAATTGTTGAGAAATGTGCTCACTCCACAAAGGCTTGAAGTTCTGTGCTCACCCCGACCACCCTCAAAAATGCTTTACGCCAACGTTAATTTTTCAAAATGGCTTACCTAGCCTTATTTTTTTTCCTTTATAAATGCCCTGTCGTTTTAGGATTTAAACTTGAAGTGCCTTTTTTTCCAACATCATTCTTCAAGAGTTTCTACATATATACCCGACAAATAAAGAAACGCACCACTTAGAACTGTTAAACTCTCAGGAAGATCACAAGTGGTAGACCAGTTTAGTTTATATCAGTGCAAAGGTATGTCACGTAATGTTGCGTCACACGTCTTTTACAATCTGGCATCGAAAGTGTGCTGAAGAAAATTGGTCATGAACAAAGTGGGGGTCAAATTGTAAAGTCACAGGAAATACGCGTTTTTATAATGCTCTCT